>LPNX010745745.1:7273-80788 GCA_001517045.1 Pseudotsuga menziesii
GGGAGTTGTGGACAGCTTCTCTTTAAGCACCTCAAGTGCTATCTGGCATGCTGTATTCCACACAAAATATGCATCTTTCGTCAACAGAGAGAACAAGGGAGAGGCCAGTTTGGAGAAATTTTCTATAAACCTTCGATAATACCCAGCATGTCCCAGAAAGCTTCTCACCTCTTTCTGAGTTGAAGGGGTAGGTATATTCTTGATCACTTTAATTTTTGAAGGGTCCACCTGAATGCCATTGGCAGAGATAAAATGCCCTAATACCACTCCCTCACTCATCATCATATGGCACTTTTCAGTGCTTAATGAGAGTTGAGTCTATTCACAGCGAATCAAAACCTTCTTTAAATTCTCCAGTGCTTCATCAAAGTCCCTGCCATAGGGAGTAAAATCATCCATGAAGATTTCCATACTATCATTGACTAATTCAGAGAATATGCCAATCACAGCTCTTTGGAACGTTGCTGGTGCATTACATAATCCAAAGGGAAGCACTCTGTAGGCAAACGTTCCCCAGGGACAAGTGAGGTGGTTTTATCCTGATCCTCAGGAGCAATCTGGATTTGATTGTACCCACTAAAGCCATCTAGGAAGGAGAAGAACTTCTTTCCTGACAGGGTATCAAGTACTTGGTCAATGAAGGGCAAAGGGAAATGATCCTTTTGAGTTGCTTTGTTCAATTCCCTGTAATCAACACAGGCCCTCCATTTCCCATTTTTCTTGGGTACAATTACGAGTGGAGAGACCCACTCACTATCTGAGATCGGATATGTAAATCCTACCTCCAAAAGTTTCTGGATCTCCTCCTTCACTATATCCCTCAGCTTGGGGTTCATGCGTCCTTGGAGTTGACACACAGGCCGGGAGTCACTTTTGATGTAAATGTGATGGGTGCACAGACTAGAGGGAATACCCCTCATCTCTGTATACTCCCAGGCAAACGCCCTCTTGTGTTCTTTCAAGAGGTTGATCAGGCGTTTCTGTTCCTCTAAGGAGAGACTAGGATTGATATTCAAAGTTCTTCCAGGCTCTACCTCAATAGGGATACTCTCTGAATTTCTCACAACCGGGATTATGTTTGTGTCACCAACTAAGGCTTCTTCCGTAAGATTTTCTTGTTCTTCCTTGCCCAAAGTGGTGTTCAGAATTTGATAGACCTCTCTATTCATTGAAGCGGGTTCACTAATGAAATTGCTAATAGTGTCATCTTCTGTTTCATTTTTAAAACTTAAGGCCTTCCCTATAGTTAATAGTGGCTGAACATCCTCCTCCTCCTCCTGCTCTATCCAAAGGGATGTTTCAGCCTCTAGACTTGGCCGAGATGGAGGATAAAGGGTGAGATTTTTAGTATCCATACCATCAGATATAGTCATGGACCCCGATCGACATCTGATGCAAGCATCAGCTGTGGCCAACCAAGGTCTCCCCAGGATCAATGGGTGTCCCCCTAGCTGCGATTTAGGTTGTAATACCAAAAAGTCAGCTGGGTACTCCCATGAATCTACTGAGATGACAAGGTCGTCTAGGATCCCTTTGGGTTTGATGGTGGATCTGTCTGCTAATTCCAAAATAGTAGGGGTTGGTCTAAGATTAGTGAGCCCAAGCTTCTTTACAGTCTCTATTGTGATAACATTGATTGCTGCTCCTAGATCCACTAGTACGTTGGGTATCTGTGTCTGTCCTATTTGTACAGTAATGGTAGGATTGCTAGGGTCATCATATTTAGTCACAGGGGCTTTTCCTGTCATCAAGGCAGATAAGTTTCCTATGACGTGAACCGTGGGAGGATCCCTGGGTTTCCTTCCTGCTCTCTTAGCACACAGGTCCCGCATTGTTCTAGCGTAAATAGGGACATCTTGGAGAGCTTGAAGAAGGGGGATTTTGACATAAAGGTTCCTTAACTCTCCGAGGAGGTTAAACTGAGATTGCCCCCCCCCCCCGTTCTTGGTAGCATTAGTCTTTCGGGGTATGGTGGTTGCTTTATCAACTGGGAAGGCTGTGTATTGTCAAATTTATCATTGGATGTTTCAGCCATCCCCTTATCGTCGGATGTTTCAGCCGTCCCTTCTAAGGGATGCTCAGCATCTTCAATGATAGGGGCTGTGTCAAATAGATGCTGTGAATTCCCTGTTTCTTTGTGCACAGAGGGTGAAACATCCTCTATAATTACAGGTTCTACAATTTTCCCAGATCATAAATGAATTTCGTTGCAAGGTACAGGGGACAGAGAGTAGGCTGGCATGTTGACAGTCTCTAATTGATGGATTGCTTTATTATTCGGGTTGGGGTTAGGTTGGGCAGGCAGCTGAGGTCGGATTGGTATATTCGGGACAAAATTATTCTGCAGCTGCAGCTGTGACTGCTAAGGTGGGTATTGAGGATATGGAGGAAATTGGGGAAATTGGGGAAAATGAGGAGAATATGGTGACTATTGAGGTGGAGATGGTTGAGGAAACTGGTTCCCAGGATGGAAATTCCTCCATCCAGGAGACCACGACGTAGGTTGATGAGGTGGCTATGTCCAAGGAATCCATGAGTTATAATTTTTCATTACAGGTTGGGAAGAGTTCCACTGAGTATAATTTGAAGGGAATTGTGTATTCACATTTTGCATATTATTGTTCCAATTTCCCATGTTATTCAAAAATGGAAAAGAGTATGGAGGCATACCTTGATTTCTAGGCTGCCATGGTTTCTTCTGTGCAATAAAGTAGCCTGCTTCCACATCCGGGTTTGATGACTGCAGAACGGCCTTTACTTGAGGGAGTGAGGGACATTCTTTCGTATCATGGTTCAGCTCACACAGCTGACATATGTTTACTTTGTCAAGCGGGCATTCTCTTACCGGATGATTCTTTCTACATCAGGGGAAGAACACTCCTAATGTGAGATCCTCCACTGCTTGTTTTTGCTTTGCCTTCAGGACATCGATCTCCGAGGAGATAGAACTCATCATTTCTGTTTCAAAATTTTCAAGGAGATTGCCTAACTCTGCACGGGTGGCGCCTCCATTAGATGATTTCTGAGTTCTGTCGAAGACTTCACGTTCTAACTTATCTCGTTTGTCCCACTTATTATTCCTGGAAGACCCCTTGGAATATCTCTTTCATAGTTCCACAATTTTATCAAAAGGATCTTTGGAGATATCTCCCTTACCAAGCAGGTTTAACATATCTAAACAATGATCTCTGATCCCATGGAGCAAGATTATCTTGAGTACATCCAGCCCCATGTTCGTCTGCCCAGCTCTCTACACATTGTACAGCAGCCTTTCCACAAAATCTTCCAAACTTTCATCCTCCTTCTGTACCATTTTAAATAATTCTTCCCTCTTGTCCTTGGTATTACAATATTCCTGATATTTCTCCAGGAACACTTGTTTCATTGAATCCCAATTAACAACGGTTCCTCCCCCAAGGCTCATGAACCAGTGTAATGCATTGTCCTTCAGGGTAACAAGAAAATTTTTTAGCTTTTGGGCATCAGTGATATAATCGTAGCTGCGACAAAGAATATTGAATTCAAAAAGGAATTCATCTGGGTCTTCTGCCGCCTTTCCATGGAAACGAGGTAACACCGATGGTGAGATATTCTTCATAGGAGCTGCCCCATCTGGTTGTTGAATCGGAAATTGCAATGTAGCCACTATTCCCTCTGGCAGGGAGCGATTCTCATGATGATAGTTTTCTCCCATCACTTCTTCCTCGTCGTTCCCGTGTCTGTTACTCATCTCCTCTTCTGTTCTCTCCTCTTCGTCTCTTCCTGTGTTCTTTTCTTCATCCTTCTCTTGTTCCTCGTTCTTTTCTTTGTTTTTCCACTGACCCAGGAGCTTCTGGTGGTACTGATCCCACTCTTCCTTAGTTACACTCCTCCCGTTAATGTGATAATTCGGACCTCTACCAGCAGGTCCCGTTGTAACAGCTATGTCTTTGTCTGCAGGGATGGCTAAGGAAGTCACAGCTACTCGTATATTCTCCACCGTGGATCCTGACGCTAGCGCCCTAGGATCGGCAGGGTTTCTTCTGATAGGAGTTTCTTGAAGATGAGCCCCAGTGTATGAATCAGCTCTATCAACAAGGTCGTCAATGAACATCCTTCTGCACAATGGTACTCCTCGACCTCGACCTGCGCCACCTGCACTGTTAGTATCCTGTGGGGTTTTGGGAGTTGGGAATTGATCGCTTTTTACCCTTCTTGTATTCATACAACCCAAATCATTTCATCAAAGAGAATAAAAAGAAACTGACTAGAAATAATTATCAAATGCAACTACTGATAGTGTTTAATTTTTATCCTTCCCCGGCAACGGCGCCAAAATGTCGAGCGCCCTAGATGCAGATAAATTATTATCAACACACAGAGCATACGATATTTATTGTCAACCCAAGAAAGTCTTTTATTTCAAAGGATAGATGCACAATTTATGCTTAAACACCAGATCATTGTAATTAAACACTTTACCCCTAAACAACTATGTTCATCCCTCAGAACCTATGTAATCCCACCAGTCTTCTAATTACTACAAATTCAAATTCTTTCTACCATGCATCAACAGGAAATGAAATCAGATTCAAATAACAATTGCAGACATAAAGAAAATCCTATTCATATCCCGAAATAAATGATTCATCTATTTAATCTAACCACTCTTGAAATTCATACTCATAACTAATTGTGATCTGGAAATTCAATTGCAGTAAATTAAGTTCAGATACCTTAAAGAATCGAATTGCAGAAATCGAGACAACAATTATAACAGTAAAACAAGTGCGGGGATTTGTGGGACGACAATCTGAACCATGAGATGAACAAAGCTGTGTACAGCTATTAAATAAATTGCATGAAGGAAACTCCCTATTCAGTCGACTATTATCGTGTAGCAATTGTCAATCTTAGGAAAATGTAATACTGCAAATTCACACATCCTACTGATGCGCACACAAACAATATAATCAACAGAACATCACACAATTATAAATTCAGAAATCCTACCTTAACTCAGCAATCTCTGCAGAAGGCGGGCCTAGCCTTCACATAGAGATGCTGGATGAACAATGTACAGCTCCTTTAAATCAGCAGCAACTCTTTGTATTAAAAGAAAGAATGAGTACATATTACCCCCACTGTCAATACAAGAATGAATATATATTTTCCAACCCCCTGGGTCGAGACATCCTCTCACTTTTATACATACAAACTATAACAGCCGATCCTATTACAAAGGTCAGCCATGAAGATCTCTGATCTTCAGGCGCCCTGAATAACACTGGTTGTTACAAGACGTGGCATGGTGCAAATATAGAAAATGAGAGAAAGCTGTAGACTGGCCCAGAAGTGGCGATCCTCCCAGATCACCATGATATTCGAACAGCTATACTAAAGATCCCCCGATCGTAGCACATTCTGTTACAGCCACTTTGTATGGATCTATCTGGAGGGTTGCATAGGAATCATGTGCCTTAAGCGATGATTGAAGGATTGAGGAACTTCTTGAATCACGAACACCCCTTGTTCAAGACTTGTTCAGCTCCGCTTACCTGCAGTCAACTCATCTCGCGCTATCTTCATAGATCACAACAAATTAACACAATTTCGAGAGATAAACAGCCTTAATTGCCACAATCATAAGCATCAATAGGATAAAACAATAATCAGACTTACCTTGGTAATTTAAGGCATAGAGTGAGGAAAACAGGTCATATTAGGATGCTGAGTAGTGTAAAACAAGGGAAGAAAAGGTGATTAAAGATGGTTAAAAAGGGACCAATTGTGGACTCAACAGAAAGTCAATTTCTGTTATGAACAAAATCAAAAGAAGGAGAGTATGGCCATCTGGAAGGCCAAACAACTGGAAGGCCAAAAACAATAACAATCATTATGATCAAAAGAAGAAACAGTTTGTGCCCAACTGGAATTCTAAAAGTAATAAGGCCAGAAATTTTCTTATCGAGAATTTCCAAGGGAATAAGAGTAATTCACCAAGAAATCAGAATAATTCAAAGAGGAAAGAGTCTGCTAATAATCATGGTAATTACATAAAGAAATTTCAATGCAAATAACCTATAAAGTTCTGGGAGTGTAATGGCCCACATTATGCCTCAGTCTGTCCTAATTGAAAAAATACTGTCAGTAATATTCATACCTTACATGAGGAAATGACTGTTGGAGACCTAGCTAAGGACTATGCCCAAAATCAATGCGGCCTTGGAGAATCGACAAGTAGAATATCAAACTTCCATGGTGGAAGTAGAAGGTATGATAAACCAAACCCCTATAGCTATTTTAATTGACCCAAGAGTTAGTCTTAGTTACATTTCACCTAAATTGGTAGAAAAATGTAAGCTGCCTGTTGAAAAATTTGAAATTTCTTGGTTGGTTCAGTTAGCCACTGGTGCAAAAAGGAAGGTAACTTGTTTTGTAAAGAAATGTACAGTAGTTATGGATCAATTTGAAACTATTGTAAAGCTTAATGTACTACCTCTTAGCTCTTATGACATACTAATCAGTATAGATTGGTTAGAGCAACATAGGGTAATCTTAAATTGTTATGATAAAACCTTTACGTGTATAAATAATGATGGAAAATCAATAAGTGTAAAGGGAATCCCTAGAAAAACAACCATAAGGCAGATCTCTGCTTTGCAGCTTAAGAGAGCTGTTAGGAAAGGTTGTAAGGCTTATGTAGTAACAGTAACTGATGAGGAAAATCTAAATAAAACAGACAAATTAAAATTGGAGGACATGTGAGTTTTAAGAGAGTATGATGATGTATTTCTGGAAGAAATTCTGGGACTACCTCCAAAAAGGGAACTAGATTTTACCATTGAGATGGTATCGGGTGTAGTACCTAGCTCAAAGGCCCCTTATCGAATGAACATACTTGAACTTAATGAACTAAAGTCACAATTAAAAGAACTTATTGACAAGAAGTATATTAGACCTAGTGTGTCTCCATGGGGGGCACCTGTCATGTTCATTAAGAAAAAGGATGAAACCATGTGACTTTGCATAGAGTGCCGTCAGTTCAATAAGATGACTATTAAAAATAGATACCCATTGCCTCGCATAGATGATCTGTTTGATCAACTATGTGGAGCCACGGTGTTTTCGAAAATTGATTTAAGGTCTGGATATCACCAAGTTAGGATTAAAGATGAAGATATCTTTAAAACAGGTTTTAGGACTCGATATGGCCATTACAAGTTTGTTGTCATGCAATTTGGGCTTACTAATGTCCCAACTATTTTTATGTGTTTAATGAACAACGTTATGCATAAGTATCTATATAAATTTGTAGTCATGTTTATTGACGACATATTAATCTATTCGAAAACTGAAGAAGAACATAAAGAACATTTAAAAATTGTATTTCAAGAGTTACAGGATCATCAACTCTTTGCAAAGTTTAGTAAATACAATTTCTTTAAGGATAAAATTCAGTACTTAGGTCATGTGGTGACTAAGGAAAGGATTTCGGTGGATCCCGAAAAGATAAAAGTGATTGAAGATTGATCGGTTCCTAAGGATGTAACTGATGTACGATCCTTCATGGAAATTACCGGTTATTACCAGAGGTTCATTGAATGTTTTTTGAGAATCGCAAATCTGATAACATCTTTGCAGAAGAAAGGAAAGAAATTTGATTGGAACCAGAAATGCGAGGATAGCTTTAAAAGGTTAAAAACTTTATTAACCATCACACCTATTTTAAGAATAGCTGATCCAAATAAAGAATTTGTAGTGTGTACTCATGCCTGCAATGATGGTTGAGGTGGAGTATTGACTCAAGAAGGGCATGTTATTGCTTATGAATCTAGGAAATTAAAGGTTCATGAAAAGAATTATGCAACTTATGATATGGAATTAGCTGCTGTTATACATGCTCTAAAGATGTGGCGTCATCACCTAATTTAAAAAAAAAAATTATTCTAATGACCGATAATAAAGGACTAAAATATCTGTTAGATCAGCCTAATTTAAATGCTAGACAAGCTACGTGGCTAGCTTTTCTAAGTGAGTATGATTTTGAAATTCAGTGCATTAAAGGTAAAGAAAATAAAGTTGCTGATGCATTAAGTAGAAATGCAAGGCTGAACTTTACACCAATTATCAACACTTATACAACAGATCTAGATGAACAGCTTAAAGCAGGGATAGAACAAGATGAAATTTACCAAAATTTACAAGCTAAAGCGAAAGAAAATCCAATAGAAAGCTTAAGTAAAGGGTACAGTTTGAATGAAAAAGGATTTTTACTATACAAAGACAGAATATATGTACATAATGTACCTAAAGTTAAGTTATTAATAGATGAAATCCATAAAAATCCATACTCAGGTCATCCAAGTTATTATAAGACTATAACTATGTTAAGAAAAGAATATTTTTGGCCAAACATGAAGAATGAACTAGCGGAATATATCGCTAGGTGTTTTGAATGTTAGCAAGTGAAAACTAAACATCAACACCCAGCTGGATTACTTCAGCCATTACCCATTCCTAGCTGGAAATGGGAGATAATTAGTCTCGATTTTGTTACTGGACTACCTAAAAATCAGAATTTAAATAATTCTATTATGGTAGTAGTCGATAAATTAAGTAAAGCAGGTCACTTTATACCTATTAAAACTATGTATAAAGTTGCAAACATAGTTGATATCTTTCTAAAGCAAATTTTCTGACTCCATGGAATGCCGAAAGTTATAATCTCAGATAGAGACCCTCAATTTACAGGTAACTTTTGGAAAACTCTGTTTAAAGGATTAAACACTACACTAAATTTTAGTACTTTGTTCCATCCTCAAACATATGGACAGATTGAAAGAGTAAACCAAGTACTAGAAGATTTACTAATAATGGATGTAAAAGACCAGCTAGGTAAATGGGAGGATTATTTGCATCTGGTAGAATTTGCTTATAACAATAACTATCAAGCGTCAGCCATATTTAGCCCATTTGAAATATTGTATGGAAGGAAATGCAATACTCCTATCTCTTGGAGTAATCCGGTGGATAGATTAGTATTATGTCCCAAACTATTGAAGGAAATGGAAGAAATTGTAAAGCAGGTACAAGGTAATCTGAAAATTGCGTAGGATCAACAGAAAAGTCAAGCAGACCTTGAAAGAACTCCAAAAGAGTTTCAGGTAGGTGAACATGTGTTCATCAAGGTGAGACCCAAAAAGAGCTCTCTGAGGTTAATTAGTTGTGCGAAATTAGCACCTCATTACTGTGGTCCATTTGAAATATTGTCCAGGATTGGACAAGTAGCTTATCAATTAGCATTACCATCGAATTTAAGAGTTAATAATGTTTTTCACATTTTTGTATTAAAGAAATATGTTCATGATGCTACTCATGTTGTTAACTGTAATGATGTACAGGTGCAACCAGAAGGACATTTTCTGGTGGAACCGGACTGTATCCTCAGGTGGAGGGAGATCACACTTCAGAACCACACCATTGGTCAGGTGAAGGTGCAATGGAAGCACCTTAGTTCAGAGGAAGCCACCTGAGAATTGGAAAGTAATATGCGGGATGCATATCCAATTTTGTTCTAGGGAAATTATGAGGATGAAGAATAAATAACATCGAGGACACTGTTATACTTTGACAGGGTGTGTATGTCACATACCCCAATTTTGCAAAAAAAAACAATTTTATATTATTTGATATTATTGAGAACAATATGTTAATTTTTATGCTAAGTTGTAATTGATGACTCGTCAGGGTCAAGTATATTTAATGTAAATTATGAATATTTTATTATAAATAAATAAAGGAGGATACAACAGCTTAGGAGAGTTGTTCAAAGAGCGTTTACTGGTCAAATTGGTGGAAGAGACTGGGTGGAGGAAAAACTGACATGTGGCAGCATCCTCAAATCAATTCCAACTGTTGCAAGTGGAAACCTCCCTACATTTGGGGTCATGATTCCCCAATAAAGTGGAATCAGAGTAGGTGGCTCAATTAATGAAACCTGGCCTAAAAGACCTAAGCAATCTTTATAAAAATTCCCGTTGAAAAGAGCTAAGGCTGCTCATTCTAGAGAAATGATCATTCAGGTTGAATGAATGTACTTCATAGAAATTCAATGGAAGGGAAATATGGAAAGTGTTTGAAGGGATAACTATTGATTGATCTGGTTGTAGATTTTAAGCTGAATATCATACTACTGAGAGCAGAATATTTTACTGAGATATTGAACTAGTCAGTTGATAGAGGGTTCTACTGTTTGCATTCTCCACCAGTTCTCAGCCAATAATACCAAGAATAGGCTCAGGGGTCCTAAGGAAACGTTGTTTGAGTGCTCTTCAGGAGATTGGTAGGGAGGAACAACCTCCTAACATTGTTCTCATCTGTCCTAAATAGGTTCTATGTTATTTTGTTTTACTGTGTTAGTTAAATAAATCTTAGCTTGACTGGTATATGAATGTTAAAGTTCAGTTTGTGAAATGTTAGAATTAGTATTTTTATTATATTTTTTAAGAAATGAAGTTGATTTAGAAAAGTAATGTATTATAAAGAAAGTAAAATTTCTAGACTTTGTTTTTCCACACCTGGAAACCAGGTCGTGCTCTAGCACAGTTAGAATGCTTTAAATAGATGAAACAAATTCATAAGAGAATGAAAATAAAGATAGGTTTCTGTATTTGTAGTGAACAGAGTAATTTATTCAATGTTTAAGTTATTATGAAAAGAATAGTGTTATGGATTTATTATGTTTACTGTTTTACGGAATATAATAAAATAAAATGTTGGAAAAGAAATAGTAGAACTACACAAGAGTTATAGTAAAGTAATATATTGATTCAATAAAAATCAAAGAAGATATAGTTAAGTATCTAAAACAAGATATTAACCACCCTTAAATCTTTTATCTTAAACTATTATTTAATATATACTAGAATAGGATTATGTTTACAACCCTTTATTAATAAAAGGTAATCAAAGTTACAGAGTTAATGTTTTAACCCTTACATAACTTTGAATCTTTACTAAATTACAGAACAGTAAACAAATGTAAATATAAATGTAAACAGTAAATATAATAAAGCTAAGAATTTACCTATTTAAGAAATAATTAATTATTTACCAGCCAAGGTCTAAACTTGTGTAATTTAAACCTGAGGGTTGAAACCCTAGTTCTTCTTTTATAAACATATTCTATAAAAACAGGATATACAAATTAAACTAGAAGACTATAAGTGTGCACTAGTCTGGGTATAGTCTTATCTCAAGAACTTACAGTATATTTACAAAATCTTTATTTAAAAGAAAAGAAAATATTTCATTAACAGCTTAAATAATTTCAATACTATTGTAACAACAAAAAAGAGGTAAACAGAAACCAACACACAAATAATAAATTTAAGAATTTATGGTTCTTTTGCAGTAAACCCTAGTTATTCTATCCTAACTGATAAGTATAAATATATAAATTTTACCTTACGACTGAGCTTACGGTCTTCAAAATAATCTTATCTATTTACAAGAGAAATCTTTAACAGTAAAAATTATTTCACTGACAGTAAGAAGAGCAAACCTCATTCACAGTAATATCCTTAATAAGAAAAAGTATAAATTAACAGAGTATTCAAACAAAAGATAAGTAAAAACCATTAATACAGGAGAAATATCCATATATTTATGAAATCGAATATGACATTACTTAGCCATAAGGCTGTAAATCCTTTTTTTACAAGTAAAGAAAATTTAAATACAAGTCACAACATATAAGCCGGAGTTACCCTGCAATAGGCAAGGGTTTCATTAACCAAAAGAAACTAAGTAATAACTGAACTAAGCATCTAAACAATGGAGGAACTGAAGTTGTGCTTCCTTTTCAACTGTAACCATTTTCGTTAACCATTGCAAGTAGGGAGTTACCACATTTTAATCGGGGCTTACTCGTTTGGTATTGAGGTCAACCAGCGTTGGAGAGGATCCTTCCAAGCATGAAGTCGAATTGTAACCTGCAAACGAACCTGAAGGTTATAGTTAGAAGTTGTATATTCGAACAATAAAACTGTAACTTGAAATTTATAACATTAATATGATAAAATATTTACCTAAAGGTGAAGGAATCTGGAGCTGAGGAGGAATCGAAACAGCACGACGAACAACACTTTGAAGAACAAACCCTCGTGCTCACCTATGACAGTTGCTGCCGGGTTCACATTCCAAATTACACCAACGATGGAGTAGGTTAAACGCTATGGCAAGGCCAACACAAGGAACCAACACTCAAAACTATTGATAGAGTAACACCATTCATACAATGACACAATGCTTGCAGAAAGAACCAAAATATGAGCTAGGTATCTCTCAACCCTCATGCAAGAATTGTAGCACTTCACTACACATAAAATGGAGCTGAAAAACAAGAACAAGCAAGCCCTCATGGCCGCAGAGAAACCAGACAGTGCAAAGCCAAACCCTTGATGAAGAATGAATAAGATAGGGTTACATTGCAATCTTTTAAATCGTTCATTGCACGGTGGAGGATTCTCCATGTGCCCACCGAAATATTCAGTCCGCAGTGGGTCGAATGGTATAGTTTATACTGCATTTTTGAGAAACCAAATTATTGCCAATAATTTAAATAGTGACTACAATGATAATGTAATTACAAAGTAAAAAACATATCATTACAATGCTAAACCATAAAGTCAAGCAATGGTAAAGAACAAGATATATATTGCATCGTTAACCCTTATTTTATGAAAGCCTTAGAATTATTCGTTGGTAAAATAACTATGGAAAGATCAATAGTAGGGTATTTTCCCTTGATGCTAAGTTGATAGTACTACTAATAATTATTTATACAAACATTATAATGCATGACTATGATGTTAGAACTAGTGTTGAATACTGGTGGGTAAGAAGTTAGTTTATAGATCAACTATATGTAAATAAAAATAGATAGTATTTACACCCTATAATAACTCTTACATTTATATCTAATCTATAGTGTCTTGGTGTAAGTTAAACTTCATGGAAGTTGGTGATCTTTTGGTGTCCATAAGGAACCAAAACTCTAAGTGAATCAAACCAATGTTAGATTAGACTTAGTAAATGAAAGATAGTAAGACTATCCAGGATTAAAAATAGTATCACATATTGATATTAATAAATGATATGGTAATATAATTTTACTACATTACTTGTGACATGATGAACTTGGAGGGTCGAAATTAAGCTCAATGACTTTTAATGCAAGTGGACATTTATACTGTAGCTGATGATTCTTTCCTACTAGAGCAGATTTAAGTGTGGAACTAAGTATTCTAATGTAAGCTTTCTTTAAAAGACGTTAGATTGATATTTGTGCTTATAAAACAACATTTAGATACTAGACATACAAATAGCAGTATTACTTATTCAGTAAAAGAATTTTTATATAAAACTATAAGCTCTATGCACATCAATAAAACTTATTGAGAACTTGGCTTATAACTTTAAAGACATGCTAGTGAAACACATATAGTATGGAAAGGATATTGGTCATTACGACATAAACTTCATATACTGTCATAGTTGCAAAACAAGTAAAGAAAAGTTACTTTACCTTGTAGTATCCTTGAACTCTTTTAAGCAAATATTCACTCTAGCATTTTATATATGCTAAATAAGTACATTTGGATTTAACGCTTAAAATAAACTCCTACTTATTCAGAATTTACCTGTTGAACCTATAAGATCCAGAAATCCTGCTGAGTTAGCAATTGCTAAGTAAGCCCTAGTTTAGAACATAAATTCTCACCTACTTGACAAAATCAAATCATCAGTACAACAGAAGTAACTGAATGCAGTTCATTTTGCATAACATATCTAAATTAAAGTAGTATCAGTTTTTATGTGTTTAAAGTTAATCATTACTTTTGTTAACTGTTTCATTTTTCCGCTAGCCGGTAGCAGTTACCAAACTGCGACTATAGACCGTTTATGTTACATTAAAAAAATTTAATTTTTGTGAAAATTTGGGGTTTTGACATGTTTTCTATAGAAGCAATGGACAGTTTGTGAAAATTATTTATTCCTTGACGGATGGTTTCAGGAATTGTTTTATTCTTCAATGGGCGGTTGCATAATTTGTTTTTCTTCGACAGACGATTTGCCGAGATTTTTTTATTCTTCAACAAGCCTCCGTTTGAGAAAATTGTGATGCATGGAACTTGATTTTTTAATATTGTTGATAGTATTCATTCAATTATTTGTGACAAAATGTCAAATAGAAATATTCCTGATCCAAACAAAAACAACCGACAATTTCTTGCTAGACTATGGGATGTAGCAAAACGAAGGGGTGATGGAAAATGTTATTGTCCATGTACTCAATGCAGGGGATTTAAGAGGATAAGAATATTGATCTCAATAGCCACAAAAAATTGCAGGGAACATGGACACGCCGAGGGGGGGAATGAATATCATCCATTTGTAGGTTTAGCATTATAAAGTTTTTGATATTATTTTCTTTGGTAAATATATGTATTATTTTAATATTTCCTATATTAATGTATATCTATTAATGTCTCCATGTATTTATAAAGGAAATACACCCTACAACATATCCTCCAGAGGAAGTGATTTTAGAACAAGTTTCGAATCAGGATCATGGAGCGTTTATGTTTAATGGAGAACAAGTGAATGATCATATTGAACAAGATGATCATACTGATAACGTAGTTGAAGATGATGGTACAAATACATTGATCCATGATTCATTTAATGTTAGAATGGATGATGATGATGATGATGATGATAATGAAAATGATGATGAATTTGATGATGTTCACGATATAGCCATAGGGGATTCACTTGTTGACCAATATCCTATCATGTTAGTTCATATTGTGGGTTTTAAAATTATTAAAAATTGAACCAATATATTGCAAGTATTGGGGGGATGAGGGGTTTAAGGTGGGGGTGGGTAGGGTGGTTTATAAGGATTGAGGTATAAAAAGGGGTGGGGAGGAGGTTTTAAGTATTGGGAGGGGGTTTCAACAAAAATAGTTTGGGTCAATATCTTTAGAAATTAATGGTATTATTTAATATCCCATGATCGTATGTGGTATGTGAGATGTTCACTAAGTGAAGTCCCCGTGGAGATAGCTCTTCTTGATAAGGCATATGAACCCCTTTATGAAGGCTCCAAAACAAATCTTCTCTTTGTTGTATTGTTGATAATGAACTTGAAGCTTATGAATGGTCTTTCAATCATTGCAATCACACAGATGCTAAGGTATATAAAATAATCCATCACATATATAAGATCGTGATAAAGTTTATCTGTATTCCTCTAATAATTATATTGTTAACTCATTATTGATCATCGTACAGATGAAGCGTGTTTCATTAATATTATTTATTTGTTACATTAACTATATATATATATATATATTCTATAGCTTGATAGCTGAATTTTTGTTACCACCATCAGATATTTTACCTCGTACATATCGAGATTTATCTTCCATCATGAAAGATATTGGAATGCATTATGAAGCAATTCATGCATGCCCTGATGACCATGTTATATATTATAATCAGCATGAATTTGCAACAGATTGTCAGGAATTTCATGTAAGTAGATATCGAACAGATAAAGTAACAAAAAAGGTGCCTCAAAAGGTTCTTCATTATATTCTCATCATTCCACATTTGCAATGACTGTTCAGGTGAAAAAACATAGCGAAATTTATGGATTACCATGCCAGGAACAGAAGCCAAGATGATGTTATCCGAATGCCTGCAGATGGTTCTACTTTTAGAGATATGGAGGAAAAGTAGCCTCACTTTAAAGCAGAACCATGTAATCTTAGGATTTCTTTGGCAGCAGATGGTGTTAATCCATTTACATAGATGAAATCCATTTACACAGTGTGGTCTATTTTTGTTATCAACAATAACATTCCTCCGTGGTTTTCAATAAAGAGGGAGCACATAATGTTGTCGATGATTATTCCAGGTTTTTTGTGTCTACAAATGTTTTATTTATAATGTAGTTGTGGCATCTCATTTTTCGTATTATGCTTCCTAATTTCACACACACACACACACACACACACACACACACACACACATATTATTTTACTCTTGTGCATAGTTTATATATCTTAATGGTTCTCATAATGATATATTTTATATGTACTTAAAATGAATCAGGTAAGTTCCAACTCAAAGATATGAATGTATATATCGAACCTCTTATAGATGAGCTATCGAAGTTATGGAATGGCGCCACTATGTATGACATATCTAGACCAATATGACAAAAGCAATTTCAATTCCATGCAATGGTTGTATGGACAATACACGATGCCCCTGGGTTAACTTCATTTTGTGGTTTGTATTTTTAAGTTCCACTTTAATTGCATTTAATTATATGGAGTAGTTAGAATAGTTTATATATTATTATAATTGACATATGTTAGAACAATAATCCATCATTAGTACCTTAGTTACACTAATTAGTCAATTTTATTGCTTTTTAAGCTTTAATACACTATGAGGTGGACTAGGGATGAATTCCAGATAAAATTGAATTGTTGTGTGTAAACCAGTTAGCAATTTCACCACCATCAACGCAGGTAGTAATGGAGGCTACCCACATCATGATAACACCCTTCAATTTTTTTGATTGGAAGGAAGAGATGGCGATTCAATTAAGAGCCAAGGGGCTTTTCAAAGTTACCATGGGCATTGAAGCAGAACCAAATTATGTTGTAGAGAAAGCCAAGTATTTCAACAAATTGGATGAAGCATATGGATTGTTGTGTTTGAGCATATCAATAGATTTGTTGTTCCACCTTGACAGTTTAACATCACCAAAGGAGGTTTGGGAGAAGCTTGAGTCTCTATTTGGAAAAACTGATGAGATACATGGTCACCAGCTTGAGAATTAGCTAATAAGCTTGAGCCCAGCGCACTATGATACAATCCAGGACTTCTTCACCAAGTTCAAATCACTTGTATTGCAGTTAAAACAATGTGGGTTTTAGAAGAAGGAAGATAAATTGATCTTGTCTATACTTTCAAAGTTGGGGCCAGAGTTCTTAGTCTTTGTGAGCACATTTCACTCAGGAAAACTCATCCTTCAAAACTGGCAAATTCCAAGCCTAGAAAAATTCATGGACTCACTCACTTAAGAGCAGGATAAATTGGTCCAAATGGGTTCCATCAAGACCAAAGATCAAGCACTAGTATTTGGGGCTTCAAGCTCAGCAAAGGGCAAGCCCAAGTCCAAGAATTCAAAGTTTCCAAACAAGAAGAAATTAAAAAAACCCAAATCCAGTGAGGGAGCTTCGAATCCATCTAGAGAAAAGGAGAAGAAAGGAAAAGAGAAGGAAAAATGCACTTACTTCCATAAGGGATGGCATCCAGAGAGCTCATGCATGAAAAAAACATAGAAACCATGTCATAGATGCTAGAGAAAAACAACATTCCAATCCCTGACAGTGCAAGGAAGAAGGATGGCAACTCCAGTTCAAGTGAAGGCAAGGAGAAACGTCATGCTTTGGTAGCAAGTACTTCTAACTCTTCATCCTTTATTATTGATTCAGGTGCTTCCAGGAGAGAATTTTTCTCCTCCATGAGTTTGAATGTTGGCCCAGCAATTCGAATGGGAGATGATTCTGAACTCCAGACCAGAGGGATTGGGAGAATTGATTTAGACCATGGATTTTTCAGTGATGTATTATATGTACTAGTCCTTGCAACAAACTTGTTGTAAGTCTACCATATGACCCATATAGGAGATCCAAAGAAAGTGATATTCACTCCTAACTAGGTAGAGATTTCTGAAATCTCATCAGACCAAGCTATTGCAGTTAGGTATGTTGATCATCATGAGAGAATGTAAAAATTCTGTAATTTCCTCCCTACTTTTAGTGATCAATCACTTCAATCACATGCCAATGAGGTTTCCAAACTATGGCATTAGAGGTTTGGCCTCATGAATTACAGATATCTCCAAACATTGCACAGAGAAGAAATGGTGTAAGGTCTTCTACAAATTCAGCCATCTACTGGAGCATGTATTGTATGTGTGATTGGGAAGCATCATGAGCAGAGCTACAAGAAGGGGAATGAAAGGAGAGCAACACAACCAATTGGTTTGGCGCATTATAATTTTATTGGTCCACTACCCGATCCCTCATATGGTGGATCTAGGTATGTGCTTACATTCATTGATGACTGCTCTATATTTTGTTGGGTGTATTTTCTGAAATTGAAATCCGAGGTGTTTGAGCAACTCATGGTTTGGAAAGCACTTGTATAAAATTAGAGTGGGAAGAAGATCAAATTCCTTAGGACTGATAATGGAAAGGAATATGCGAACAAGAATCTACAGCAACTTTGTGAGGAGTGTGGCATATAAATGCAACACTCAACTCCCTACACACCACAGCAAAATGGTGTGGAAGAGAGGAAAAATAGATCTCTCAAAGAGATGGCAACTTGGATGATAGAAGTGAGGGAACATAATCCCAAGCTATGGGCTGAAGCCATCAGCTATGCTTCTCACATTCAAAATAGATCCTTCCACAAATCAATGAAAGGAATGACACCTTACAAGGCATGGTTAGGTGAAAACCCAGATGTCTCAAATTTCAGGATATTTGGGACAAAATCATGGGTAAGAATCCCTTCAGAGAAGAGAAAAGCCTTGCAACCAAAAATAAAGGAGTGTCTAATGGTTGGATATGGTGAGGAAACCAAAGGGTACAAGCTATTTGACACATCCACTTGAAAAATGTTTGTTGAAAGAAGTGTCAAATTCGAAGAAGAGACAATTCCTAATTTCGAACTTGCACCGAGGGATTGCTCCTCTCCTCAACCATTCAAAGATGTAAGTGATGACAAATGATAAATTTTTCCTGATAATTATAATAATAATGTTTCTGTATATTACTCACCATCTAGGACCAAATGGTATGATAAAAAAGTGCAAGCAGCTGGGGAATTGGCAGGCAATCCCCAAGAGCCTAGGAAAACTAGATCACAAACTAGTAAGGATTCTTTTTCAAGTGATACTGATCTTGATGAGCACTGTTACATGCTGATAAAATATTATCCTCAGACATATCACCAAGATTTTACATACCCAACATGGAATTTAGCAATGGAAGATGAGCTTCAGTCCCTCCAAAAGAACAATACATGGGAATTGGTTCCCCTTCCTCCCAAGAGGAAAGTTGTTCAATGCAAATGGGTTTTCTGGACCAAAATTGCTGCTGATGGTTCTGATATAAAACATAAAGATATATTAGTGGCTAAGGGCTAATCTCAATTCCATGGATTTGATTACACATATACCTTTGCACTGGTTGCAAAGATGGACTCAATTAGACTAGTTCTTGCACTGGCAGCTAGTAAGTGTTGGGAAGTTCACCACATGGATGTAAAGAGTGTATTCTTGCATTGTGAGATATAGGAGGAGATATATATGCAGAATCCTAAAGGTTTAAAATAGTATCCTTCATTGGTATGTAGGATGAAAAAATCGATGTATGGACTCAAGCAAGCCCCCAGGGCTTGGTATGCAAAAATGGATGCTTTCTTGCTTTCAATTAGCTTCACAAGATGAAAATCAGACCCTAATGTGTATTTGCAAAAAAAAAAAAATTTATTTGCAGGTCATTGTTCTTTATTTTGATGATATTCTTATTACAGGTAGCTGCACCAATTTAATTGGCCAAATTAAGGGCTCTTTGCATAGTGATTTTGCCATGACAGACCTAGGATTGGTAAGGCAATTTTTGGGATTGGAAATTGAGCAAAATGGTAAGGGCATCATGATGAGTCAGACACAGTATGCTCCAAACCTGATGAAGAATTTAAGTATGGCTTAGTGTAAGGAATCCAAGTCTCCCTTTCTTTCTGGTATTAAAATGCATGAATTTGGCAATTCCCCAATGGTGGATATCACACTCTATAGGAAACTAGTAGGCGGCTTGCTCTACCTCACTCATACAAGAACTGATTTTTCTTATGCTATGAGTGATGTAGAAATAAATATGCACCAGCCACATGAGCTCCATTGGAGGCCTGTAAAAATAATTCTTCAGTATGTCCAGGGAACTAAGAAATTCAGGGTGCACTACACAGCTAGTTCCTCATTTCAACTAGCTGGATTTTCTTATTCAGATTGGGCCTGTGATCCAATTGACAGAAAGTCAACATCAGGTTTTGTATTCATGTTTGATGAAGGTAACATTTGATGGTTAAGTGAGAAACAACACACCATATCACTTTCATCAGCAAAGGCTGAATACAAGGAAGCAGCCAATGCTGCAACACAGTGTGTTTGGTTGCAGGGAATTCTCCGGGAGTTTGGTGTCACAATTGATTCTCCAACCAACATTTTGGTGGATAATCAGAGTGGCATCAAGATATATACTGATATAGTATAGAGGTAGAGGAAAAATCACATAGAGATACACATGCATTACATTCGGGGCTTAGTGCATCACAGGGTGATCTCACTGCAGTATTGCCCATCCACCGAGCAAACTGTTGACATTTTTACCAAGGATTTCATTGAGAAGACCTTCACTTACCTAAGATATTTTCTTGAGGTGAGTGAGGGATGGTAATTTGCTGTTATATTATTTATGTTCTAGCCCATGTACATTCTTTATCGAAGATTTTTCCCATGATTTTTTCCTTCTTTCCTCGGTTTACATGGACAAATAAAAATTGTAATTTCTGAATTATGTACTTGAGGTGACTTGAGCCATTGTTTCCAAGGCATTCATCATTTTGTGAGCATACTTATTTGTTGGAATAAGGGAGGGTGTTAGAACAGTAATCCATCAATAGTACCTTAGTTACACTAATTAGACAATTTTATTGCTTTTTAAGCTTTAATACACTATGAGGTGAACTAGGGGTGCTAAGGTGGACATATGCCATATCAATTTGAGGTTCCATGACCCAAATGGGTTTACAAATTATTAAACCAGCCAAATATGCACATCCATCATTTAAGGTGCACTCCCATTCATTGAATGTGGACAGGCAAGTTGACTTGGAGTGTTAGAGTGGGATTTTGCCCAAATTTGGCTTGATTTGGTGCAATTAATGTTGCATTGAGACTCTAAACCACCTAGTTTTCCACACCCATGCTTTCAAAGGTGTAGTAATTGACCCACAACATTTGATCCATTCAAATTCAGCAATTCATGGCAATTTGGAGATATTTGGGACGTGATTGTCCCACATAGGGGGGTTTGGATGCCAATTTGGCAATTTCGGGTTATTTGCTCAGAATTGGCTTCCAGAGCCATTTGAAACTATTCTGATGTATTTATAAACCTATTAATAAAAATTTCATGGTTAGACAGTCCAAAATTATCTTGTTTCCAACTATCATTGTGTGTAATTTATCAGTAATTTGCTTGTTTTTGCTGAATCTTGCACCCAGATTTGATTTGTGAACCTCAATAATGATCCTAGATTATCCTATGGTTTTCATTACTCACTTTTTGGTTCGAATTTCTCACAACATAGATATTCCATATCTAAATATTATAGGTCTTCATAGAAAGGGTAAATTTGCATGTCTAGTTTGTGGTCCTAAGATAAAATCTCGTCGCTCAGAAATCTTAAGAAAGGAGGTGTTTGATGAGTATAGGAATTTCCTCTCTAATAATAATAGGTATAGAAAAGCCGAAAAAATATTTTCAGTCGGAAGCAAGAGACTGCATTAAAACCACGGAGAATGACACCTCACCTTTGGAAGATGCAATACAATAGAAATCGTTATCATGGTACGTATGGATCATCATATATGAATTATTATGTATTTTAATTTTTAATGTGAGTTGTTTACTATAGTGGCCATATTTGATTTATGATGTAATTTATTTATAAATTAATATTCATGATTTCCATTGTGATCATGAAAGAATTAATGGGCTTCCATGAGGAATGAAAAGTTATCATATTCAGTTCAGCAGGTTGACCTACTATGAGCACCTACAAATTGATCATTTGTTTGATACAATGCATATTGGAAAGAATGTTACCAAAACATTATGGTGACTACTGGAACTAAGGAGGGAGAAAGATAAAGTTGTGAAATCTTGCAAAGACATTTAAGAAATCAACCATGCAATGAAAGACGTCATCCAATTTCATAGCAACGGAGACCAAGTTAATATAAAATCAATTCCATGGATGTTTATGGAGTAACAAAGCAATGTTTTCAAAGAAGCAATGCGGAAAATTAAATTTCCCACTGGATTTTGTCCGAACTTGAAGAATATCATAACAAAAAAGGTGATTGTGTGGGTGTCAAAACATATGATTGGCACGTCTTCATCAAGGTAACTATTATTGTTATGTCCATATAATTTATTTTTTTTCATTTTATTGCGTATATTTATTTTTCTTGTTTGTATACTCTTTGTTTAATAAACGACATGGTTTGTATATTGATACAGTATGTTCTACATCTCTTTCTCCTGAACAACTTCAACAACAATGTCAAACAAGTTATATATAATCTTGGTAAATACATGAGGTAACTAGTGATTACTTGCATGTGCTTAGTGTTTCTTTAATTCTCTGTATAATTTATATTTGTTTTTTTGTGCGCTATTTCATCATATGTAATTTATTTTTTTTTGTTAAATATCGGTATTGGTTTGTGTCACTTTTAGATGGTTGAAATTTAAAGAAATCCATAAAGAAGATATAATGTATTGGAGGAGATAAATCCCTCGTCTCATGTGTGAAATGCAGAAGAATCTACCTTCATCATTTTTCAATGAATAGGAACACTACCTCATACACCAAGTTGAAGATATTGAGTTGTGTGCACCTGTGCACTCAAGGTCCATGTGGATGGTTGAGAGGCACTTGAAATTTATGAAGGGTTTGGTGAGACAATGATGAGATGTTGAGGGCTCTATGATGGAAGGATATATGGTATACCAAAACATGTTGTATGTTAGTGAATATCTTCATATTTTAGCATCAAAGCTCAATTTACATCGCATTTTTGTTCAAAATCCAATAGAAAATTTGAAGGGGAGCAACTGAAGGGGGAAAGGTAGATTGAGGAAGGTGAAAGGTAATTATTAGCTAGTGTATTTTTATTATATCGTTCATATTCTAATTACATTTTCTAGTTATTGCATCAATTAAGAGAATATAATTTGTTCAGGAGATTTACACATGTCTTTCATTTTAATGGTTATTGTCATCAAGCAGTTGGTTGAGAATGGGATGCAATTCATTTATACATCGCAAACAATATTGAGTGGATGAAGGTATGGATTGAACAATGCGAACAATTCGGTCATGGAATATCATGGGAAGGTGTGGCTTCATTGGTAAAAGTAGCACAATGCAATGGAGATAGAAATCTAATAGAAAGGGAAATAGATTTATCATATGGTTTAAAAGATAAAATGGAAAGCATATTAATCAATCCCTCTAAATATTTTATTTTTCAAATTACATTTTGACATACATGTTGTTCTATTCCATGTATTGCTACATAACTACTGAATCGTTGTGTAATCTTTTCATGTATTTCTTATTGCAGGTAAAACACCATAAGGATATGGTCTGCAATGGTGGTAGATATCAGATCAAAAAATTGGATGAAACAAATAAAACATCAGATTGTGGGATATTTACAGTAGTTGAGGTGACCAATGTTTCATCTAGGAGTGATAGACATCCAGAATTCTCAGAAAATTGATACTATGGGTATTTGGAAGATATTATACAGTGTGACTTTAAATCCTTTAAGGTAGCTCTATTCGTTGTCAAATGGTATAGGTTACGATTGAATCAACGTGATCCTGATAGAACTATTATTGAACATGATAATGGATTTACCATGGTAAATACAAGGTTGTTTGAGCCAGGAACAAAGCCTTATGTTCTTCCCAGCAAATGTGAACAGGTATTTTACTTGGAGGTTTTAGGTAAAGCAGGCTGGACATTTGTTGTGAGACACTATCCAAGGGGAACGTCGGTAAAGTATAACCTAGATGATGGTCATGGAGAGGGTTATTTGGAATAATAAGACAATGATGAAGAGCATTATCAACATGAGTTAGGTGATGATGATGACCCAACAGAATATGTCCAAGAAATAGTTGAATCAGATGATGTAGCAGATAATTTCGATGAAGATTATACCAATGATGACACAATGAGCGTAACTCATGATGATGATGATGATGATATGGCCAATCCTTACAATGTTGACTCTGGATCTAGTGATACAGATGATGAATTGGATGAATAAGATGATTACATGGATGAACAATACAATGAAATATATTGAAAGGTAAATATTTAATTAGACCTATTCTTTTATCTTTTTTTTTTTAAATAGTTACTAACATCATCACCATCACCATCACCATAATATTCATCATCATCATCATCATGTTGATCATCATCATCACTATCATCATCATCATCATCATTGCCAACATCATCATCATCATCATCGTCATCATTGTCATCTTCATCATCATCATCTTCATCATCATGACCATCATCATCATCTTCATCATCATCGTCGTCATCATCATCGTTATCCTCATGATCATCGTCGTCATCATCATCACCATAACCATCACCATCATCATCATATTCATCATCATCATCATCATTATGATCCTCATGATGATGATAATCATAATCACCATCATCATCATCTTCATCATCATCACCATCATCATCATCTTCATCCTCATGATCATCATCATCATCATCATCATCGTCACCATCAACATCATCATCATCTTCATCATCATCATCATCATCATCATCATCATCGTCATCCTTATGCTGGTGATAATCATCATGATCATCATCATGATCATCGTCATCATCATCATTTTCATCACCATCAACATCATCATCATCTTCATCATCATCATCGCCATCATCATCGTCATCCTTATGCTGGTGATAATCATCATCATCATCATGAACACGATGACGATGATGATGAGAGTCATGATAATGAAGACGACAATGTTGAAGACAACGATGACAATGATGATGATCATGATGATGATGGTGATCATTGCCATCATCATCATCATCATCACCACCATCATCATCACCATTACCATCACCATGATGATGAAGACGATGACGATGATGATGATGATGATGATGATGATGAGGGTCATGATAATGAAGACCATGATGTTGAAGACAATGACAACAACAACAATGATGATGATGATGACGACGATGATGATCATGATCATGATGATGAATATGATTATGATCAACATAATGATGATGATTAGGTGATATTATAGGGATTATCTGAGATTGTAGGGATTAGGGATCATCATCATCCTCATCAACATCATAATCAACATCATCATCATCGTCGTCGTCGTTGTCAACATCATCATTTATGTTAACAATTTGGTATCATCATCATCACCATGATCATCATCATATTATAATAAAAAATACTATTCCTAAGTTAAAAATACATATGATAAAAAATAGATATACCTAAGTTAAAAATACTATACCTAATAAAAAAATGCTATTATGGAAATACATATAATGAAATATACTGTAATAATATTTTATTATATGGAAACACATATAATAAAATACATATAATATAAAATACTATATATAAAAAATACATAGTCTTTTTCAACATTGTTGCAACTCAGGTTTTGGATAGTTCTATGCAATTTGGAAAATTTTATGAATTTTGGAGTAGCTCCGGTGTGTCATTTCGTGGTGGCTTTGGTGTATAATTTCGAGTAGCTCTGGTATATCATTTCACGACTCTGGTGTATCATTTCAACTAGCTCTGGTTTTTCCTTTTGCGGCTCTGGTGTATCATTTCACGGCTCTGGTGTATCATTTTTATGCAATTTGGACTATTTGGAGCTCGAGGTTGACATTTGGAGCTCACGGTTCAGAATTGGAGCTCACAGTTGAGAATTGGAACTCACGGTTTCAATTTTGAGCTCAAGGTTCACATTTGGAGCTCATGGTTCAGGTTTGGAGCTCATGGTTTCAATTTGGAGCTCATGGCTCAATGGGTAAGCATCACCTCATTTTTTTGGGCATGTTGTGATAGGGGTTTTTGGGCATGCAACTGGTTCAGGGTTTTAGATTGGATGGGCATGCAACCGGTTCAAGGTTTTTGTTTTTTTGGGCATGCTGTGATGTTTGATGTGTATTTGTGGGAAAACATCTACAACCACATCAATTCCAATCTGAAATTTTAGATGCCATAGATTTCCACATTACATTAGGCCCTAGATTAGATCTAGGGGCAACATTATCTCTTGCCTCACCGTAGCCACCCATCATCGGAGTAGCAAGGGAGTAGGGAGCATTTCTATGTGAATAATCGACCCGAATAGAGCAGTGGTTTACCTTCATAAATAGTTCCCACTCTTTATTGTGCGCCAAAATTTTGTTACAACAATTAGAAACCTAAATTGAATGAGATGAATCCCCCACCCCTATATGATTATAAAGGGTTTGTCAATGTTGGAATGAAGTCTATTAACCACTCGGTTTCCAAAATTGAACTAACTTGGTTTATGGATGATTGGATTTTTCTTCATGTCATTTAGAACATCCATGTCTATATGTATTCAAGCTATTCATCAAATCGAATGGATAGCATATACAACATGAGGGTTTTCCACTGGATAGGGGAAACACACGGATTACCAACATGAAGGAAATCCAACAAGTTTTATTTGGTCTTATTAGGTCCTTAATTTTTTATTTTTATAATAACATTTGTTTGGATGAGGTGGTGAGAGATGGAAGACATTTGGTTAGAGAAGGAGAGGAGATAACAGGCGGTCCATCAAGCCAAATAGTGAAGAAAGACATTGGATATACAGTGTTTTGAATGGAACTCCCCATCCTTAAGAGAGGATATATTTTGTAAAGTTTTAGGCCTTGAAAAGGGTTGTTGGTATTGTTATTAATGTTGTTATTATAGTTGATAGCTAGTAGAATATGGTTAAACAGTAGAAGGATGTTGCAATTGCTTGAATTGTAAGGCTTTTGGGATAATAATGGATATTCATTCTTGTAATATGATCTGTATTAGACTTGTTATATTTATGTTCTGAGGATGTATTGGATTATGGCGAATATTAATGGAATGAGACCCCCATTCCAAATATTTCGTTTGTTCCTTTTATATGCAAACAATGTGTTGTTTTTCTATTCCACGACTATGTTAATAAATGAATTCTTATTTAGTATATTTGTGTCACATTCTGTAGTAGAAGGTACTAATAATTATAAGGGCTCATTTTTTCATGGTGGTATGGGAATGAGTTGCACTTGAATGAATGGAGACTTGCATAAGTAAATAAATAAACCCTATATGGTGGATCAAATGCTGGTCATGATGTCCATGTTGCATTAGAGTCATATAGAATTTCATGTCATGTGATTCTTTGGGTTATACCTTCCCCTCTCCAAGAATTGAATATGCCAATGCTTGGACTATAATAGACCACCTTTGTTGGACACTAATGCAAACCCGTGTATGAGTTTGAGCCAACATTTACAGCCAACAACTAGTTTTAAGTCTCAATTTGGAAATAAGAAAATATATAAAGATAGGGATGACAATACATACAATTTTGAGTCTGAATCACTCAATTGCTCCAAGAAATGAGAATTGGGCGTACATTTTAATGAAGCAAGACAATATTGGTTAATTTTAGTAATGTAGATTCACAATAAGAACTCTAAAATACATTGTACTAGAGTTACCCACCTCATGTACATTTAGAGCATAATAAAACATAAAAGTAGGGAGGGTTGAGCCCCCAACACAAGAGAAAAAGAAAAAATGCAAAATTTGTTGACTTCGAAGATTTGATATGGGAAAATGGAGGTGAATCTTGAAAATTCTAAGATATGGTTTTTCTTGGTAATGTGAAAATACACTATAGTTGAGTCTCACCTTTTCTAATAGACACGTATACTAATTTTGGCATACATTTTTTTTATCCCTTTCATGCAAATGTTTATCATGTTTAATAAACCCTTAGAATATGAATTGTTTAATTTGAACCATTGGGTGAATCTTGCCAACAAATTCTACTTGAGGGACCAGGATTGTTGGTTTTAGATGAAGGGCATTCCCCGTGCAATAAGCACACCAACATACTCCATTCTCTTTCCCAAATACATACGAGGAGATAGGTGTTATTGTCAGGCACCTTTTTTTAGAACAATTTTAAAGAGCTCTTCAATATTTTGAGGTTGCTAAGGCCTAATATTTTAGATTTGAACTCTTTTCAATCCTTCTTCAGCCGGTTGATCAGTATCATTACTACAACTAAGAGGCATCCAAAATTAATGTACAGGGGGCATGTCCAAGATACATCGGAGAGAATCTTCTCTGAAGTGCTGGTTTATGCACTACGAAGTAGCACTGAAGAGGTTAAAACATCCACTCTATGAAATCTCCAAGAACTAACATCATTATTTGTCCATAACTATAAAGGAGATGTACTAGAGGATTTTCCTGGACTTGTTGATTTCACCGTTAATTTGAGCCTAAATGATAAATAGAGAGGATCACTAAGAAATCTACAACACTATGTAGGAAATCAAATGAGTAGAGATATAATGTCTGCAGCAGTCTGCATGCATCCTTCACTTGAATGATGTTAGTTCTTGGAGATTTTGTAGAGTGGATGCTTGGTTTCTCTATAGGTTCCTCATTATATGCTTCACTAAATGAATCATATATGGGGTCCCCAAAACTATGATTATTGATTTCAAATATAACATCCAACTCTCCGTGAAATGGATAAATGCATGCACTTTCCATCTCATCATCAAACAAGGGTTCGCCTACAAAATATTCCTCATCAGAATCTCAACAATATGGACCATCTAATTCAAATTCATGGGATGAGGTAAAATATTAGGAGAATGGGTTCTTTCATAAATAGGGCCTTCTTCAAAGGAATCTTCATGGATTTTTTCAAGAGATTGATTTTTTGGAGGGTAAACTGGATCCTCAATAGATTCCTCATTAAGAATAGGATCCCATATCTTGTATAACAACTTGAGAATATTTACAATTGAGTATACACCCTTACTAGGAATCCATATATACCAATTTATTATGTCACATTTTTGCAAGTTAAGATATATATTGAACATATTCATCTTTATATCCTCAGTGCCACATTCAACCTTGGAAGAGATTCAATATGTAATTCAACATGAAACCTATCAGAATCCTATTGCCGATGGAATTTCAGAATGCATTCCTCCCAACTATCATTATGAAATTTATTAGGATACCCCAAGATGTCTAAGAAAACCATTAGAATCTTCTCTAAAGTGTTGGGTTATCCACTACAGAGTAGCACTGAAGAGGTTAAAACTTCCACTCTACAGGATCTCCAAAAACTAACATCATTATTTTTCCATTACTATAAAGGAGATGTACTAGAAGATTTTCCTGGAATTGTTGATTTCACTGTTAAGTTGAAACTAAATGATAAACAGAGAGGAGCACTAAGCAAGCTACAACACTTTGTAGGAAATCGAATGAGTAGAGATATAATGTCTGCATCAATATGCATACATCCTTCACTTGAATGATGTTAGTTATTGGAGATCCTGTAGAGTGGGTGCTTGGTTTCTCTATAGGTGCCAAATATTTAGTTTCCTATTTAGATGCTTCACTATATGAATCATATATGGAGTCCCTAAAACTATGATTATTGATTTCAAATATAACATCCAACTCTTCATGAAATGGATAAATGCATGTATTTTCCATCTCATCATCAAACAAGGTTTTGCCTACAAAATATTGCTCATCAGAATCTCAGCAATATGGACCATCTAATTTAGATTATTGGGATGAGGTAATATAATAGGAGAATGAGTTCTTTCATAAATAGGGCCTTCTTCAGAGGAATATTCATATATTTTTTCAAGGGATTGATTTTGTGGAGGTTAAACTGGATCCTCAATAGATTCCTTATCAAGAATAGGATCCCATATCGTGTATAACTTGAGAATATTTAGAATTGAGTATACACCCTTACTAGGAATCCATATGTACCAATTTCATATGTCACATTTTTGCAAGTTAAGATATATATTTAACATATTCATCTTAATATATTTAGGGCTACATTCAACCTTGGAAGAGATTCAATATGTAATTCAACATGAAACCTAGCAGAATCCTATTTCCCATGGAATTTCAGAATGTATTCCTCCCAACTATTATTATGAAATTGATTAGGAATTTTGCTTGTGTTGCTACATTTTCCTTAAGTAATTGATTTGTTGATGGATACTATGAATCAATCCCATGGTACCATGGGAACATATAGTAAAATCCAAAATCTTTCTTCATGTATTGCACCACATCAATAGCTTATGTTGTTTCACCCTGAGCACTTTTAATCTTGGGAAATGATTAAGCATTTCAGGTGTGTCTAGACAGTCCATCCACCCTCTACCCTAAGTCACTGCCTCAAATTAATTCTCAACAAACCACAAGAAAATTAATTTTGGGTGCAATCTCAGCATAAATAACATCAGTCCTGGGTTTGTTGCAACCGTGGAGAAGGCAGCCTAGGCATAAAAAAGGACTACTGTGCACCTTTAGGCAAATTGGAGATGCATATAATGATGAACCTGCATGTAAGGTGATGAGAATAAATTTGAGGCTACCCTGATAAAGTCAGTCCTTCAACAATATACCTCAGATAGGTCAGATCATTTATGTATCTCAAGATACTGTCAACAACAATAACATCCACCTTCAACACTGTCACAAAGGATGGCAACCTTGTTTCAATAGTGAAAAAAATGGTAGGTCCTTGCCCTTTTTCCATCCCCTTGGTTTCCAAAATCAAACGATTCTTCATATGTTTGTAGCATATTTCTCTTGATTTGATTGAAGCTCCTAGTACATTTATTAGACTGTTATGTTGGTAGAGATTTTTGAAGATTAAAAAGGCTTAATTTATCCCTAGACAATTATAGTGAACCTGTATGTGGTGTTCAAGAAGCTAACCTCAACCTATTTGATGATGGATTAGAGAAGGAAAAATTCAAGCTTCTCTTCTTGAATCCTTCTGTATATGCTTAATAATCTCAACACAACCCAATTGATGCCTCTCTCAAAGAGTCTATAACACTAAAATTTGTTTCAAACCTCAAGTTTGTGAAAACGAGAACAATATTACACAAATGATAAGAGAATAATAAAAGATCAACAAGCATTAGTGTCACTTGAAAGATAGATCATAGAAAATAATGCTAAAGAAGACGATGGTGTTCTTATTGACAACATTAGGTTAATCTATGCCTCCTTGTTTAGTGATCACAAAAGGATAATAACTTGGGTCGAAGTTGGAGGTGAACCAAACCATTTGCTATTTTTTCTCCAAGTGGAAAGAGAGGAAAGGTCCAAAATCCATTCAAGTTTAATATGGTTGGTTGGAGAAAAATAATTTGTCAGGTTGATCAAAGTAGAGTGCAAGCCATTTAATGCCACCCTATTAAGAAATTGAGAAGAGAATAACAAAGGATGAACAACATTAGCATCACTTGAAACACATATCATAGAAATTAATGATAAAGAGAAAAGAAAACAATCTCTTTAGGTAAGTTTTTTGAGCCTTGTCTCACAATATTTACAAGACAATTTCAAAGGATTCATCAAATCATTGAGGAAGACATGATACAGTTAATTTAAGAGCCTTCTGATTTGTGCGGAATAGTCTTTTTTGGTTCTTTCTACTATGGGATTTCCTTAGGGTTTCCTTAGGGTTGAAACTTAATATGGGAAAACAAGTTAGTTTTGCCTTAGGGTTGAAAATTAATATGAGAAAACAAGCATCATCATGACAAGATAAAAGGGAATAAATCAACAAAGATTACAAACTAATATAAATGTATTTAAAACATTGTTTTCATTCCTAAATGTGCCAAGTAGCAGATATGGAAATGTCATCTCTTCACCACCATGGATTAGATATATATATACACTACGAATATTGTCTTATAAATGGGATGGAACATTGTAAAATCATATTTCCAAATCAACACTACCTTCTAGGGTTCCATATTCATCTACAAGGTAGAACTTGTGACATGAAGATACATACTAGATCGACATAAAATTGTGTTTCTTTTAGCAATATGGGTGAAAAATATAACACTACAAATCAATGATAAGTAGGGGATAATCTTCATTATAAAAGGACCTTTGGGTAGGCATAATAGGGTATCAATTCATCCTCCATTGGAGTCCTTCAACCATTCATCTCTCTCCCCTTTGTTCATAGGTCTCAAAATATTTACTTTGGGAACAAAGTACTTATACAGTTTGATCAAAGACATAAGATGTGCAAGATATTGAAAGTAAGGATACTGTTTCATGTTTCACTTTTTTTGTCAAAAGGAAGAGTGAAAAGTTAGGAAGTACCAAAGCTAGTCATTATGTGCACGTGGACTTAATGTAGGGAGAGAAGTCATGTCTCCTTTTTTGTTCTCGAATGGGAGGAATGATGAAACCACAATAGTGATTTATAGATGGATATTTAATAACCATGGGAAGGTTCATGAGTTAGTCATAAGACATTCCAGTGTAGTGTTGTAGGATTTCCACTATGCAAGTAAGGCATTGACTTGATAGTCACAATCCCATTAGTATGATCAATTATGGGAGAAAGAAAAACATCCCTACACAAATATTAACCAATAAGTATGGTTTTGGTGTATCATTTAGAGAATAACATCCTCTAACAATAATTGTTATTATGACTCTTAAAGGATCCTACATGAGATCTGGACACTTTTAGGCCCTTGAGATTTCAAGATTAAGAATCCATAAACAACAGGTATGTGCACCCTAGAAATGATGGAAAAGATCATAAAATATATTAGGTAAAATGGATAATCATCTACAACATCACAACAACATTCATGGGAAAACTAAAACTCACTTACAACCATCAAAAGTAAGGGTTACAACAACAATGAGTGTCAAGTAAGGAGAGAGGAGTGGACAAGAAAGTGAATAATTGGGCCAATGTAGAGTGGAGAAGTGACCTAGAACTTTGGAAGAAGAGATTAACCAAGATTCCTTGAAAAAGGAACTCATGTCAAAGATGCTTTTTGAGGGAAGTGACAAACATAACAACTCCGTATCACTTCTATCCGAAGTAAATGTAGATGAATGCGAAGATATGTTCTTTCAAGGAGATATTCCATTAAACGAGAACCTCCAGGCCTTGTATAGACATATATTAGCATAAATTGCAGTGTTATATTTGTTGCATATGCATAACTGTTTGTCTCAAGCTTGACAATGTTGAAAGGCCAAATTCCAATGGGAACAAGCATACATATGAAGTTTGTGAATGGAAAAAGGGCATTTGGAACTCCTATGAATTAAGTTTGTGTAGTGTTTGTTGTTATGGATTATAGAGACCTATGCATTGGCTCCTTGAATGTAATGAGGACCAAGAGCACTAGACATAGACTCATTAAATCTACAAATATTATTGTTGAAAGGGGGTTAGGCCAGTAATAAGAACACCTGCAAATCCAAATACACAACCACCATAATCACTCCAAAATTATACATGTCATCATACTCGCTATATGTGATGTATGTTTCTAACATATTTCTAGAGACTTGAAAGCATTGGTGACGAAGCATAGTGCCCATCCATGTATATTGCCAAATCCTTTAGGAACACACATTTATAATACATTATATAAATATTTTTCATAGCATATCATAGTGCCCATGTATAACATGATATTTTGTGAGCCTACCCAATACATGTTAGGAAAAGGCAATGCAAGCAATAAGTGAGAATGGAGACTTGTATGTAACTAAAAGAGGGGCATACATTAGAATTTTTAGGGCTACCAAATGCCCACACCTATTACCCAAACTCCTTCTTGACAAGATTTTTCTTCTAGGAAGTAGGAAACTTTTACAAATTTTTTGCTTATTAGTTTTTCCAAGTTTTTTTCTAGTATTTTTCTATGTTTTTGGCAATTTTTTTTCCGACCATGGTGAAGGTAGAACCAAACAGGTATTTGGCATACATGTCTTCCTCCAGGGAGGGGAGTTTGGGAAGACTAGAGGAAAGTGAGACAACCATTAGGTCTACAAGGGCTAGATCAACTAGATGTCAGAAGATCAGAAGAAAATTCAATAAACGTATGGAATTTTTTCTCAAAAGATGGGGGTCATGTTCCTATGATGATGAGATAGTGGGAGACATCGATGTTCCCTTAAGGTACAAAAACCTAGTGAAACAATGGGTGCCTAGGGATCTTCCTCAAGTAAACATTGATTTTTGTGTGAATGAGAGGATATCTAGAATTGCACTGCCGTCATTGCATGTATTGGGGTTGTTTTGCATGGACGACATAAAGGTTGGATACGACAGATGTACATAATTGATGGATTATGTTGGACCCTCTTACAACTACAGTGATGGGATGTGCCTAGTCCAATATACACAATGTATGCATAGATATGGGTTGCTAGCGAATTATATACAACTAAAAGACAAAACTCAAAATAAAGGAGCAACGATGTACATAGACGAAAGGCCAAAAGTAACTGGTAATATTGCGGGGTTTATAAATAGTACACAACCGGGGTCTACACTTAAGAAACCCAACTGCATATTCGAGTCACGTGACGAAAACCGTGTCTTTGTATGTGCAATTAAATCAATAGTTGCTGGCAAAGAAATGCTTATTAATTGCAATTTGAATTGTATAGATACAAAAAACGGTTAGTATGGTTGTGGTACATCCAATAATTTAACCAACCTTTTATTAATTATTTTAAAAACTATAGGATTTTTTCATTAGCATATAATCATAATTTTCTACTTTTATAATCATAATTTTCTACTTTTCTGGTTTTGTTAGGTATGTTTTAGTATGTTTTTGATGTAGGGTTCTCTCAGGGGCCCCTCCCTCTCTATAGATGTTTGTATACCTGATTCAAGGCGGCAAATATACATCAATATTGCCAATGTAATACATTTAGGATGGACAAACATATATGTTGTTATGTATTTTCATTAGTATATTCGGTTCGTTTATATAATCTTATCTATTTTCCATGCAAAGTGTTGATCAGGGAAACCAACAGGCTATTGATTAGCCAACTGCAACATCGAGGCAATAGGAAAACATGAATGTAATTCTCTATTTCAAATACTTTAAAATCATAAACATGTATATAATGTAGCATAATGCTTATTTTGTTATGTATTTTTTCATTTTTATGTTTGCGTTCATGATGATAATGTTGTCTACCTTTTTTGCAGGTTGACCGGGGAAATTCCCCAACTATTGATCAGATGACTGGAGCCTTGAGGCAACCTGTAAACCTAAATGTAATTCCATGTTCTAAATACTTTTAAAAAGTACACATATAAAACATGTAGCATAATGTTTATTTTTTCCTGTATTTGTTAACTTTTACATATTGCGTTCATTGTGATAATGTTCTCTAGTTTTTTTGCAGTTGGTTGATCGGGGTAAGTCCCCAGTTGTTGATCAGAACACACCCTCTTCTAGGAATCAGGTAATCCTAGATGTAATCTTATGAATCTATCATGATAGACAATTTTTGTTAATATAATTTTTTGCACACACTATTGCTTCAAAGACTAAGCAATGTTTTATATCTTTCTGTTGCAAACAGGGGATTTGGTTTATGAAACACCGTCTCAACACTCTTTACAAAATGAGGTCTCCCATTTGATGAAAGATAGTGAAATTAGAGGGTCTGCAGACCCGTTGAGGGTGCTACAAAAGACAAGGGAAAAAGAAAATGAGGAACTGGTTCTTCTGACATTGACAGCTTCACAAACAGAAGAGATCGAAAAAAAGATTCAATTGTTGTTATAGAGACGTAAATAATTGGAAGTAAGTTCCTAAAAAATAATGTAAATTCATTTAGAACTTTATAATATTTAATTTTATATGCTATTGAAATTATAATACAATGGTTTGAATTTACATCATGTTATGGAGCTTTGCAGTGGTGGTCAATGCAATGTTGGTCCCATTGACCAAACCACACCACGTACACCACATACTACACCCTTATTGTCCATTGAATAGTCAGAAACACCCTCGAGGCTAGTAGAGGGTGCATCCGATGTTTCCCCACCCAAAACAGATGCCGCAGAAGAAGCGGTGGATGCAGGGTTAGATAAAAAGGTGGATGCATTTCCTGGATCTTCTTGTGTCACTAGCACTGGTTCAATAGTGTGTACATTTTTGGTGAATGAATAACTGGTTCCAATAAAGATAGAAAAGATTCCAGGTGATTATAGATTGTTCAATTTAGTTTTTATAATTTGTGTTTAATATACCGATAATATTTTTTAATTTTGACTAATGATGGCATTAATTTTTTGTAGGAAATGATATATTTTATAAACATATGAAGGATTTGTCCTTGGAGATATTCGGGCCCACCATCCGCACAATGTGGAATAAGCATTCAAAATATTTAAAGGATGAGCTAACTAATCGTTTGGTTGGTCTGTTCGGAAAAGATACCTTCGATACATCGAAGGTCCTACAGAAAGCTGGACAACATCTAAAGATTGTCTGAGACCAGTATAGGATTCACCTAGAAAAGAACCCTAGGTATGAGCTCCCTCCGATGATTCCATCTATGGAGTGGAAAGCCCTGGTGGAAGATGGAAAAGAGAAGGGCATGAGAAAATAAGGAAAGATACCACCAGGAACAGGGAGGTATGCAATACACTCCAAAATGTACTAGTAACACTAGTACAAAATGAGGAATTAGTGACTAGGTGACTAAAAATTTTAGTCACCACAGGTTTTTCAAGTGATTTACTACTAAATATGAGCAATTTTGATTGACCCAACTATAAACGACTAAAATTAATGACTAATTTAGTCACTAGTTAAAAAATATGACTAGATAATAAGTGACAGAGTTAAACATGACTAACATAAACGACTAATTTAGTCACGACATAAAAGATGACTAGCTAGAAGAATATTAATTAGTCATTTTTAATTGTGCAAGTTATATTTCATGTGTTGTCATGCCATGGTCAAGTTGAATTGGAAGCTTAAATGTTTTTGCATTATGCATATTCATGTCTCCATTTTGGTATAACTCAATTTAGCTAATCTCATCGATCGTGCTAATATTTTGTTTTCCAAATTTCGAGTCTATTTGACCCTCTCACCAATCAGTTAAAATTTTGGCAAGTTAAAAGTATTTTGATCTTGACAGTGAAATCTATAAAATTTGTGTCCACCAATAAATTGTCATTGACACCTACTCATCAGTGTTGTTGTCACGCCTCTTCTCAAAAAGTTAAAAAGTTCCCCCTTGATGCCCCTAGTTACGAAAATGACAATATATTTTGTTTTAATAAAAAAATCCTCCCTCTCATTTTAATGATCTCTTGCCATTTTTAAATTTAAAATAATAATAATAATAATTTTTCATCTAATACAATAGGTTTTTAACATATAATAATTAATATAACATGCTTTTCATATATAAATATATTATAGTTAAACATTATATAATATATTAATATTAAAAAATTAAATTTCTATTCATTTATTTTGATAGAAATATAAAACAATTAAAAATGTAAGAAAAAAATTTGGGTAAAATAAAAATTAAGAGGACTCGATTGTAACTATGATCTTTACTAAGAATAGCTGCCATTTTGAATTCCATGGTTACAATAGCCTAATCTTTAATAGTTGGAGATAAAGATAAGACATTACCCTCTTTCATGGTTAAAATTTATTGCATTTAGTGGTTATAATGAATGGATGGTTATAATGAATAGAGGGGAGAAAAGAATGCGGATCCTAGTTCGCCATGGGTGTTCAATAGGCCTAACATGACATTGGTAGGGAAGGGCCCAAAAGCGCATTGAATGAGACCTTCGACCCCTTCAGGCACAAATCCGGGCACCGAATCGAGCCGAATCCATTACCATTCCCAAATACCCTGTCTTAACTTAGGATTTGAATGAACTATGGAAAACGGACAGGGACATTGGTGCTGGAACAAATAAAAAGCAGCGCAGGGGAATGGCTAGCTGAACTAGAATTGTTGGGATTGCTTGCTAGCAAATGCGAAAGTGAGAACTTTTTGTTCTTACATTTCCTGAGCACATGGAGAAATCTATCCTCCACCTATCCAAGGTGCTTCACATTACGATTCCTGGTCACATAGAGAAAGATATTCTCGACCTATCCAAGGTGCTTCACATTCTCCTTTTTTTTAGACTTTAATTAAATATTTTTCATTAAAACCCATCAGTCGCATTCTGCCTTTGAAACCCTATATAAATTATTTTCATTGTGAAATTTTGGTTGTAATATTGATTGATTTTAGCAATTGTGGAGTTTCTTTAGTTTTCGGATCCTTCTTTGTATCTGGACTAATATTTTTTGGAATATTGTCTTGGGCATTTTTTCTATCATTAGAATTCCTGTTGGTCTCAACCTACAAATTGTAGTTGTAAGGCAGCAATATTACAGGAGCTTACTGCCTTTATCCCTCAAGATTAGTGTGTCGATGTAGTTGTATATCACTTGAGTCCTCTTCTTCTTCTTCTTCTTCCTCCCGTAGTCTCTTTGATTTACGCCCTAAGAGCCCTCATAACGAAGAATTATCTCTGAAAGTATCTAGAAACCAGCTCGGGAAAACAATACCCAGTTTTCCCTCACCTGCACAGATATATCTATGTTATGTAGAAGAAATTATAAAATGATTTTTTTTGTAATCATGTGAAATACATAAACATGCATTCGCCTACCTCGAGCAAGGTAAACCAACTCAATATTGTCGGGATATTGTGGAATTGAGATGGTGTTGCTTCCAATCATCTTTCTATAGAAGGAAACAATTGCACACTCTAATTCCTTATTGTATTCTACAATGGGAAACTCAAAGGTTCCACCTTTTTCACAGGTAGGAGCAAGAGAAGAAAAGGTAGAACATTGGGTAGGATGGATTGCGCTTCCCTGAACTTAAAGAGATTGGTGAAGTCTCGTGAAAAAAAAATTATTTTGGGTTTACGAGTATAGGACAGTCAGAGGTCGGGACTTAGACTCTCAACTCTCCAATTCTATGCTTCAGTGTCTCCCTAATTTCTATTTCCTCCAGAATATTATGCAGAGCTAAGTTGTCAACTTGGTTGTCATGAATTTACAGGTATGTATAGCATTTTAGACTTGTGTAACATTTTATATGTGGATAAAAGTTAAATGTGTTTCTTGTTGGAGTTCCTTCTAGTTCTATAAATATAAGGGTTTAAAATTTTTCCATCCAAAATGTTGTTTGAAATTTGTAATGTATTATGCGATTTTGTTTCCGCCAGACTTAGTCTCAAATATTCAATATATGTAACCTTAAAAAACCCAGTATTTAAATGAAATCAGAACCAAAATAATGTATACTTTTCATTGTCTGGGACCACAACTTTGTTTGGGCGGAGGAGCAAGAAGAAAGAGCCTTGTATTTGAGTTCCAAATCTGTTAATGTTATTTATATGTCGTGAATTGTAAACATTAGGTTGAAAGAAAGAACAATATTTGAATATAAGTGTTTGAATTGTTCCAATTTCCTTAATGATATCCAATAGTTGAAAGGATAAAATATTTAACAATCGACACTTTAAATGTTGTAGACTTTGACCCCTTCGTTTTCCTTTCAACCTTCTAATAATGGAAACAAGCAATACAAAGTGTCTACCAATATATCTAAACAAGGGAATCCCTCGACGGACATTCATGAATGAGGGACTCAGAGTGCAATAATCTAGCGAAGAACATTATTTCAACATCCTCGTTCTCGCAAACGTGTGTTTATGATTGGTCTTCCTTGTTGGCTTTGGTTTAACTTGTAGTGATATTTGTTGGAGAATTTAAAGTTCTTCCTTATAGTGGACTAATAAATACTTAACCTTTTCGATAGGGCAGATAAACTCGATATAGATTCGAGGGACTTCCATAATCTACCTAAAATTGGGGTATAAACTCGATATACAATATTGGAGGGACCGTCCATAATCCACCTAAAATTGGGGCCTTTGTTTGATCACTTTGATTTGAGCATGTGGGGAGGACATGATTCAATTCTAAAAATAATTGCTGAATTTAGGGTTAATAAAAAAGGTTCTCTGTGAAAGCATTAGGTATTACATTCTGGGGTTTTTCTTTTAGGTAGGCCCAATTACACTTGACCAATCGAGCCACCATCAAGTTGAATCAATCCTCCATTCAAAGGTCCTTCCAAATACCAATGCCTTATTTTATCAATGACCTAACAACCAAGTATTTCACCGGCCTGACGGAATTGTCCCTTATCTAAGTTCAATAAACTATATGCTCCAGGGATCGGGAGAGTACATAGTTTACCTCACTAATTTCATGTAAATGTTGAATCACTCGGGATTTTTTCTTATTGCCATTTTTTTTCTATACACTGTTTTTAATAAATAATAAAATTTTGTTGTACAATTAAAGTTTCAAATGAAAATAATGATTTATTTTTACATTTCAACATTAAAGGGTTCAATTTCTCACAACCCTTCAAAGTGAAATGAGACCCTACCCTTCAAATTTGATCCCTGAACTCCACAACTTAAAACTATCTCTTCTTCACCCCCAATGGATGAGACTCTCTCTTAAATGCTAGTTTCTTTGGACCAAAGCAAGGACCTATAAATACTATTTTCCCCTCTTTACTGTCCCATTAACCAACCTCTACCTCACCTTAGCATGGCTTGAGAAAGGCGACCCAAGAAAGATGAGGGTGATGGTATTCTCTATTCTCTGGAATAATAAATCTATGAAGGATCATAAATACTTGCCATAAAGAGATAGACATCGCTCATAATGGTAGGCGCATTGGTGTGTGGCATCTGAAGTTTAAAGAGACAATGCTTCTAGGAAGAAGGGCAAGAACGTTGGTACGCTTCAGACGGATTTATTATCTATAGCGCCCGTCTTCGGTATCAAATTCTTAGTACAATGCTTGAAGTTCAAGTGGAGCCTGAAGGAGCTCACCCCCTAGGCTTCTTTCTGGATTGAATAAAGAGGTATGTGCCCAACACGAAAAATAATATCGACTGTGGTCAGAATTGATTAAATCTACATATTTCCGACTCAAATTTAAAATATAAAAATAACTCATTTACCTCTATATGCTTTATCTCCAAAGATGGCACCTTGTCCAGTTTCTCAACAATGTATGGGCTTAGCATAACAAGGGGTTGCACTTCTGAATGAGATGACTTCAATTGATTTGAATCCTTGTAAGAAACCAGATTGGAGAATGTAGGTAACCCAGAACCCATGTCCTCAATATAACTACTAGACCAAACAGATGGTGGAACCCTTATAAATGTTATAATCATATAGTGTCAGCATATCACCCAGCTACTTACCCACAAAGTGTTAATTCTGAAATGCCATAGGGATACCCAATTTGGCTTGAATTTTTATGCTTGAGAGAAATGATGAGATCTGAAGGTTATACTAGAATGGTAATGGATTTCCCTCAATATTCGTCACAAAAATTTGATAATATTGTATCCAACAATGAACCAGATCCAAGGAAGCTCCAATATCTACCCAAACCCCCTTGAAACACCCTAAAATGAATGGATCTCACCAGAAAAAACCTGGATCTTGTCATACTTGCTCAGATATCTTCGGGAAAACACCCAACTATTAAAAACAACTCGCATCTGGTCAGGTCTATTTAATTCACTGAGAGGAAAAACAGACATGAAAAACCCTTATGTAACCAATGCCCATTAGGTATTCCTTGTACTACAGTCAAAGCACATATTTTTTTGGGATTGGACAAGATTCTTCTGAATTCAACATTTTTGTCACTAAAATATTCAGCAACCATGGGATGAAGCTAAAGGAAATGGATAAGTGATCTTTGAACTGTCCAGAGCACAGAGCTTGACCTAACCTCTGTGTTCTTCATTAGATTTCTAAAATCAATGGCTCTCTGTAGAGCAGGAATTGAAGTCATTTGTGTGTGTGTTCATGCCTGTGTTTACCCTGCAACCTATCTTTCCAGGTAGAATCCAATTTCTTCTCCCATTCAGCTGCAGCTGTGGATTGCTCATCATGATTGTTCTTACTTTCTGCTCTCACATGACGTAGACCCTTATGAGGTTCTTTTAATTCAATCATTCCATAATAATCCAATCCATGAACTCGCCACATGTAGGTAGAAACACCATCCAAAAGCTCTATACCTTCAAGTCCCTTCACAGTATTTGTGCCCCTTGCAATTACAACACCTATTGAACCACTTATAGATTTGTCTCCTTCAAACTTGTCTTTCTCTGAACTACCAAGAATATTTTCTTCTATACCTTTCTCTGTATCTAGTTTGTGAATAAGATCCTGTCCAAGTTATATATCCTTTTTAACTCGCCTAGGTTTAGAACTCACTAGAGGAGCCTTGGGAGAACTAGAAACGAGGTCATTTTCCTTTGCAGGGACCCCACCATGTCTCCTCCTTTTGCCACTAACCTCAGCATCATCATCTGAATTGTGGTCACTCCCTTGACCACCTTTTGTAGATAATGCTATAGAATTAGTAGAACTTGGACCTCTACATTCAAAACTCCACAAATGTCAGAGAAAGAATCAAGTAAAGAATGCTAATATTTGCATTAATAGAAGTGACGAAAATATACACAGAAACAGTAACTCACATTTCTAGGGTTCCATTCTGTAGCTCTAAGAAGAACTCCTTTGCATTTGCTTTTGCGTTTTCATTTCTCTTTGAACATCAAGAATACTTTCTATCAACTACAAAAATAGAAAATTAATTTATCATGCAGATATAAAAATAATATGGATTTTAATTATATGATACAACATACTTGCATACAAAAGAGAAAGCAGGAGGTTAACCTTTGTACGACAGCTTCTAAGTGTGAAGGGTCGTATTTATCCTTCAGCGTACATCAAAAATAAGAAACCAAGGCTTATATGGGAATTGAAATAACATCAAAATAGATACGCAATTTGAATGTCAATCACAAATTAATGTGCCAATGCTTTAAAACAGCTTACCAATCCTCTTCTTTGTGAGCTTAAAAATATGCACGCTTATGGGTGGTAATGTATTATGTTCTGTATTCTTGGTATCTGATATACATAAAACCATTTTTTTCATGATCATGCATGCTTTCACATGAAAAGAAATGCAGATAAAAATGTAAAGGAGAATTTGTTTCAACATAAGAGGTCTCAAGAATTTATTTGGTAAGAGAAACTACCTGCTCTCTGCGTCAGTAGTAGGAAACCTAAAAGAATCTCCCTCGTCATTGGTTAATTAAATTGCTTGTGCAAGTGACATTAACTTGTGAATGACAAACTTGGGATCATTTTTTGAATAGGGCATGTGGTTCTTGAAGGAGTTGGAGAGGAGGAAACAACCATAGCAGTTATAGAAAACCACAGGGAAGAAGTTGTGCTTTCTATGAACTAGAAACAAAGTACATGGAATATAGAGTCTATTTGACATCTTTGTAAAAGGACGAAACTAATAGCATGACTATTGAAGAAACCACAGGCAATCAACATGCAGAATATTCCAAATCCCAAAAGTGTAAAAGAGTTAATCATTTCATTGTGAAAAAATGTTTTAGGGGACCATGGAAAGATAAGCCTACTTATGTTAGATTAATTAAGGCTAATAGGATGTTGAAGACAAAAAATAGGTGACTTCATAACAAAATATTCAAACTTAAAAAAAAGGTCTCTACTCAAACATACGAAGAAAGCCCTAAATCCAAATTTAATATGGGCAACTTGATTTGGGATCTTAAAGAACAACTCAAGCAAGAACAAGAATAGTCTAAACTGGTAATGAATGACCCACCTTATGATGTGCATGAAACATGGAAGTAGGGTTTTCCATGCCTGTTGCTACAGAAGCAACAAAAGTTGCTCCATAAGAGAATATGCCCATAAATTTGACACAAGTGGTCCAAGAGGAGAATATCCTCAAGGTTGTAGTAAAAGAGACAAAAATAGTTCAAGAAGAAACTATGCCTAAAACTATAGTAGTAGAATCATTTGTAGTTATTTGATTGAGGGATGAGGTGGAAGATTATAGAGAAGTGTTATTGAGTCACTCGATTGTGGTGTTATGTCATTGTAAGCACATTGTCAAGCCAGACATGAACTCTCAGAGCAGTGGATAGAATTCTACAACCAGATAATGGAGAAATGGGATATTTGTGGAAATAATGAAATAGAATACAAGATTCTCTGCAACATGCTCGAGAGATGTCAACTAAGAAAAACTAGTTGAAAGAAGAGAAGACGATGTGTAAGCTATCCCTTGGAGCTCTTACCTACATATCACCTTCACCTATTTATGTTATTCTCTTGAAAGGAAATTAGCTATCCTTTCATATATGTACATTGGTTCAGGGTAATCCTTGTAAAATATTTACACATGATGAAAATTTTCAAGTATATACTAACTGTCATGAAGATGATAAAAATTTGATGTCTGAATTATAACAACAAGAATTTTGGTTGGGTAATCAAACAAGATTGAATCCAAAACCCTTTGTGATAGATTCCCAATTAAGAGAATTCACCTCATTATCGTTATACGAAGTCTAGTGGCACCAAGAATGGGCCCAACTAAAGCTACATAGCATCATGCCAATTTGTGGGTAGGAGGTGAACGTAGTGGTCCTCCTGTGGTTATATTGGACCTTAAGAACTTGCTAAAAAAACCCTATTTCACTGGTTATATCAAGAAGTCTCAGAGGGATGCACTTTTAGAATGTGATAAGAATATAAATCGGTATGGTCTTGGTGCTCTAATTGTTTTTTGGAAAATATGGGTAGTCATGTACCTTGAATTTCAAAACAAAGAACCCTTGTCATATCCAAATTTTAGCAATCAGTCGAAATTATATATAAATTATTTAAGAAGGCATGGGACATAGTGGATAGGTTTAAGGTTGCACTTTCCTTTTATTTCGTGTCATTTCCTTGATTATCTGTTCTATTTTTCTAAAAATCAACATGAGGATGAAACTTTATGGGTAGAAATCAATGATAGGCTACGACATTATACAATGGGTGAGTATGGTCAATCCCCTTACAGTTGGATAAGTATTCATGAGAAGTATTCATGTCCAGGGTCTTATGATGCAAAGGATTAGTAGGATGATTACATAGTTTCACAGTGGCATGCAATAGGTTTATCCAAGGGAAGATTATGAGTCTCCATTTTGGGACATTTTTGGCTATCTTTTATCTCTTTCACCTACCCTTTTTCCTACAATTTACCTTGCCATTATCCATTTTGTTGCTTGAGATGGGATTAATTTCAATAAAGAAACTAGTTTGGATTCATTTGATTTCTATATGTTTATGTTAAGTCTAAGAGGAATGTTATGTTATCTAAATCTGTCTTGAGCACTGAGGATTGATAATGCATTGTTCCAGAATTTTGTGAATTGTTTTCGAATGTTGAGCACTAAGGATTGATAATGCATTGTTCCAGAATTTTGTGAGTTGTTTTCAAATGTTGAGCACTGAGGGTTGTTGTATAATGAGACCTCACTTCAGTCAGTATTGGACCTCACAAAGGACTGGACATTAGAAGAAATGTAGATGTTAAGGAATAAGTTTGGAGATGTTTTATCAATGAAATTTTATGTTTTTTCTTAATAGATCACTTTTTTGAGTTTTTTGATTTAGTGCAGATGTCTGTGTATGACATATGGGCTTTAAGGTTGTTTGCAATTATGCATTTTACTGTTAAAATTATCTAACTTTTTGTCCATGAGGAACTGCATGATGGGTGCTAATTAGACACAAAAGAGGATTTTCCTAGCTATAATTTACAGATGCACAAACCATTGTATTTTCTTACAAATCGCCTTTGTTTGTGCTGAAAAAAGAGATTAATGCTATGAAAACACTTGGAATATGATTCTTTCTCTTGGCTGTTATTCTCATATTTGATCAGTTTTTCTAGTTTTAGGTGTACTTGTCATTGGAGGTGTACTTTCCTTGATTGTTAGATCTCATCTCATTGATCTTCTTACCCGTTTTATTCTACACAAAAGCCTTGGACTCTTGAAACTTGCAAGAGACTACAGTAACTAGGTTATACATGGTGTATGCTTTGAAATATAGTTGTTTTATTTGAGAATGTGGGAGAGAAAATAAGATAAAACTAGAGATAACATAATTGTTGATACCCTGGATTCTCCAGGTAGGGTTGCTGTATAATGAAACCTCACTTCAATCAGTTTTATACGGAAGAAGATTGATAGCTATAATCACCCTGCTTCAAGATAATTACTTTGTTCTTCAAAATGTTATAAGATAAGGTAGGACAACTGTTTTAATTCAATATGTCATGATTTGTGCTGGGATTGGGGTAATAGGAGTCACTTCCATCTGATAGGGAATGACTTAGGTATACATATTTTAATTTATAATGCAGGTTCTAATTCAAATAACATCATCTGATGCAGATGCAGCGTTAGTTGAGGACTATGAGAAAACATGTGCACTAGAGGAAGAGTCCATAGCTGCTACTCTATTTGAGCACATGAAAATATAAGAGCGGGTTCTTACTATCTTTCATCATTTGTTGTCATAAATGCAATTCAATTTAATTTTCTTTACTATTTTGGTGTTGTTTTATATTCATTCCTTTTCTGCCATATTTCTCTCTAGATTCTGGGACAGTGCAACTCAGGATGGCACATGGTATTTCTGAATTTCTTGTGTTAATTCTATCCATAGGTTACATAAATTGAAATAATACCTACAAAAATAAATAACCTTAGGAGGATCTATTTTTCCTTTAGCAGGCCTACCTGTTACTCAAAACTGTCCTTGTGATTTGCCACAAACTCACAATTAATTTCAGGTTTAACATTCAGGGAACCAACTGACATTGTCACTTTAGCTGGTTCTTATCCCTTCTGACTAGTACATGCCAGCCATAGGGTGTCATCACCAAGGAAATTTAAGGCTATAATATGCAATGTAAATAAGAAATTGGTGCATTAAACGTCAAATGAATTCACTGATACATACAGGAATATGCAGTTAAGTCCAAAACTTAGTGAGTGGGTGTGCAAATGAAGACTTAGATGAATCAAATAAAGCAATGACTCGTGTAAAATTTAATTTTGCTGTAAAGGGGTTCAAATTTGTGATGATCAGTTGTAGATATGAACTCAAAAACACTTGGACACTATGGGTTTTTGGGACAACGACAAACACATCCCAAGGTTGACCAGAGTCTTGTTAAATTGGGTGATGGAAGAAATAAATATTCTTATTGGACATACTCCTACAGACAATTGATGACATGAAGAAAAACATACAATTTTCCTCCTTTTAATACATACAATTGATGACATGAAGATTAGCATGAAGAAAAACATACAATTTTCCTCGTATTTCTTGGCACACACAGCATGTGTCCCTCATGACTTCCTAGTAACTAGGATACCATTTTCTTAAATTGTAGCTACATCATAAAGACATGGTCACCACTACCTTGTACTTAAATATGTAATGAAGAGTTACAAGCTGCACTAATTCACTTGTAATTATATTAACATTAATGATTATCCACGTCTATCACTGTTTACCGGAGTAGGGAGGCATTCGTTCTAATCAAATTTAATTATACCACTTAAAAATGTTTCTTTTATTTTTGAACAAAAATACTTAGCACTATTATATCCCTTATATTGCCCAAGCATTGGAGAGGTGTAAATCTAAACCAAACACCTTAGATTTATTGTCCTCTCATCTGGAAATGCATTTTTAGCAAAAATTCTGGCCAGTGTTTTCATTTCTAGATCCAAGATTGAGTGAACTTGTGAATTTGAATATTTTGGATTGTATGGGATTTCTTTAGAGATCAAGGCTACTTTGGGTAGGTTATAGTGGTGATAGGATGTATAGTTTTGGAATTTAGCCCGCTTTAAATGATCATATGTCAATGTTTGGAAGCCAATCTCAAGTATTATACCAGTGAGGTTTGGTTACATTATCATGAACTCCTCACTGGGATATTCATTCTAAATATGTCTTTCAATCGAGTTCTTAATGTACATTTCAGTTGAGTAATATCTAGAATCTAAGATCCAGTGGTTTTAATAAGAGAAAGTATTGGGGATCCTCTATGCTAGTCCAATTCTGTTTTTGTTCCCCATACATCAAATTTGACAAACCATTGTTTACATTCAATAACTCCATGTCATTCCAACTTCCATGTCTATTTAGAAACCTTCTAGGAACAAGTCTTTTATCTCTCCTTCCCACACTAGAACCACCATGAAAGAGGCCTCTATTGTTCATAGAAGAATTTGGTGTTTCCTGAAGAAAGTCCACATCAGAGATTGATCCTTCAGAGCTTGTCAAATTTGATATTTCTGATAGACCAAGTCTACTGTTATTGCTCAGTTCTCCCTTATGTAATGTCGCTCTAACCTACCCAATCTGACCCAATCCAGTAGAGATATTGCGAGTTGAACTTAGCTGCCGTGATGCAGTAGAATTTGGCTGCACCTTGCATGTCTTCTTCAATTTTGATGAGCTGGAAGCACCCAGTTTAGGAATTTTTTATACTGACTTTGGCAATAGTGACTTGCTGCTTGAGGGACATCCAACAATTTTGGAGGATTCCTCTGGTTCCTTATCTTCAATTCGGTTAACTTTGAGAGCAGTCACTCTGGTACTACCCCCAATTCTTGTAGGGTAATGAGTAGGGTAATAAATTTTGTGACTTTTCATGTCCACAACCTTTCCCAGTGCTGTTCTTCCATAAGAATTTTGCTCCCTGGAAATGACCATTTTATTATGATCTTATAAACATTAGGTAAAGCATCAGTAAAGACATGCTTTTTCCTATAAGTTTTCTTTGTCTTCAGTACCAAAAACAGAGGATCCTGGGTGCTACCGGACTCCTCATAGAACATAATACCTATCTAACATTCCAAACTAATCCTCCTAAAATTTAATTTAGCTATCCCTAATGGCAAAGAAACAAAAAAGGAGATCTAGAGGGGTATTAATGGCAATTGTTTGGAGTCCAAATTTTCATCTTACCATTGCGAAAGGTAACTGTTTTTGGAAGAGCTCTGAGTCTGTAGGGAATACACTGTTGCTACTGCTGAAATATTTGAGTATCAGGGTTGCTTGTACCCATCAAGCCAGAGGAGGAATTCAGTTCATAGAACACCCCTGATAGGGAGAAAGGTGGAAGACGTGGACAACTTAGTAAGAGAACTCAACAAACTACTCTTCATTATGCTGTGAAAAGAGAAACATAAAAACACCAATAGCAAAGGAAAAATGTATGAATCTAGCTTCAGACAGCTCTTTCCATGTAAAATTCTGTAGATAGCTATCTAGTTTTATTTCTAAGCATAAAGAAAGGCATTATAGGAACACCCTAAAGGAACTGAAGGACCTAGAGAATATTGTCAATGCTAAGAGGGATTTAGTGATGGAAAAATCTCTCCAAGAGTATGTTAGCACCTTTGTGAAGGATCCTAGTCAAACCTGAGGTAGGGACACAAAGGCCCAGCACCTATTGGAGTTATTCTGGGACAACAAATAGTATATTGCTGCTACCATGGAAACGAAATCCCTCCACTCTGAGAATTTGGGGGAATATCACCAAAGGCTAGAAAACAAGATGAATTACATTGACAAAGAGCTCAATACCTCAAGACATACTTCTTCCTTGCTTCATCTCTATGGGCATGTTTCATCAAAATGCTCAAGAAGGAAGAGACAAAAAGAATCCAATTGAGCACAAGGAGACACCCCTTGAGGTGAACATTTGGCATTTATGTCCGACCATGTTCATGTTGTTAGACAGTAGTTACAACTCTGATGTGTCTATCTGTTTCTTTTCAATGGTTGGAACTCATGCTATCATCAGCTTTAGTTTGATGCTGCTTCAAATCCATCTCAATAATACATGTTTTTTCACACTGAAAGGCCCACAGTCCAGGTCAAGTACCCAAACAGGCCTCCCTTAGGAGATATTTTGTACTATTTTGTATCATTAATCGAAATCCCTAACTAGAACAAAGAAACAAGAAAGGATATCTAGAGGGGTTTTAATGGCAATTGTTTGGAGTCCAACTTTTCATCTTACCATTGTGAAAGGTAACTATTTTTGGAATAGATTTGAGTCTATAGGGAATACACTGTTGCTACTACTGAAACCTTTGAGTATCGGGGTTGCTTGTACCCATCAAGCTAGAGGAGGAATTCAATTCAGAAAATAACCCTGACAGGGAGAAAGGTGGAAGATGTGGACAACTTAGTAAGAGAACTCAACAAACTACTCTTCATCATGCTATGAAAGGAGAAACATGAAAACACCAACAACAAAGGAAAAAGGTATGAATCTAGCTTCAGACAGCTCTTCCCATGCAAAATTCTGTAGAGAGCTCTCTGGTTTTATTTCTAAGCATAAAGAAAGGCATTCTAGGAACACCCTAAAGGAACTGAAGTACCTAGAGAATATTGTCAATGCTAAGAGGGATTTAGTGATGGATGAAGCTCTCCAAGAGTATGTTAGCACCTTTGTGAAGGATCCTAGTCAAACCCGAGGTAGGGACACAAAGGCCCAGCACCTATTGGAGTTATTTTGGGACAACAAAGAGTATATTGTTGCTACCATGGAAAGGAAATCCCTCCACTCTGAGAATTTGGGGGAATATCACCAAAGGCTAGAAAAAAAGATGAATTACATTGACAAAGAGATCAATACCTCAAGACAAACTTCTTCCTTGCTTCAGCTCAATGGGCATGTTTCATCAAAATGCTCAAGAAGGTGGAGACAAAAAGAATCCAATTGAGCACAAGGAGACACCCCTTGAGGGGAAAATTTGGAATTTATGTCTCCAAGCATTGTCTTCAAACATGGATCTGTCACCCTGTAATACCCCATGCAAATCCCCTGCTAAATTAGGGACATAAAATTGTAAAAATCAGCCTGAACCCCAAAGAGACTTTAATTTTTTTTCATGAACAACAATAAGGAATATGGACAAAAAAGGAAGACTCTTGGTCCTAGAGGAATTATATTTTACTTTTTGTACAAACTTCCGAATGAGGGAACATTCAATAAATTGTGTATTTTGAACCAGGAAGCTAAGGGGATCTCATTGAATTCATATCAGGATCTCAGATCTATATGCCTGTGCCCTCTGTTTAACTGTGACTCTATTGTTTGACATGTGCTTCAGTATGTCACTTGGAATATTGTAGGTAGCACATGTTTTAGCCCTCAAGGCTACACTTCACATCCCCAATGACATATTTCAAGTGAACTATCCTCTCTGGATTGAATCCTAGACTACAATTTGATCTCCATTGTTTTGTTGACCTATTTTCTCTGAGGTACAGTAAGATTATAATCCCTAAGTGATAAGCAATATGACTGTTGAAGGTTATATTCCCTTTTGCATCATTGGCATGAGTTAGTCCCAGTCCTCAATGCACATTTGGTGTCCTCAAATTTTGAGGACACATGTGTTCTCCAGCTACATAGTGTGGAGTCCTCCCTTGCATCACACACGGACACACAAGCACACATATACATGTCCATCAAGATATTGTCTAGTGGCTACTTGGTGTGGTTGCTGTGAAGAAGAACCAAGTTCAAATCATGGCAGGCTTGCTCCTCCCTTGCATGGGATCTGTGGTTGTGGCTTGCAGCTCGGCCATCTCTTTTTGGGAACATGCCTTATAAGATGTCACCAGAATGCATGCCTTGTTGGGCTTTGTGCTAGATCATTGATGTAGGATGTGGGTAGTTAATTTGTAATTTGTGCTGGATTAATACCCATGACCTGATCTTCACTAATAAAACATTCTAGAGGGTGGGGCCATAGTTTTGAGGGATTTCATTCCATTGGGTTGTTTTCCTTCAAATATATATATGCTCCAAACAATGGCTTAAGATGATTGAACTACTGTATTTATTTTCTTAATGACCATGTAACTAACAAATCAACTTGGATGATGAAAAATGGGAAAGAAAAAGAGAAAGTTCCAAATGTGTTTATATGAATGATTATATAATTAAACATCCAGTGGTTCTACTTCTCTGGAGGATTACACTCTGCCACAATTGCAAGCAAGTTAAAAGTCCAAAATGTTGCTAATGTTTGTCATATTGTAAGCAGCTGGGAAAAACATTTCATTGCTATGAGGGAAATATCCTTGAGTGATGACAATGCCTAAGATTCCTAATCCAGATATCTTAGAAAGTGGAACCAAGAATATTAAATGATCCTACCTAGGTCATCAAACATTCTACATTCAGAAGGAAATATGGATCCCAAGTATATAAAAATGGAATCTTAATATAATTTCTTAACAATAAGTTGGGAAGTGTCAAGGAAATTAGAATCCCTCCATCAAGACACGTACTACATAGTAATTCTCAACAATAGAAAAGGGTCCTCACTATGAAGAAAGACGATAATAAGTGTGATGTTCCCCAACATGGTAAAAATTTAATATGAAAGACACTTTGAAGGAACATGAAAAAATAAGACTTCCTACTCTACAATGATATTATAAATGTTAATAGAAAAAAAATAGTCTCCCTGTGAAACAAATAATTGCAGCACTCATGACTCTCTAGAAGAAATGCTAGAAAACAAGGAAGCAAGAACCTACCAAATCCATACAATAGATGTGGAAAAAATGCAATCTTTTCTCTGGACTCTTGATATGCATATAGATTAAAACCAAATCCCTGTAAGGTACAGTTCTAAATCAAGGAAGGCATGTATTAGAGCTTAAGCTTCTCTGATTGAGAAGCTACTGATAACAGGGTATGTCCATTAATTATTACAGCCCAACATAAAACAATCAATGTACAAAATGAAATAGTGAAATGTACCTTTGGTATTTTAGAGGACCTCATTAAAAGGAATAAAAAAAGAGATAAAATAATGGATACTTTCAAAAGAAAAAGAAAAACATATAAATTTATAATATTAGGTATACCTTTGTTTTGGTGACAAACTTTACACATGTAGGCTTCCACCCATGCCTTAACAGCTGGGTCAGCCTATTTGTGATACAAAAAACTCCCTACAATTAATGTAAGATACCCTAGTTAAAACTTATGACTAGGCCGCCCTAGAAAACGAGTATGGAGTGGTATAAATAAGGTCAAACAAAAGCTAGAGAAGATCCATACCCTACTTGAGGAGGATTTGCATAATATTCTTATTCAGGAGAATGCAGCTTCGATAGAGTTGGTGGTGCTTTCCCAACTACCAGAGGGTTTCCTTCCCAACTATAGCAAATTCAAGAGGGAGATGAAGGCTCTAAGTTCTTTGATTTCTTGAAGAATGTGGTGGCTGACAGGGTGATAGGTTTACGCCGAGCTGATGGATCTCTTGAGGAGAATCCAACCAAGGCATGTTTAGTGAGCATTTTTAGAATATATATTCGTCTTACCGCATGTTGGATTCATGTTTACTTTAGGATGGTCCCTAATAATATTTCTACTGGTGACTAAGATAATTTGGATGGAGCTTTCATGAAGGAAGAGTTCTTTGCTGCCCTTTCCTAAATGCAAAATGGGAAGTCCCCTGGAATTGATGGATTTCCTTGTGAATTCTACAAGGCACTGTAGAGTATGATTGGGATGAATTTTTTTAATATGGGTGGGGACCTTAATATGTTTATGTGTATGTATGCTTCTATCATACAATTTTTTTTCAAAACTGATATGAATTTAACCCTCATCCACTATCAGTTGCATGCATTCTTCCATTATTTGGCAAAACTGGTAGTCCAATACACTTGTTTAAACTAATTTCTCATCTTGAATAACATTAGCCCATAACTCAAGCCCAAGATAACAATATTGGATAACATTTGAAAATGCATAGAGATAAGGATTGTTGCTTTGTAGACTCTGTAAAATATTTTGATATGGTTATTGTACTTTGACTATGAAAAGGGATGGAAGAATAGGGATTTCCCGATGACTTGTGATTTCAAATCTCATGCTGTTATTATTTTGAACTAAATAACAAAAACAGGGGAAATTATAGGTAAAAATCAGAGCAAAAATTGGAGTGAACAAAAGTTCTCTTATTCTTGGACCTTCTTTGAAACTACATCTACATCATCAAATGATGCCTCTTGGACTGATAAAGGCTATGTGACATTGTAAACACAATGGATAAGATTAACACCTAGTGACTAGTGCTTCTAGTAGAAATACTAGGCAATTGCATCATTGACTAAAGCAAGTGCAGATGAAAAACAATAGAAAAGACTTTATTAGTAAAGTTATATCTGAACAACTGAATAGTCTTTAATAGTAAAGTTATTTTAGAACAACAGAATAGGATTGAGTAATAAAGTTATGAAGTTAGAAGTACAGTCCATAGAGTTCTATCTGATAGAGACCCTGCAGAACAATGTTTTTGTACAACTTGATTTCTAAACCAATTGTAGAGCTTATAACCACACTACTAGTGCTCTTCTTACAAATATATTTTAGATAAAAGATCTTATGCAAAATTAAAATTAAAAATATCTCACAGATTTTATTGTTGGTATTTTACATTTTAAAAACTTGGAAGTGCTTCGTTGCAGAACACATTATTTCATTAAACTTATGTTTTATATCGGGCATTTTGAGGTTAGATTGATCTCATTGGGTATTAAAGTAATTTCTGCCTAACTATTAAATTCTAACTTGGAACTCTTCTTCACCTCATTTTACAATGTAAGGTTTTTATCACTTTACAGTAAAGGATCGTCTTACCTATTTGGACATCTTCATTTATTTTTGTGATGCATGGTTATGAGTTCAATCACAATATTAATTATTTATGTTGGACTTGAACTCCTTGTAATGTTCTCTGAAAGATTGAAACTAATAGTCGACATCATGACTCAAAGTATTTGTAATGGTGTCATTGCTTCTTGCAATAGTATTTGTAACTTTGATTGTTTCACTGCAGTCACACATTTGAATACTTGAAACTATGCCTGAAAATTGAGCAGCACTACTTATGGTTCTTCAATACTTAATCAACATTTCTTATGTTGATGATACATAAGTTTTCAAGGTAGGTTTTTGATGTGAATTAGTGTTTTCTTCTTCAAGACTGCATGGTAAAAAAGATGCGGTTTCTTTTGATTATTCTGGTTTTGCTACAGGTTTGCCTGGATTGTTGGAATGCCTTGGTTTCAGAACTTTTTGAACCACACCATTCTTCTGACAATCTTGCTACAGTTTCCAATGTTATGGGCCTCCAGGTAAAAGAATATTTGCTACTTTTTATTACCATGTTATAATCCATGTCCTATGTTCTTCTTTATCTCAAGAAAATTCTGATTTGTAAAGAACATTAAAGTTTGTATGGTTCTTTTCAGTAGTATTGTCAATTTTCTTTGTTCTATGGTGTCAAGCATCCATAGGACTATTTAGTTCATTGACCTCTTAATGCTCTTTTTTATTGCTTAACATATACATCATAATATAGGTGTCCATGCAATAATATATGGTTCTTGTTTGTCCCACTCATAGCAAATACTTGGGGCGGACACCCTTAGCTTGTCGTCGGCTAAGGGAATTATTTTGTATTTTCATTATATCTATCATGGATTTATAATTTTTTTGGATTAGATTGGGATTCTTGGTTCCAAATGTTTACTTGTATTGAATATTGATAGTTTATAGCTTCTAATGGTTAAGTACTTCACTAATGATTATCTAATTATATGATCTTAAATTGTATGAAAACATTGATAGAAGTTTGATTATTTTATTTGTTGCGATATTTCAAAAATATTAAAGTGGCTTATCAATTTCTTGCCCATGCAGGTTCCATTAATGTTAGGCATGGTTGATGGGATAGGTTCTCAACTTATGCAACTAAGGCATTTATATGATGGACCAATGTCAAAACTCAAGATGTTGATGATTTGTCGTATGGATAAGACAGAAGAGGTTTTGATTGTAGAAGATGAGAATGGCAATATTGTTAGATAGACTATGAAAGATAATGATATCCTTGTCCAATACAAGGTATGGATACCTTCTAATTTATAAATTGTCCCCACATAGATGAGTGATTCTTGTTGGGCATGGAAGCCATAGCCCTTTCTCTGAGTTCTTCAATGTCCATAGTGCCGAAGTTGACTTCTACACTGAACTTCTTCGACTTGGCAAGTAAAAAATGTAATTGGGGAGGTCAGACCCTCTCTTACTCTTACTGTCTGCTCTGCCCTACCTCTATCCTCCCGCATAAACATACCCTATGGTATAATGTTGTAATAATGGTAGTTTTTGAACAATTCTTCATGAACCTTGAACTTTGTACTTGTAAATATAACTCCACACCAAAATACGAGACCCAAGTCTTAGTGAGGCTCTTATATTCCATTGAAGAAGCAACGCATCCCACGTGCATAGTTAGAGTGGAAGGCTTAAACATGCCATAGGGATTGAAGGGAATTGGAACTTAAAACTAATTTATAATCAGATAATCATGGTAGGGCACTTTCACATTCCACTCAAGAAGGATGTAGACATGCTTTATTACCCTTACGAAGAAATAGTTTCTTGTAGGTAGTTCAAATGGGGAATATGAACCTCATCGTGATTTTCTCTATCCTTTGCTTCATCATAAATGTGCATTTCATGGTCAAGTAAATTCCTTCATTTTGAAAGTCATAAATCTTGATAAGAATATGCCTTTATGCAACTGTGCATTATAAGAACACTGTAGAATACCAGTCTCTCCAACCTTTTCGATAGGTATAGTCAATCTCAAAAGCTTACTAGAATCTAAATTATAGTGTAGTCTTATTTCAGGTGACCATACATTCTAAGGAAAGTTCAGTTCTTATCAATGGTTATTTCTCTCTGTGAACTGTTGTCCAATCCTCATGGAAGCTGTTTCAGATCCTGTACATCTCAACACAGAGCTGATATATATTTTGTTATACCTAATAGTTTGCAAGTTTTTCAAGTTTAATTCATGCTTAACCAGTTGTCTTGCCTTTCAAATAACTCGTATCATCACCTAGAAGCAAAATATACAACCCTTTAAAGGTTTCTCTAAAGACGCAATGTTGTAGGAGCAGGGTATTTCTCTTTATATTTGCAACATGACTCTTTAATTATTGAATCCACTATTAGGTGCCCTTATAGCCAAGGAATAATGATTCACAAAGAATAAATCCTCCATAAAAAATGGTACCTTTGAAACAATAAATGATTCAATGCTAAATACTTGCAATACTTGCAATTCCCCAAGTCAAAATACTTGCAATTCTTTGAATTCTAGGTCTAGAGATCATTTTTGCAAGACATTACAGTGCATAGGGATTCAAGTCTCTAATTTTGCAAATGATAATCGTCGAGTCTCCATTAGCAATAAGTTTCTGAATCTGCCTGGCTCTTAGAATGTTTATCACTTGATTTAAAGCTAAAATAGGCTTCACAATAAGAGAAAAAACCTTTTGCAGTTTGATCACAACCATAGACCTGCTTATTATGGAACCTTCTCAAAGAAAATGTGAATATACTTTGCATAATTTTAAGTTTATTAATTATCAAAGCAACAGGTTGTGTTTTAATTTTGATAGCCCCTAATGAGGAACATCTGAAACACCTTGAAGCTCATGGATTCTTAATATTGCAGTAGACAAGAGGGAAAGTTTTGTTTCTAACTCTTTGTTTTTGATGCAGTGATGCCATTAGGCTTCGAAATCCTTTTAGGAAGGATTCTTCTTTGTACTATGAGAATTATAGGGATGAAGAATGGGAAGAGGTACTCATCACTAAATCTCTTTGGTAAGATTATTTGTTGTATTTTTATTAGCTTTAGTTACAGGGAAAATTGTACATAGCTCTCAGGAATTAGTTTATCATAAATACTAGTTACTGGTAAGTTGTAATAGTAATAATTATGTAGTTTGTAGATTGATATCTATCATAAATTTGTTTGAATATCATCATTGTCAAGCAATAAAAACTTCTTAAAGGGTGTTAGCTCAATGGTAGAGTGTCTGCCTAATTAAAGGCAGGAGGTTGGTGGTTCAATTCCTCCGTGCCCTATCATAAATGTGTGAATACAAAAACGACTAAATTCGCATATATACGACTATTAGTAGCTAATTTCCCGTATCTTAGTCATATTTATATTAGTCATTAATATGTTAAATCTAGTAGTTTATTTAGTCGTATATTTGGTCATTAATGGTTGCAATCAGTGACTAAATCATTAACTATTAATGAATAAAACAATGACTAAATCAATGACTAAATCATTGACTATCAATGACTAAATCATTAACTAAATCAATGACTACTAAGTCAAACTATTAATGACTAGTGAAATATGACTAGCTATAAAATAGTGGAAATTTGCTACTATTAGTCACCGACTCAAAAATAGTCATTTATAGCCTGATTTTAGTCATTTTTTTAGTCATTAATTTCTCATTTTCTACTAGTGTAAGCCTTATTATTATTAGTTTTTATATCAAATTTGGTACATCGACTAACGTATTTCAACACTTAATTAGGCTCTCAGACACATCTAAGGCCACCAAGGAAAGAATTGAAACAATTGGCCAACACAATCTTGGGCCTGGTGGTTACTTGAACTTGGAGACCCGATATGTAAGTATTGCAAAACCCGAATCTGCATCCAAATATCATACAGATAATTATTTTTCATTTTTTTCTGGCAAAAAATGTAAAATTAATGACATCATGCAAATATGAAGGTCGACTGGTTCAAAGAATTTCCCACTGCGGATTACATGAAGCTTGGTTTCGAACAGGGATTTGACGCCATTGTTGAACACCATAGAAGCTTGTCTGGGCATACTGCATGATATTCTGTTGATCCATCCGGTGCGCAGGTATGTAAAAAATGTATACTTTAATGATGATTTATTAAGTCTCATGCAATTTATTCATTATAAATAAATTAACATAAAACATCTATTCCCTTTTTAGTAGGAAAGTAATGATCTCATTCATGTCAAGGATGTACATGACCAACCAGACGAATATCGTGCTTCGATTCTTGGTAATGAATTTATTAACATGCTACTATTTAGTATAGATAATTGCATATGATGAACATTAATTCTAATTCTACATAATTCAACTGCATAGCATGTAGGTGCAGATAACACTGGATAGGTTGAGCCTATACAAGATAATGATGAACATGCTGATGTGCCCCTGACAGGTAAAAAAACAAATTCATAATGTTTTTTTAAATGAATTACTCGTATTTATAAAAATAAAAATATATTAATGAAAGACTTTGACATTATTACAGAAATTCATCGTCCCCCGCTGGAAGTTCAAACTTGCGAGCGATCTAGTAGGGAGACTGAGGATCAGATTCTGGAAGATGTGACTCTGACTAAATATTTAAAGAGAAGAAAAGTAAAAAGGAAGTGACTAAACAAATTTTGAGTAATTCTTATTTATAATAAAAAAATTTACATGGTTTTTTCCTCTGTTTCATGAATGAATGGTTAATAAATGAATGCTTTAATGAATGGTTTACTGATTTTTTTTATCTGTCATTGACTAAATGAATGGTTTAATGAATGGTTTTTTCAGCTGTTGAATGATTGAATGGTTTAATGAATTATTTAAAGAATGATTTAATGAAAGCATCTTTTAGCTATTGAGTGAAATAATTTGCAGTAGATGCATTGTTATTTGCAGTGTAGATGTATTTTTATTTTCATTGTGAAATAGTGAAATAAATTGTTATTTGCAAGTAGATGCATTGGGTTTTCAGAATTGAGAGTGATGTGAGTGGGGGGGGAGGGGCCATAAGAGCTTCCACCTTCACGTGGTTGGTCCTGTTTAGTAGAGAATATCAAATTATTCTTGAAACAGAGAGGAGCTCAATGAATGGTAAGGGAGAATACATTAAAAAATAGTTATTTCTATAATTTTAGTGTTTAATTTTCACTATTGCTATTTGACTCCTCCATTGGAACTTGTTACAGGTAGCGTTGAGAAACATTTTCATAGTTAAGAGGCAAAAAATGGTGTTTTGATGTCATCGATGGCCTTATATACATAGTGTTTTTGGTTATCCATGGTTTATCAGGTGATCTATTATTAACAATTAATTTACTTGAATAGTACTGTAATTTACATTGTAATAGTATTGTATTTATTTAGATTGGTTTTGTTATTTTCATAAACAAACATAAAAATAATGTATGGGTCCTAGCATGAAACTATTGCAACATAAAAAAAATTGAAGTATGTTGAATGATGTTTTGAAAGGTAAAGCAGAAGAAGACAATGTGAAGCTCCACAAATCAAGGTATAATTATGTTTTCTTTTGTTTGATTGAACTATGTATTGGGTATTTCTGCATGTGCACTCACACACACATTTAGTTGATGATGATGATTACCATACATTCAGGAAAACTTTGTTCTATATGATCTAAAAACTTACCTTAATAGTTTGATTTATCAGGATAACTGGCCCCTTGGTAATACTTTACCAATTCCATATAGCTATGAATTCCATATGTATATGAAAATATGTGGGAAATGGCCATTTGTCGTCGGACATATGGCTATGAATTAGATTTTATTCATTTGTAATATTGTTTGAACATTGAATCACCCAAGTAAAACTTATGTGCATGTGCATGACATTGAATTGAAGGATCATAAGAGGGCACACTATTTTCTTTGTGGGTGAGTCTTGTTTTCTTTTTTTATTTTAAATATAAATTATAAATAAGGACTTATTTTTGCATTTCAAATTACATCTTCCACATGTAAAAACGTCCTCCATAAAGAAATGATGGATGATGACAAGTAGAAGCAAACCCCAACATCCAAAATCCCCGAAGATGCAACATTTCACCTTGTCCACAAAAGTGTCCAAGAGAAGGCCTCTCCAAACTGAAAGGAAGCCTAAACTTATGTTGTGTCTCCCCTAAGTCACCTTCAGGAAATATGCCCCTCCAATAATATTCATATAGCAATAAAAAAAACAACTTCTAAGAGATATCGGTCTCTATATATCCAATGGACTGATCCAATACTCAATTAATATAGAAACAAGGCCTTCCTTTAGTGAAAAGTATCCTCCAATTCCAAGCTCTTGTTGAAAGAAGAGTTTAAATGGTGTCCTCAATCCTATGTAGACATAGTTGAAATACCTCGTAAATGGAACTAGATTCCTCTAAGGATGAATTATGTTGATTGGATCAACATTTTTAAGCCTCATGTGATATATAGAGGATCCTTTATAACACATCAATGTTTCCATACTTCTTCACTGCTGAGTTTTTGTTGCCTAGATTGTACCTTCATTATCTAGGAAAGGTGCACAAAACTCTTGAAACATGAGCCAAAGGTGGATTAGCCCTCAATGAAAGTGAAGACAAGCTAGTTGGGCCAACGCTTGTGAAAACTTCACCCTACAATTCTTAAAATCAACATAATATCCCATGTGAGCTTCCTAGAAATGATAATGATGAAGTGATAATGTTGATTCGACGCCAAGAGATAGTTCTCTGCTACTACAATATGCCCAAGGACACTTTTATGTTATTGTTCTTTACACATATCTCACCCAAAAATGGTATCTTGAAACCTGTTGTTGTATCATACCCATTAATTTTTCCTATATTTCAAGGTTTAGAGCCATTCTCATCAATACATCTTCTCAAAACTGGATTACCGCTCACTGGGAGGTCAAATACAGCTGAGAAATGATTTTTAGGACCAGGATGTGCCCAACAACATGGATATTTAGGGTCATTAATGTTGTTCATTACACCAGACTTCCCATAGACATGGATTTACTTCTCAAATATCCACAAACTCTACCTGAACAAGCTCAAAGTCATATCAGACTTTCTAGATATCATTGTTTACTACTGATACTTATTATAACAAGTTCCCAGGTCTAATTTTTAGCCACTTTATGTAGGTTTCCAACCGTGGTAATGCTACAAATATAAATATAATTAATTAGAATTAATTTAAAAGTCAATAAATTAAGATTAACATCAAATGGAAATTTAAGGGAAAAATCTATTAGCTAGAATGGCTTTGATACCAATGTAGCAACGAAAGTGATAAATTAACATAAATGTTCTGCAATTTGAATCTATAATATGTGTGTGTGTGTGTGTGTTGTGTATAAAACATGTTTTGGTTGTTCTCTGCATATAAGACATCTATAAATATTCTACAATTTTATGGTGCTTTCAATCAACACATGCACATACCCTACCACCCTCCTTAATTGAACATTTGATCTCAATGAAGATAGCACTTGTTATTTTATCCATTAGGCCCACTCATTCTATACACTTTTTGGATGTTGATATTTATACATTGCCCCTCATATTGTGTGAAAGTTACACTTGTGATTTTTATCAAAAAGATCGAGCTTGCCCCTCATATAGTATGTTCCCAAAGACAATATTTTACTAATTATTTATTTCATAAAGTTAAATATAAGGGTGATATGTTTGGTTTGCAAATGAAAGTTTGTAGTTGTGTGTCCATCCTTGCCATATATTTTCATAGATTGAGGTAATATGGTACAATAGTAGGCTAAATATTAAGAAGTATGGTATGTTTTAGAAAACTTAAAAGTTACTTCAAGGATACTTTAAAAATTAACACGTAATATTTGCTATTGGAGTTACGTCTAAAGATACAATCCCTTTCCTTCCATCTCCACTTCAACAATAATGAGAGTAATTTATAGGTAAGTTCAAATGGAATTGATTGTTCTATTTTTCATTGTTCATCTCCACTTCTACAATAATGAGAGTAATTTATAGGTAAGTTCAAATTGACTTTATTGTTCTATTTTCATTGTTTGATTATACAAAAGATGAATTTTGGGGTTTAATAAATGGATCAAAATAGATGGAAAAACTAAGTATAGGCATGATTTAGAGTTAAAAATGTGTGCTTTTCAAGATTGATAAGAGGGTTGAATATGCCATATTCAAGCAAACTTTATAGTGGAAGCCAAAAATTTTAATATTTTCTTTGATAAACATTTTAGCTTGGATAGGTTGAATACTAAGTATTCATTTGGTTGCATATAAATGGAGTGACCTACAAGGATTTATAATTGGCTTTTTAGAACTATAAAACTAAATTTGCATGTATTTTTTATCAATAAAATGGCTTTAAAACACGCACTGTTGTAGAGTACATTGGTATAAAATTTAAGTTAGCTGCAAATTTTGAAATGTGGGTGACAAATAAAACTCCTTGAATTTATTAAAATCAATCATAGAGTAAAGTTTTTGGATTTGGAGACACTTGAGGGTACATTTTTTGAAAGTAATTCTATTGCAAGTTATGTTCTAGGATTAAAGTGTGACAATATGTTGTTTAGATCTTCACTAATTGATAATCCCCATGTTGAATAGTGGATAGATTTTTCTTCATTAGAGATTCAAATAAACATTATGGGGTGGTACTTTCCTAAATTGGATATAAATTTTACATTGCAACAACATTATTCTTACCATATAAAATATAGGATATATGATTTTACCCACCAGCACCAATGTTATAAGAAAGGGTTTAAAAGAATCCGATGCAAATGAGTTTGGCCCATTTCAACAAGAAAGTCATCATTGCTAAGTGTTTAAGTTCGGAAAATCAATTTTTTGAACTGTGTATTTTAAGTAGCGTTAGAATGTATTCAGGAGCACACTATAGCTTCCTTGTTTATATTTTTATAAATTTAGTTTTTGAAATCAAAATTGCTTTCTTTTAGAAGGCACAAAATTTTCATTTATAGGGAAATTTTAATAAATGTTATCTCTTCATTCCTAGAACCTAATCCATAGGTTTGAAAACCTTGTGACCCATGTTTCAAGTAGTTATTGTGTTTGGTTAGAGATTTTTTATAAATAGGTAGGTCCAGGCATTATGTTTCTTCTATTGAAGAGGGATATAGGTTCATATTAGTGCATGCAATGCTACTTATGCAATAACAATCCGTTGACTATATTTTCCATTTGTTGTGTTAATAATGAGAAAAAAAACATAAGGTGCTACTAGTACTTTGTACATAAGAATATAAATACAACTCTAATGGTATGAAAGTAGATTTAACTATTGGTATTAATGGCCATGTTCAATGTAACCTGCTTCCTCAATAAAAATTTTAGAGAATGAGGTTTCTGTAAAAAAAGGTGATTTTGAAGAATAAATTGACAAGTCCCAAAACTCATTTTTTTTAGTTTTAAATTTTAATGTCCTTGTTGAGACCACTATATTTATCCATGTGGTCAAAGTTTTTGTACCTATAATTTTGAAATTCTATAATCTTTAAAATGTGTAATCAAACTTGAATGCTAATAGTTGACTATAATTACAATTCAAGATGCTTCCTTTCTCTTCCTCGAGATCTTCCATTTCCTTATCTTCATTTATCTTCATTAGTATTCTCAACCTTTAGACCTACCATTTACATGCCATTGTAGGCTCTCTGAGTAGGATACCATTCTATTATTATCCTTTAGGTAGAAGTAGATTTTGGTGTTTTGTCTGACAATATGTGTGCTCACACTTAAATGATATAATTTCTTATGGGATGAATGGTCAAGAACATGTGTTTCCTTCTTGTGTGCATTGTTGGTATCATGATCATATCATTCTTGGTTCCACTTCTTTATATGTGATACCATCTTTCCTTTTTTCCTTTAATACATTATGCTATTCTTAACTTTCCTTAGCACCTTGTTATTATTTTTCAAGTTTACTGCTTTCTGTGCATTATGTCCTTATATTCGAGAATAATAAATAACATTATATAGAAATTTTGATTTCTTCCAAAATTGTTCATCAATTTTTCACTTTCAGTGGAAGGCCATTTGTTAGATAGTGTAAGATGTCTGAGATGTTTTTCATGGCAAAAAATAACTTCTTTTGAGGGAAACAATAAAGAGCTACCTACAAAGTGAGTTTCTTATAACTAGAGATTATTCCTAGGAAGCATTTCATGTATCTTAAAATGTTTTATACAAAGGCATAATCACTCTAGCAAGTTTGATTTCGTGGATGCTTGTGAATCCTGGTGATTATTTAGAAATTCCATATTGCATTAAATGATTAAATTTTTACCACCTTATTGATTGTCTCTTCTGGAAACAAAAGCCTGGTTGGTTCAGTGTTTCATTTCGAATAATATTTACATTGGATTATATTTAGACAATTTTTAAGAATAATATTCACCCTAGTTTTACCTCTGTGCAGGGTATTAAAACTGACTTAGTTCTCTGCAGTTATGATGATCACATTCTTGTAACTTTTTAAACCTATTTTTGAATTTGTGCTTATTTGTTAGACAATGTATTCAATTGGTTTCTTATGTTGCTTTAGTTTCTCACATAGATGATGGCAATCCAAATAGGGACAATGGGGACAATGCTACATGCCAGGTCTATATTTATGTTTATAGGTGTTGTTGCAACTTTTGTATTTATGAAATTCTTATCTCCTTCAGCATTCGTATAATCTACTTTCATGCTTCTTTTATGACTATCTTGTTTATTTTAATGCAATTTCTATGGTATAAACGGGTTTTAACAAAAATATCTTGTTACCCTATAGTGCCTATATAATTCAACTTTGAAAATGAGCCTAGTGCTTGGATAAGATAGCTTTTCTAGTCATAGAAGGATACATTTTGAGTTAAGATTTTTCTTCCTCATTCAAGCCCTAACGCCTTTAATATGAACATTTTGAGGATGATTTAGAGTCAAAAAGTTCGAAGGGTGAGGTATAAGCCAAAGTTCGAAGGGTGAGGTATAAGCCAAAACCTTTTTATAAAATTTTATAAATATTTCAATGGAACAATAGATACTATTGTTTCCTCCTTGTGAAGTCATTCCTTTAGAAGTAGATAAATAATGATATCGGGAAATGGGTGGTGACTATAAATTCCCCCTATGTGCCTTATGCTAGAGTAGGAGACACTAATTCTATTTTCTTTTACTAAAAATGAGTATTCGTATTATTAAAAAGGATGAGAAGTACTATGACTGAGTTGGACATCCTTCCTGAATAAAATTTGAAAATATTAAATATAATCTTTAAAATCTCTTGGAGTCTCATGCTTCTACCTATATCACTTCCTAACTAATTCTTTTTCAAATATTCCACACCGTTTCAAATGCATAGCTAGTATATAAATTCCAAAATACTCCTAAAATTAAAATTTCCGTATAAAACATCAAAATAGTTTATCTAGGATTGTTGGCATGAACTATTATGAAATTGCTTCTAAAGCTCCTTTTGTTGCTAAGATTTTGACTTTCTGTATCTTGTTGTTGACTGAGGGTTTTTTTTCCAATTGATTTGAAGGGTTGGGGAGTTCTAGAGACACTAGTTGTTGCATGAGGAGAATATCCTTTCTAAACTGAAGATAAAATATAAGGTCCCATGGATAGGAATTTGAGATGCATAGAAGAGTCTATCCCATTGTTGAGGATGATGATAAAATTGACTACGAAAAAATAGTATGATAGACTAATGGGAGGACCCATAAACAAAAAATAATGGCTATATGATATATTAAGGGTGCAACAAGATGGGAGAAATTTACAACATGGGTGACAATATTGATACCATAATGAGCTAAAACAAATCCCACAACTTGGTTTGGCTTGTTCATAACAATTATACAGCTTGACTTCCTACCCCATCCATTACCAATATTGATAAAATTATTGAATTTACCTAACCCAAAGAAATGTAGCATAAGCCAAATGAGGAGACAAAGCATAACATAGAGAAAAAAAAACAAGGGATAGTGAAAGATTTTAGAGGGTAACTAGAGAAGGATCTTGGAGTTTCCATAGAGAGGACATGGATATGGAATTGCTATGCTTTTTATTCATGAACTACCAAGAGAGATTCCTCACACCATGAACCTTGTTATGCCAAGATAGCTACCAAAATATTACAAAGAGAGATGCTAAGAGACTGTCAAGGGAGTTTCCTCACACCAAAATCCTTGTTCAATCAAAATGCACAATCCAATTGATGGAAACCCAGTTTATTACTCAAGCAGGGGAAGACACTTTATTTATGAACCACCTTACATGGAAAAAAAATGAATTGCATGCCTAGGAATCTCCAAAATCTTCTTTCTCAAAATAACAACCATCAAGGATCGGCCTTGATTCTTGATACTACCTATTCTAGAGGCTAAATGACTTACCTTCATGATTTCCATCACAATGTAGAGGACACCACATGTGTTGAGGGATGATCGTACTTCCTTATTTATACCATGATTGTTGGGAAGGTGGGATGAAGGTGACGATGTGTGGATATGATCCTACATGCTATGAAACTTATTAATGCATTTCATATCCCAAGATACATATGGGTGCTAATGACTTAGGAGATATGACATTTACCAATGCTCCCCACATTTTCCTTAATTTCTCTATTTTTTAAATAGATTCATTCTTTAGCAAAAGTGCTTGTTAATTTGTTGTGACATCTTAGGACATGAAAGGAAGTGACTCGTTGAAAGAGTCAGATGGTGTTCTAAATCCTACTAATAATCCATGGGTAGGAATCATTTCTCTTTTTATTAATAAATAGAATAGTAGCTAGGGAGTTTCCAATGACAATTAGGTTTGTGATTCCAATTTATTTAGTGTCTTTAAACCATTTCCATAGTTCTAGGATCTCTTCTTGATTACTGGAGGAACTTCCAATTTCCCATTGTGTTTTGAAGATATAATTTTTTTTAATTATGTAGTATCCTGTCACATTTCTGACAGCAAATAAAGGTTGTCCGATGAGGTTGTTGTAGATCTGACAGAGTGAACCCGTCGGTCATCCTTCGGTTATTGGACGTCCTCCCATCTGTTGTCTGTCAAATTTTCGATGACCAGAGGTGGGAATTTCGATGGAATATTCATGTAGAACCTGTTGGGAGTCCAACTATGGCAAGTAGAAGTTTCGACGACTAGAATTCAAAAATTCGACGGCTTAATCATAACGTTTTGTAGCAGAACTGGCTGAAATTCGACGATGGTGTTATCGAATATTTTACTGGTACTGGAATGGCATTGAATATCTAGAGTTATGCCATCAATGAAAAAAAAATGCATTTGTTGAATAACCGATAGGGTATTGTCAAATTTTAGACATAACCACCGTCGTATTTTGGGCTCAATTTTGGTTGTGTGTGAAATCCAATGGTGTGTTGGCTTGAATGTGGATGTGTTGGTTTTGGGCTATGTGTGAGATTGTTATTTCCCTAGTGCCTTATGAATCACGCACAGCTCGGGGGTGGCAGTGATGTTGAGATATTGATGAGCACACTAGCCTATGGTTGGGTGGAATGTTGCAGTGACGTAGCTAGTTGTGGGCCAATTTCGTTTTCAGATACGTATTCTTGTGTATTTAATCTCTTCAATGAATGGTTTATGAATTAGAATGAACATGATGAATGCATGAATGAAATAAATACGTTTTCTTCCACTATATATTGCATGATTCACTTGTGCATGTTTTTATATTAATGCATTTCGTTTTTATGCTTATGATCATGGGGCTAGATTCCCCAGTTTGACAGCAGTAATGTGTTGGTCGCGTCCTCTCCTTCATCAATATGACGGGCGGGGATGTGACAGTGTGGTATCAGAGCTCATGTTGCAGCATGGGCCTCAATGGCCTATGAAGAGAACTAACAGAGGCAAGGCTACCCTCTAGCCAGTAGAGAAAAAATGTGTGAGACAGGGAAAATTTCCAAAATTTTCCTAAGTGTTGGAAATTCATATGTCGGCTCAGTTGGATGAGTTTTACCGATATAGTTTCGGCTGGACTGGCTGAGTTCAGCCGAAATAGGGGAAAGAAAGAGAAGAAAATCCCAAAATTTTCTAAGCGTTTTGAGATTTTGCACATCGGCTCAGTTAGCTGAGTTTCCGTTGTCTTGAAAAGATGAGTTGAGTCCATGGCATCGGCTTGAAAATTTGAGTTGAGCTGATGAGAAGAAGGAGAAAAGAAAAAAATCTGAAAAATTTCTAAGTGTTTTGTAATTTTACACATTGGCTACATTCGGTAATTTTTTTCGATACACATTGGGAGAACTTGGCAAGTCGAGCCAATGATGGGAGAAAGAGAAGAAAATTTTCCAAAAATTTTCTACGTATGAGTATGTCGGAAAAACTTTGGGAGTTTTCCGATGCATCTCGGATGAGCCTTCTGATGCATCTCAGATAAGTTTCTAATGCATCTCGGATGGGTTTTGAATGCATCTCAGATAATTTTTTGATGCATCTTGGATGAGTTTCCGATGCATATCGGATAAGTTTCTGATGCATCTCAGATGGTCTTTTCGATGCATATCGGATGATTTTCCAATGCATCTCAGATAAGTTTTTCGATGCACCTCGGATGAGTTTTGGCGATGCTGAGAAAAGACATAAAACAATTCTTGAAATTTTTTTAAGTGTCAAAAATCCCATATCAGCAAGAAAAGATGAAGTGTTCCGATACATATCGGATAAACTTGGTGAGTTCTGTCAATACGTTGAAAGGAAACAACGTGTTTTTCGATAGGAAATAAATTTTGAGTTTTTCTAACATGTCCGAAGGGAAAGGGAGAGTCGAGCCAATACGTTGGAAAACTTCGATGAGTTTGACGATTGAGTGGAAAAGCTGAGTTGCTCTGAAACAGAGAAATTTTGCAGGTTTTCAATGGGATTTACAGGGACCAGAAAGGTGAAAAATGGCAGCAATCTTATGCACCAGATTGCACAAAAATAAAAGATTTACAAAAAAAGCCACAAGGGGGCAAGCCCCCTTGACCCCTGTAGTCTCCCTGAGATAGTCGATTGAAGATGATAAGAGGATGAAGGAAGAAAAAGAAATGTACAAGGACATTTCTATAAAGAAGAACATCATTCTATTATAGATGAAGAGACACCATATGAAGATAGCATTAAAGCACATTTAGATGGTGTATATATGCAAGTTGTGAAGCATAGGATGGATTCCTTGAGCAAAGGCATGATTGGACCATTGACAAGGTAATATGTTCATTGTTTTGAGAAGAACATAAACTCATCTTAGAAAATATGGTACATAAGAAGGAATAGTTGAACACCTCATGAAATCTTGGGAGGGTTCAAACCAGCAGAAGAATGTGCTGTTAAGAAGGTCAATGGGAGATACGAAATTCAATGTTTTAACTTTGATGGATTGTGTACATCTATAGGAATAACCTATGTTGGACCTTGTAAGGTTGCGCCATAGGTAAATAAATAAGCATAAAGGTATCCATGTACCCTTGGAATGGACTAAAGCCAGAACTTATTCTGAATTCAAAGACAAGATGACATGGTCTCATGTAAATAGACACGAGAAGACACTTGCATACTGATAATAGTATTGTTGAACAGACTATTTATGTTTTGGTTGATCTTGGATCGATTCCCATCTATATCGCCCCTGGATTTGTTGAGATGTGCACTTTAAAGAAGTCAAATCCTAGAAGGTCATGGTTAGTACAACTAGCCACTAGAACCAAGCAAAAAGGTCAATGAGGTGGTAAGGGAACGTCCATTGGTTATGAATGGTTGGTCACTTATGAAGATTTGAATGTTCTACCACCTGGCTCTTATAACATTCTGATTGGAATGGATTGGTTAGAAGCACATAGGGAAAATCTTGATTGTTACAACAAGACTTTTGCGTGCTTGGATGAAAAAGGCAACCTAATGGTTGTGAAAGGGGTTCTAAAATTGATCTCTAGTAGACAGAGTGCAATGATAGAAGATGAAGAAGTTCTATGGGAAAGGTTGAAAAGTGTGTGCAGCTCATGCTTTGGAGGCAATAGAGAATGATACACCTAGCTTGGAGGGATTTCATATGTTACAGGAATTCGAGAATATTTTCCTGATGAAGTTCCAGGTCTTCCTCCAAAGAAGGACGTTGATCTCATAAGTTGAATTTGTGCCGGGAGATGCACCAATGGCCAAGACACTCTACAAGGTGAGTACACCCGAATTTCTAGAGCTGGTGATGCAACTGCATGAGTTGTGGGAAAAGAAGTATGTCAGGCCAAGTGTGTTCTAGTGGGGAGCACCAGCTTGGTTTGAGAAAGAGAATGATGATACACTCTGAATGTGTATTGGTTTAGGAAGTTGAACAATGTAGTCACTATGAATAACAAGTATCATTTTCCTGGGATCAATGACCTATTTGAACAAGTTAGAGGATCAAAAGGTGTTTTCCAAGATTGAATTGGGGTTTGGTGACTAGCAGGTAAGAGTCAAGGATGAAAATGTTCATAATACAACCTTTAGGGCAAGGTATGGTTCTTTTGAGTTGTAGTGGTACCATTTGGTTTCACAAATGCAATAGCTACATTCATATGCCTCATGAATAACGATTTCAGTAAGTATCTAGATAGTTTTGTTCTTATTTTCCTTGATAGCATTCTTATTTATTATGAGAATGAGGAATAACATGTGGAACATTTGAGGCTGACCTTGAAATTGCTCAGGAAGCATAAGTTGTATGCAAGTTTGAGCAAATGTGAATTCTATGAAGATAGAATTAATTATTTGGGTCACATTATCTCATATAGAGGAACATCTAGAGACCCTGAAAATATTGAGGCCATGATGAGTTGGCCTGCTTCAAGAAATCTAACAGATGCAAGATATTTTGTGGGACTTGCAAGAAAATGCAGGAAGTTCACTAAAAGATATTCTGTAGGTAAAGTGGAGCCTAGGTATAGGTTGGAGAGGCCTGAATGTGAACTTATAGTTCCATGAAGAAATGGACCTTGTGTGTATGGGCATACATATGAGGACTTCCTGAAGACTCGAGTAGAATGACCTAAGCAGAGAAGCATGCTTCTGCCCAATGAAATCCAGGGCAGGAAGCTACCGGGTGCCATGAGAAGGGTCTCATGACTGTAAACAGGTTTTGAAACTTTAGATTGCAAGTTTTTATGTTGATTAAATGATGATTTTATCTCCTGTGATGGTTTTGAATCATGCTAACCATGAATATGCTTGTCTTGCATTGCTTGATGTCTAAGGTTTCCTATTGCGAACTATGACTATTTTGCTGATTTAAAATTGGTGTCAAGATGACATGTTGCATGTGGATTTCTAGGTTAGGAGCAGCATGTGTAAGTAAGGGATAAGTACTCCCACTTGCAGAATCCAAACAATATGAGGATGGCCTCATGGTTGCAAAATCTGATTTTCTACAGGAAGCAGGATTGTGGATTCAGATTTTTTTTTGACCATCAATGTTATTAATCGTTTGATATTTGAGAAATCTTGTATGCATGAAATAGATTTGAAAATCTACGATTATATTTTTTATGATGCCATCTCATGTGAACTGCATGCTTGTATCTGTTGGTAATAACTCCCAATTGATTGTATTACATAGCCAAATGAAAATATTTATACAATTTACAAGACGGTTGAGCTACATCTCCCGCCTAGCCTTTTCAACTTCCTACATCAGTTTTATTTATTTATTTACAAAGTATATAATCCCTATGGATTATATTCTAACAATCCCCCTCTTAATCCGAAGGGGTGTTCGTAAGTCCGAGCATGTTTCTGAATCTTTCAAACTTTTCTCGTCCAAGCGCTTTGGTGAAGATGTCTACAACTTGATCATTTGTGGAACAATGTCGAAGATGGACTGTCTTGGCCTCTACATGATGTCGAATCAAATGATACTTTGTGTTGATGTGTTTGGTTCGATCATGGAATCTAGGATTCTTAGCCAGCTTGATTGTAGAAGTATTGTCGACCAACAATGGAGTGGAGTTCTCTTGTTTTTCTTGCAGATCTTCAAGTATCTTCCTGAGCCATACTATTTCTTTCATTGCTTCAGCTACAGCCACATATTCTGCTTCTGTTGTTGAATCTGCTGGAACTGACTGTTTGTGTGATCTCCATGAAACAGCTGCTGATCCAAGACTCATAGTGTATCCAGAAGTTGATACTTCTGTCTCCTTATCGCCATCAAAGTCTGAGTCTCAGTACCCAATAAGTTTGAAGTCATCCACTTTAGAGTACTTGAGTCCAACGTCTTGAGTGTATCTTAGAACCCTCTTTGCAGCTGACCAGTGTCCTTCACAAGGTTTATGCATGAACCTTGAAAGTATGCCAACAACATAAGAAATATCTGGTCTAGTTGTTGTAAGGTAGATAAGCTCTTTTAGACTTCCTACAAGTTGTCGATACTTGGTCACATCTTCAAATTCTTTTCCTTCGCTTGATGTGAGCTTCATTTTTTGTTCCATTGGAGTAGATATAGGATTGCATTCTGTCATGGAAAATTTGTTTAGTA
>LPNX010745745.1:82875-193977 GCA_001517045.1 Pseudotsuga menziesii
TCTGCCTCTCTTGCTGCTTTCTCCTTTGGGATGATCTTTGGATTGGTCTTTGGCATGGTTCTTTGCTTTTTTAGCAAAGCAAAGTGATTCTCCAGTAGGCTCGGTTGTCTTCTTACCAAAGGATTTCTCTCTATCAGCTATCTTTTCTACCAGGGTGTCAAATGTTAGTGATTTGAACTTGTCACTAGCTTGCAATGACTCAAGATAGTTGGAGTGAGTAGGATACAAAGATTTTACAAATGCTGCAAGAGGAAGATCTGGTGTCATAACAGAGGCTTGAATCTTGTGCATGATGGCTTTGATTTCAAAGGCAACTAACATAGGATCATTGTCTTTCACTTCAAGACTGAATAATTTTAACATTAGTTGAATAACTTCCATTTCACTGTGTCAATCATACAGTTCTTTTAATGTTTTTAATGCTTCAAAACATGATTTTGCAGGCAATATGTGCTGGCTCACCTCTTCACTGACAGTGGCAGTGATTACAGCTAAGGCTTTCTTGTCTTTTGTTCTCCAAATGGCCTTCTCTTTCTCTGATTCTGGAGGTCTTGGGTCTATGGTTATGGAATTTCCAGCTTCTGTCTCTATTGTGCAGCCTTCGCAAATGTCCTCCCAAAGGTCATTGTAGATGAAGGAAGATTTGATCTTCCTCCACCATTCTGAATAGGTGTCTTTTCCTGTGAGAGTGGCACCAACTATAGATGCTATAGATTGCATTATTACAACTGTAAGTGTAATTTTCAAAGAGAATTCAAAAATAATAACCTTGCAGGTCTACAGTCTCTTCCAAGGTGAATACAATGCTAGTTTATAACAAATATATCAGTAGATACAAAATATATCACTGTCAATCATACACAGCCTTCTTTATATTAGTCACTAGCAATCAGTTAGCATAATATACAGCATAAAACATTTTCACATATTAGTCTCAGTATTTAGTCTCTGAGATTGGTCTGCAATATATCAATCTCAGTCTTCAGGCTCAGCAAGAATACTTTTCAGTCTTCACAGTCTGAACAAGGGGCTTGACAATCAAGAACACCACAGCTCGTATCTCAGCTTCACATTATCCTCCAGGTGCAGCGAACAATATTTCACAAAATATGGGTCGCAGTTCACAAAATGTATGACCAGACTTCAACGTAAATGGGTTGCAGCAATATATATGTATTTATATATCAATCACAAATATTTATATAGCAACAATGGTGCACAGTCTTCACAAAAAAACAGTCAGAACGCACGCAGTATATCAGTCTAGGGTTTGTGCATTCCCAAAAAAACATCATCTCCAACGCATCAAATTTCAGCACAGAATTTTAGCACAGAACTACATCATCTCCAACGCAGGCAGTCACAAGAATGAATCAACACAGTCTCAAATGAAGATCGTAGACATATATCGCAGCAGACTGATACCAATATCAGTCTTCATAGTGTTATTTTCCAACACTTCAGCGGGTCATCAAGGAGGGCAGCTCGTAGCACTCGGGACTGAACATCATTTCACAAGCTGCAGGAGCAGGTGCACAGGCTTCACGCCAGTATTTAGTCTTCATCATGTAGTATTCATCACGCATAGGTATTCATCACGCAGTATTTATCAGTATTCATCACACAGTGTGGTCTTCAACGCAGCAAGTATAATATCATTCACGACAGTCTTCTCTACGCAGGATGGTCTTCAACGCAGCAAGTATAATATCATTCATGACAGTCTTCTCTACGCAGGATGGTCTTCAACTGCTTCTATGCTGCTGCAGCAACATCCAGAGCCCAGAGATCGCTGAAACTCCAAACTTCGGTTCTAAGACAAGGAGGCGAGAAAGGAAACCCTAATAAATAGTAAGTGGCATATACAATGCACTATACAGACTCCTCATCATGCAGTGTGAGTGCAGATGGTAGAGGAAAGGCAACGTCAAATTCCTCACAATCCCGGCCTGTGGATGATAAAAACAATATCATTGAGGCTGGTGCAATTCACACCAAAAAAAAGGATTTAAGACTTGACTGTGAAGAAAGGGCTTCCACGCAGATAAATATGGAGCATTAGGGTTAGGTATACACAGACTTATGAGCAGAAAATGCACATAATGAATGCGCGCAGGGGCAGACTGGCGATGGGCAGGCAGCCAGGCAGCCTGAAATAGCTATGGCAGAACGAAGGTCTGGCAGGTAGGAGTTATGGTAGACATCCCTGCTCTGATACCACTTGTTGGTAATAACTCCCGATTGATTGTATTACATAGCCAAATGCAAATATTTATACAATTTACAAGACGGTTGAGTTACATCTCCCGCCTAGCCTTTTCAACTTCCTACATCAGTTTTATTTATTTATTTACAAAGTATATAATCCCTAAATATTATATTCTAACAGTATGTAATGCAAGTGAGATGATGAAAGTACGCCCTTAGAGTACATAGCTTATTAGAAGGACATGTATGAGATACAGAGCTCCTCGGAAGGATGTACTGGGTGTACATGGATCCTCAGAAGGATGTACTTGGATACATAGCTTCTTAGAAGAATGTGTCAGGAATAGGTTTGAAAACCTATAATTACAATCTTTTTTATGATGACATCTCATATGAATTGCATGCTTGTATGTAACGTGAGTGAGATGATGAAAATATGTACCAAATGTACATGGCTCCTTGGAAGGATGTATGGGGTGCACATAGCTTCTCGGAGGGATATCTTTGGAATAGGTTTGAAAACCTATGATTACAATTTTTTTATGATGACATCTCATATGAACTGCATGCTTGTATGTAACATAGGTGAGATGATGAAAATATGTACTAGATGTACATGGCTCCTCGGAAGGATGTACAGGGTGTACATATCTTCTTGAAGGGATGTGTTTGGAATAGGTTTGGAAACCTATGATTGAAAATTTATAATGACATCTAATGTAAATTGCATGTCTATATGTAATGCAGGTGAGGCAATGAAAACATGTATAGGGAGTACACGGACCCTCTGGAAGGATGTACTTGGGTACATAGATTCTCCCCCCCTACCAGCTAGGCACTAGTATGCATCACTGGGGACACCCAGGATGTAAGACATCCGGTTAGACTTCTTTTCGTACACATTCATGTCGTAAGGGGACTGTCACGAGAGTGGGGGGTCCATGAAAAGAATAACCCCTAGGTATTATGATGTCTGGAAAGGAAGCACCTGAGCATTGGTAAGCACTTGGAGGAGGTGTTGGGCCCTTAACCTAGAGCTATTATTGAGCACCCATAGAAGGGTTAGGCTCTAAAGTGGGGCTGGTTGGATCTTGGTTGAGAGATGCTATATAGATAAGTATTGGATTACTTGGAAAATCCTAGTTTACTTTCTGTAATTACACATGTTCATAATGATTCAACTAAGATTTTTGAAAATCTTGTTAAGAAATAAATCCTGTGGAAATGAATCTAACATGTGAATTAATCTATTATGGTGCCTGGAAAGAAATTGCCTCAACATTGGTGAGCACTGGAAGAGGTACTAGACCCATAAACTAGAGCTTCCATTGAGCACCCAAGGAGGTGTTAGGCTCTGAAGCAGAGATGACCAGATCTCGGTTTGGAGATGCTATGCAGATAAGTATTTGGTTTACTTATCAAACTTTTGTTGTTATTGATTTTATTTAAATATACATGAGCATATGATGCTGCCATGATTTTGAAAATCTTGTTATAGATTGAATCCTATCGGAATGAATCTAACATATGAGTTGAGTTCAATGTGGTGTTCAGAAAGGAAGCACCTAGAGGAGGTGCAGACTCTTGAGCAAAGTAGCTATTGAAGTGACCGAAGAGGTGTTGGGATCAAGATTAGAGCTGTCGGACATCCATTGCAAGGTATTTTCAAGTGATCCGAGGCTTATAGAAATTTGGCTACCCTCTAATGCACACCCAGGTGTGGGGTGGGGCAAGGTTGTGGATGCCATGGTTGTATAAAGCCAAGTCGGACACCCGTGGAACCAAAATAAGCTACATCTACAGATAAGTATTTGGTTCACTTGGAAACTTTTTGCTGATTTTATATCAATATATATGTGCATGTGATTCATCTATGATTTTGGAAAATCTTATGAATACTGACATGGAAATTGACTCATTGCTTGGGGCTTGAGCATAGGTATTGTTGGTTTCCAAAGACACTGGAAATGTTCCAAGCTGAGGAGAAGGATTCTCCAATACCAGAAAAAGATCCTACGGTGTATGTATGATGCATGCAAGAAAGGATTTGGAATAGTTCCATATCATTCCATTGGACATATAAAGGTGCAGAGGAAGCACTACGGTCCTGGAGAGGCTATGTGGAAACTGGAAGATGCCATGCGACTGGCACACCCATTTTGGTTCAATTTTGCAGAGCAATGACGACGGTTCCAATGTAGCAATTGTTAATTTTTTGTAAAGCACTGAGGACAATGCTATTGAAGGGGGAGGGGAATGTAACACCTCGGTTTTGACCCCATGGTATTAAATTGCATATGATGTAAATGTTGTATTAAATCATGGTGTGGATCTCAAGGCAAAGGCCCCACAATGGGTTTAGTGTTTGATGTTTCAGCGATTAAAATTGATGTCAAAGGTTTATGTTCTAGCCAGACACAATGTATTTTTGAGACATCATGTAAAATGAAAATTAATAAAAATACCACAACTAGCTATGGCCGCAACGTTAAAGAGATGGGGGCATGATTTCGCAAGGAATATGGAGGGGGAATTATTCAAGCTTTACCCAATGGGGAAAATCCAAATGTCTAAGGTAAAACCCATAGAGTGGTCAACTACCCTTTTTTTCTTTTGTGTCCAGTCATCTAAAGTTGGTGAAGGAAGTTATTTCCTTGGGATGGGAAAGGTATGGAGGTCAAATTCGAATTTGGGAGGTCACCCATTTTTGGAAAGTGTGTTTTTGACTTGTGGGACAAGTAAATCCTTGGGAATGCATGCCCAATCCATTATGCACCCATGCCCTTCATTTCCTCATGCAGTCCCCTTCACGTGGAGGCTCTCTCACATAGCAGGAAGAGGAGGGAGCCCTGTCCCTCATGTTTGGAGGTCGTTTCTCCATTTTGGCATGCCCAAAAATTGGTTTGGGGTCTTGCTGAGTGGATGTGTAGCAAGGATGGATGATTTGGGGGTTTCTAAGGGACTCTTTTGGTCCTCCTCACGCAACAGGATCTTGTTGAGTAATTACCTCCATGTTTTTCTGTTGTTTTTCTATTTTTGCATACCCAGATTTTTGTTTGTGGAGTTGTGTAGAAAATGGGCAAAGGAGACCCACGATTTGGGCATGGATGGGGGTTGTTTTAGCCTCTATGTTTCCCAAAAACGTTTGGGAGAACGGATTTTTACTCATAGGGTGTTTTTCCCCAATTTTACTAGTTTTTTCTTGGTTGCAAACCTGTTTTTGGGTTTGCTATGTGTTTTCCCTCATATGGGCAGCCGTTTTCTTCAATTTCCCCAGGCTGGGCATTCCTTTTTGTAAATATTGATGGGTGGGTTCCATTCCCCATGATTTGGATGCATTTCCCCATTGTTTCCAAGTTGGAAATCATTTTTTAGTAATAACCAGCGAGTGGAAGAAGAGACCCATGATTTCTTAGGTGTTGCTGAGTCCGTTTTGACCATGTTGGAACCAAAACATCCTTGGAAATCGAAATTATTATCAGAGGGTTGTTTTACCCTTGTTTCCTTTTTCATTTTGGTTCCCCGGAATGTTCTGTTCATATCCAATGGTTGTGTATGACTTGTTTGATTAAATGGGTTGACTGTGTGTTTGATGCAAGCATGGCTTGGTTGGAAAATTCCAAGGAACCCCTGTATTGTTGGCTAGTTTCCTTAGCAGTTTGTAAAACCCAATTTCTTATTAGCTTGCTTGGGCAGTCTATGAAACCCAATGGTGTGTTGGCTTGACTATGGATGTGTTGGTTTTGGGCTATGTGTGAGCCTGTTATTTCCCTAGTTCCTTGTGGAATCATGCCTAGCTCAGGGGTGGTAGTGATGTTGAGATATTGATGAGCACAATGGCCTATGGTTGGGTGGAACGTTGCAGCGATGTAGCTAGTTATAGGCCAACTTCGTTTCCAAATAATTATTCTTGTGTATTTAATCTCTTCAATGAATGGTTTATGAATTAGATGAACATGATGAATGCATGAATGAAATAAATACATTTGCTTCCGCTATAGATTTCATGATGCATCTATGCATGTTTTTATATTAATGCATTTCGTTTTTATGCTTATGATCATGGGGCTAGATTCCCCAGTTTGACAGCAATAACATGTTGGGCGTGTTCTCTCCATCATCGGTATGAGGGGAGGGGACGTGACATAATGGGTCCTCAAACCCATTTCCATTGAATATTGGTAACTTAATATCAGCCCCAACCATTGTATTTACTGTTGGTGCAGTTGGAACAAATTTTGTCTAGTCGGACTCCCTTGTCCGCTATTTATAGCATCAGTACTACTAGTATTTACAAATGCTCTTGGAGATAAGTATCTAGATATTGTATCTGGCGATGTGTGTGGTGTTGTAATTGATTTTTAACCACTTTATCGATCTAGAGCTCCAGACGACTCTTTTGATTCTTCATCTTCTTTAGAGACTGATCAATATTCTTCTTCTTCGTCGCAAGACCCTTTGTCTAAGTTCGACGCAAGCTCATAGTCTTCTTCTTCTCTGGTTTTGTTGGAACTCCATCTTCCTAACAGGGTCTTTCTTCACTTTCAAGATCTAAATATTCTTCCACTTATTAAACAACCAGGATCTAGTTCATTTCCACTATCTCCGGGGAACATCTCAACTCAGGTTGTGTCATTTTTCACAATGTTCTACTGCGACATACCCACTATTTTTGTACATAGTCTTCACTTCTCACACTCGTAGAATTCCTTTTTCACAGACAAGTTGTTGGGCACCCAATATGCAAGTTAATTACAGCTCACATATAGAGTGTGCAATATTTATTGTCAACCCAAGGACGTCTTCTATTTCAAGGATAACATGCACAATATATGCTTAAACACTAAATTGTTGTAAATGAACAATCCTATTCTCTGTTCAGCTATGCTCATTGTAGTGAGAATTTATCCTCACTACAAGGGTAGGAATGGCTCGCTTGTGCCTATAGGGCACAAGGGTAGGTTTCTACCCTTTGAAAATAGGAAAAAATGGAATGAAATATGACTTCAACAGAGCAGCGAATTGAAACTAAGCTAATCTAAGCAAATGGCTACAATAGTAAACTGGATTTAAGAGCTAATAATAGAAAATAAATGGAGAGATGATGGAGCATTTTTTAACCCCTCTACACATAGTAGGTTAGGGTTCCACCTCCAAAACCTGCAAAATAAACCTAAGCTACAATGGAGAAAACCTGCAAATAATGTCAATGAAAAACCTACAAATAGAGATGAGGGTTAGAAAGCAAACAATAAGACAAACATAAAAAGAGATTATGCCTCACTTAGGTGGAAATGGGCTACCATGCCCTAGCTCATGGGAGCACCTCTCTCTTGGTTGGGAAGCAATGGCTTGATGAGATGGAGATGGAGGAGAGGGAGAGTGGGTGGTTTGAGAGCAAGAGGTCTCAAAGCATCCACGGGCAGCATAACAATAGGCAAGTGAGGAGTGTTTTGAGAGTGACCCCCCACCCTCCTTTTATAGTTTTTCCAAGGGGTTTTAGGGTTTTAAGCCCTTGGTCAGGGCTTCAGCCCCTTTTTTGGGCCTTTAGTCCCTTCTACCCTAACATTAGCCCCTTTTAGGGTTTTAGCCCCTTTTTGAGGGATTTAGCTCCTAGGGGCTGTTTTGGGCTCTTTTTGGGGGGTTTTAGCCCTTTTCTTCATCCTTGGGCTCTTTTGGAGGTGTGGGGGTCAAATGGAAGGTCTTATGGAGTGAATTAAGTGTTGTGAGATGGTGTCCTTAGGTGGTGTAGGCCATTGAGAGCTATGTGGGGGATTTTTGGGTTAACAGATTGCCCCCTGATGTGTGAGGGAGGGAGCTCAACGTATGGCCGACAAACATCATAGTATTTGCTGTCAAGAGGTGGTGCTTCCGGGGCTGGGGCATGGTGGCTTTTGGTTTTGTATTAATTTGGTTCCCATCAATGGGTGAGATACAATAAATGTGTGACATGTATATGGACGAGGCGGGCATTCCCATGATCGTGACAATGTCAAAAGAATCATTTGATCTATGCTCTAAAATACAAGATCCGATCATATACAACTAATGTTACAATGATGGTTGCCTCTCATGTGAGGCTGAATACAATAATGATCTGGTACATTGGACCCATGGCATTCTCATGCAATGCTATATCTTCATGACTGACGGTCTGCTAGATCTGGTACATAGCTATGTGGACTCGCTGATTGAGAGTCAGAGTCTCTGTGGTACCAGTATGCTGCATCAATCATAAAGGTATACCGAAGCACTGTTGGGACTTATGATCACTGTCTCCAATGCAACCCAGAAATCACAAGGGACATAACCTGTTTAGGTCCCTCGAATGGAATCACCAATGTGTTAGAGTTGGGTGACATCCAGGGTCTTCGACCAAGTACTATGTGGGACAAACCCTGTACGAATCTCAACGGTGCGATGATGGAGTTGAATTCGAGCACGTGAGAAACAACCATCCTAAGAGGCACTAAGGACTCCTCTCAAGTGGTCCAAGAAACTCATCAATGATGTAAATGAAACCAAGGTACAGGGATCTCTAGGTCTATCCTCTAGAATATGTGTGTTGGCATCGACAGAGGGAGACCTACCCCTAGTTAAGGAAATGATGTTTCCTTGACCAAGAGCATGAGGCATAACCAAAAGGTGTGAAGCAATCTGCGGACTGACTCACTGAATTGGGGGGGAGGGGAGGGAAGGAAAAAAATGAACAGGGGCAGGGGGGAGTGGGAGACTCAAACTTCCTTTGTTCAGAGTATGACAGCAGGGTGGACTAGGCAGCAAATGAAACTGACTCAAGGGAACGAGATCATAGCTATAATACCGGGAATGTCACTGTAGATGGGAAATACTTGGAGGAGGTGGACACTTTTGATACTGATGGGATCCAAGGAAGACACATTGTAGAGAAATTTGAAGAAAGGTGACCCAATGTGGGGATGCTGCCAAACTATTTTCTGTGGGGTGGTGTCTAGGGAAACCGTTGTGGTACGATCTCGTGGATTTTTGGCGAGCCCAAGAAGTTAAATGCTTGTTGGTGCTTTCAATTTTAGAGAGTCTGAAAGCACAAAGAAGACTCTAGTGGGGGATCTTTTTCATTGGTAGTCTCTTGTGCCCAAAAAAAAATAAAAGTATACATAGGAGATCTCGCCCATCCTGGAGGGGATGAGAGACTTCTTTACCGTTGGTAGTCTAATCAGGTCGAAAAAGGTTAAACCTACACTGACTGAATGGTCATCCAGATAATTTTACGAGCATGAACGAAACCAAGTTTGGTCGGTGATATTTTCTTGTTGAGACGGCTGGAAAAAAGCTTAACGACAACCAGTGGTGAGCTTTTTCGTAAAGTGCAGCCCCTCTTCCCGAGAAAGCACAAAAGTATGTAGAGAGGAATGGTCTTAGCTTGAGTGTGACAAGGAAAGGAAGCAGTTGCGCTCGGCGATCTTTTCATTGTTTTAAGGAGTCAGAAAAGAGCTTAAACGAAACTCCAATGTGGTCAACTGACTGCGGTGGAACGAGCGATGCCCCATGTCAGGACGGTGGATAGAGGTCGAAAGGTCATCCACGTAGTATGGACGGAGCAGAAGGTGGCTCTCGGACAGAGGTTAGGAGAGTGTGTGTGTGTGTTGCGGTGGATGAACTTGACTACATGTGATGTGAGTGCAAGTTCAGGGGCACATATATGCCAAATACATGCAAGAAAAAAAATCGTTTTGTGGACAATAGTCTAGAGCTTAGTGTAAGGTGCGGTAAAAAGAAAAATACAAAATAAAATATAAAATTACATTCCTTAACAGGCGGTGGCCCAGGGACACTTCTATGTCAAATACATGGAAGAAAAACAAAGGGTTTTGTGCATGATGGTCCAGATATCCACGTAAGGTGTAGTGAAAAAGACAATTATAAATACAAAAATAAAAGTATGTTACAATCCTTAACGGGCGGTGGCCCGATTGCTTGTATGAGTAGCGGTCAGGAAGTGAGATACAAGTACAGGTCCGTGGACACTTGCATCATCATGCCATGGCTAGTAAATTCAGGTGACTTGTGGGAAATGGTCCCAAAATTAATTAATTAAACATGAGATGATGGTCTTGTAACTAGAAATTTGAGCCCAAAGGTGTGAGGGGTGTCTCGAATAGGTTCCGAGTGACTTTTGACTAATAGTTGATGGTGTTGCCTTTGATTTTTGCTGAAAAACATTGAAAAACAAGAAAAAGAAAACGAAGTGACTCATTGGTGATGTTAAGCGTAAAATTTCTTAAGGTAGAGCCCATTGCAGGGGTTATCCAAGAGTTTTCCATCAAAGTCAATAAGGGTGTAAGTCCCCTTGCCGAGACGAAGGTCATTGGCAAGGAGGGACGACGAAACCTGGTATTTTATGGGAAGAACAGATTCCACACTATGGTTTAAAGGGAATGGGGTAAAACTGAAGGCGGTCTTACAGATATCTCAGTCATCACGTAAGTGGTGCCGAGAAAGATCAGGTGGATCTTCCACGGCCGATGAGATGGAAGGGCAACTGGTGCTAGAGATCATGTAAATGGTACTGGTTGTGGTTTTGGTGGCCTTGCCCCCAGTCTCTGTTGGAGGAAGAGGGGCAGGCCTGCAGACAGAAGGATTCTTTGATGGACCTAGAGGTGGGTGCAACATCATCTCAATTGGCTGGACATGAGTTAACACATTCTCGAGCCTTAGCAGTATGGTGGGTGGATCAAGGTACCACACAAGATCTCCCAATGTGAAATCCTATAGATTGCGGGTTTCCAAGACAGACTTACTCATGATCCTAGATGGTAGGAAAAAGAAAAAGGATCATGTTGATCGAGAATGAACCCCATTGTTTCCTTGGTAACTAAGGTTTAGGTTGTAACTGAGGTTGCAGCTGTGGCTACGGAAACAACGGAAGAGATAGGTCTGATGGACTATCGGTGATGATGGAGACAAGAGGGTTTGTAGAACTAGACATCATGTATATGGACACGGTGTCTGAAGAAGGCGGTGGGGGGTGAACTTCTTCAATCAAGGTCATCTCAAGCTCAAGGGAATGGTGACAAAGGTCAGCGAGAGCCATTCGAAACTCAGGCAGGTCTTGGAAATGGTGGGAGTAATGTCAATACAAGCCACAAAGGGTGCAAGCATGGTTTTTCCTCAATGCCTTTTTCCTTACTAGTGGCACGGTTGGGAGTTCAACCATGGGGACATTTTCGTTCATATCCATGGCATCTAGATGTGCACGGATCAGTGTAATTTCAGGGCAATTATGAGTTGGATGGCCCTGTTGTTCACAGATGGCACAAGGTGGGACTTGTCGTGGTTCTGCAGTGGCTTTGGTGTTCTTTCCCCTAGCCCTTTTAGGTTGGGGCGGTGCAAGTGCGGGTGCGGCGGTTGGCTTATGCAGACCGGGTGGGGGGTGAGCTCAACTGCAATAGGTTGCATCGGAGTTAACATAACCTGGGGCATTGTTTCTTGAGCTGTTGGATCTAGATACCACACCAGGATCCCCAACGTAAAGTTGGGTAGGCTTAAGGTGGCCATGATCGGCTTGCTCATGACACCAGGTGGGGGAAAGAGGAAGGGAATTGTAAGGACTGGAGATGAGCCCACATAACTCCCAGTTGGTTGCATGTGGGGGTGAGGTTGTGGTTGTGGCTGCACGTAATGCTGCTGCTGCGGGTGATGTTGCAGCTGCTATTGGCATTGCGGCTACGAATGATGTTGTGGTTGTGGATGGGGCTGTGGCTACGGTTACTATTTGGGTGTAGCGGTTCTTGATGAGACCATGCACAAGTCCACAGTTTTATTTTATGTCGATGGTGGTGATACCAATGGGAAAGGAGTTGTCATGGTAGGATTAGTAAACAACCCAGGACCCACATTCAACGGTGGGGAGGCTGGTGTGTTTTCAACCACAGTGTTGGTTGCAGGGATGACGTTAGCATGTCCGGTCACCCCTTGTGGCTCAATGGTGGTGATGGTAGGGATAACATTGGCAGGTGTTGTTAACCCTTGCGGATCATGGTAGGTGAGCTAGTCAACCGTCACAATATTCCCTTCGTGGAGGATCATCATGAGGTGGAAGACAGTTGACGCGACAGCTTGCATGGCGTACATGTAACTCCTCCCAAGGAGGAGGTTGTAGTCCAGTTGAGCATTGACGAATTCGATGTCAATCAGGACTGTCTTCCTGACTAATGTGATGGGAACATGGGGGAGGATTCCTTGGGCTTTAGTGGGGTGTCCATCATAAGCTCATATAGTCGTGGATTATGGTTGCAGAATTGGTGATCCAAGCTTCTGCCAAACCAAGGTAGACATGACGCACGTGGATTTCCCCTCATCCACTATGCATCGGTGCACAACCAAGTTCCAGATGGATACCAGGATTTGGAAGGCGATAGTGGAGGGCATGCGCGGCTCTCTGTTCTCTGTGTCAAATGTGATTAGCTTGGAATCGGAGGGGTTTACTGCCCCTAGAGTGGCTAGTAAGACTTTTCACTATGTTGGGCACATTTTAAGTACCTCAAGAGTGGACATGGTGGTTGGCGTTTGGGCCAAATCATCCACAATGCTATAGCTGACTACAGCTCTCATTGTGGCATTATTGGCGATTCTGCATATGGGGGGGCATGGGAATGGGGGTAACTAGAGAGGTAGGTTGGTTGTCTTAGACGTGGATACTGTTGATGAGTCAGGAAGTTCAGTGGTGGTACCGTACTGATTTCATCTTGTCTGTGAGTTGACCTCTTTGGTGGTCATGGTCATAAGGTGGTGAACACCTGTTTTGGCCGTGGGCGGTGCCCCCGGAGTGTTGGGATTGGCTTGGGGAGGGGGAGCGGTTGCCATCAATCATTGGATTAGTAGTGGGTTTTGAAGAACCATGGGAGGAGGTCCTTGTGGTGCCTGGTTGGGTTGGGCTTGAGTGGGGGAATTTGCGTCCTGTTGGGCCTCATTTTGAATGGCCTGCTTAGTGCGAGCCATGAGGGGAAACTCAAACATGTAATGCCCATAGACATCATAGAGTGTACATGGTTGGTTTGTGTGCACTAGTGCGTTGCCTCTTGGTGCATTCTGTCCTGGGGGTTTTTGGGCTGGCCGGTTAGCCACGACATTATTGGGAGGATTCGGTTACTGAACGCCTCCCTGCGGTTGGTTATTGCCTTGGTTGTGGGGTCGGTTTTTTCTAGCTTGCCCTTGTTGATTGTTGGGGGTAGGCTAGTTGGGACGGTTTTGTTGTGTGAACACTTGTCCCAACGGAGCGGGTGGAGCGGAGGTGGGGGCTTGAACTTGTTGCACTGGTGGTGCATAATATATTTGTGGGGGTGGTGGTGCCATGAATGTGGGAATTTGCCCCACATACTATTGTGTTGGCCAAGCCATGGCCTGAGCTTGCTGCGGTGGTGTAGGTTGTGCATAAGAGGTTGTTGCTCCGGACTGGGACATCATTCTCGCATGGTCCAGAGCTTGGTTTTGGTAAGCAACATTAGCAGTGTTGCTTGGTTGGGGTGTAAGAACAGGTGGTGTCGGTCAAGGATGTGGTTGTTGAGAGACTGACCCTATGATGTTGTCTGCTACATGGGATGCCCCCGGTGCATCACGGTAGGAGGTACTCGGACGAGGAGCGTCTGGGATGACATTATACAAGTATCCTGACTGGGAATAGATGAGGTCAAAGTGTTGGGCCTTCAGTATGGCCTCTTCTTCAGATTAGGGACGTTCAGATGCGACATCCTTTGCGATGGTCAGGAGCAAAGTCTTGAGGAACCAATCCAAGAAGATCATGTCATCAAGTTGGATCTTACACAAGCTACAACACCGTCGCCACTCATGGATATGATCGGTGATGTGAGTGGTGGTGTTTTGGCGATAGGATAACAGGATCTCCACCCCCTCATCATATCTGACAGGGAGTTGGAAATACTGTAGGAACATGAAGGCTAGGGAGTTGAAGTTAGCCTACTTGGCTTGTGGTAGCTCAATGTACCATTTGGCTACGGTACCTGTAAGGGTGCATTGGAACAGCCTCGGCTTGATGGAGTCTTCTACGATGTTGTTGAATAAGCACCATAGATGGAATGTCATTATATGATTTTGGGGACATTCCCCGACTTTTCCTTCAAACTTTGGGGTGTTTGATGGTAGCTTCATTGGCATGGGTGGCCAGAAAGCTTGGTGGCGGATGGGGTAATTCGTTAATCTAGCCAAGTCAGGAAAGTTCAGATGATCCATGAAGGAAATATTTGACCCCAATTTGATGTGTGATGGGGCTGCAATGGGGGTGTGGTTTGCAGGTGCATAGTGCATCTGTACAGCTAGAGGTGCTTGCACTGGCACCATGGTGGATAGGCCTATGCCCCAAGTTTTGTGGGTGGGATGGTATGGGTGGTGGGGGCATTGCCCCCATGTATGGTGGTAGGGGCAATGTGGGTGGTTGGTGCACTACCCCCCTATGTGGCAGGGGGGACAATGTGTGTGGAGGGGCCACTGCCCCCATGTGTTACCACTAGGCCAGCTTGGCTGGTCACTATTGGTGGTGGCAATTGGCTAATGACAGTCTGCATGACAATACTTGGACCACTTGCCAAGTTGTGGGTGACAAGTTGTGATGTGGACATGGGTCCACTTTCTAAGGTTAGGCCGAAAAATGGATCCGGGTTTGCACTAGCCATGGGGCTTGAATCAGAATTAGAGGCTGTGTGACCCTCTGATGGTGTGGGAGATCACTGAGAATGGCTACGACGGTGCTGACTGAGTGTTCCAAATGGTGGTGGTTCGCCTCTTATGCATGAGGAAGATCATGGAGGATCAATTGTGTTTGCTTTGGTGTATGAAACTGGTGGGTATGAAATTTGGACCCCGGTTTCAATGGCTTCCTATTGGCTGTAGGTAGTCTCTCGGACACCAAGACTTCCAGAAGACAACGCTTAGCTTGTTCCTCATGGGTGATTCTACTCAATCGGAAGGGATCGTATCCCGTTTCACTTGGAAATTCCTTTCAATGGCCATCTACTTTGGGGTTCCTATGGTACTCCTCACAATGACTTTTTAGGCAAAGCCCAAGTACTTCCCACAGTTGAAGCAATCAGGGACTTATGTCCTCAAAGACTGCGAAATTGATTGAACTTAGTGTAAATTTGGTAAATTTTAAGGCTTACTCAGCGTCATGAACTGAGTTGGGTTAATTATTTGGTATGGTGTGTTGCTTTGCTTGTTTTTTCTAGTATTTGGTTTGCAATATGGTTGATCCGTAGGACCTCAAATTTAGTGCATTAAAAGTTTGTTGTAAAAGAATGCGTGCAACAGGTTAATTAATGGACAGTATTAGCAGAAATTAAATGTTTAGAACAGGAATGAAAACCACAACACTGATAGACATATACAAGGAAGAAAACATAGAAACAGAGTCACAACCAGAAGTTGATAATGGAGTTCACCCCCTCCACTGGGCTACATCTCCGGATCCCTCTCCAATGGGAACCGATCCAATTAATAGCTTTTAAAATGGTACAAATGGTTCTGGACTCTGCAAATCAGTTTCAGCAGGATGGACAAAAGTCTCCAAGACCTCTTCTCTGGAATCATACAAATTGGCTTTCAAAAGCAAAGAAAAGCCAAATAAAACAGAGAATACAGTTGACTCTTTACAATCACAACAACTGGTCATTAACAGTAAAGTCTTTAAGACCTCCTCTTTGAAAGTTACAAAACTGGACTTCAACAGGAAAACGAATCCAAGTATAACTGAGAGTAGTCGACTTCAAAAAAGAACAACATGCGGATAGCCTTACTGCCAACTCGCCCAGAATCTATAACTGAGAAAAACCAATGTCCTGTGCTTCTTCATGAACTCTCTTTTATACTCATCTTTTTCGTTATAATGAGCAAAAACGTTCAAGAAGCGCAACTGTTCACCTCCCCTGAAATGCGGCCTCAAGACTGTTGATCTCCTTGTCAATGTTACTCCAGCCGTGGCATAACTGCCAAGAAAAACTTGCCAGCTGTTACGAATAAGTTGTTCATGATGAAATCCTACCGCAACAAAACTGTGCACAGACTACCAATCGTTTGGAAACGTCACCGCGCCATGCATATTGCAGTGTTTGATTCAGAATTTTTTGTTATCCGGGCTTCACCGTTGCGGAAGAAGATAAGCAACAGGCTTCGACGGTCTCAATCGGCTGTCGGCTAGTTTTCGAGTCGAAACACATGTTACTTTGGTCTCCACAGTTGCAGATAGAGAAAGGCCTGTGAGCCCCGCCATTACGGAAGGGAAAAGGCTTCCAACTTCCGATGTTGCGGACGGAGAAAGGATTGCGAGCCCCACCGTTACAGAAGGGAAAAGGCTTCTAACTTCCAATGTTGTGGACAGAGAAAGGCTTGTGAGCCCTGCCATTGCAGAAGGGAAAAGGCTTCCGACTTTCGATGTTGCGGATGGAGAAAGGATTGCAAGCCCCACTGTTGCGGAATGGAAAAGGCTTCTGACTTTCGATGTTGCGGACAGAGAAAGGCTTGCGAGCCCCGCTGTTGCAGAAGGGAAAAGGCTTCCAACTTTCGATGTTGTGGACGGAGAAAGGCTTTCGATCCCCACCATTGCGGAAGAGGAAATTCTTTCGACCTTCGATGTTACGAATGGAGAAAGTCTTGTGAGCCCCACCGTTGCGGAAGGGAAAAGCTTTCGATCCCCGACATTGCGGATGAAGAAAGGCTTCTGAGCCCCGCTGTTGCACAAGGGAAAAGCTTCCGATCCCCGACGTTGCGGATGAAGAAAGGCTTCCGAGACCCACCGTTGCAGAAGGGAAAAGCTTCCAATCCCCAACGTTGCGGACGAAGAAAGGCTTTCGAGCCCCGCCATTGCGGAGGAAAAAGATTCCGATCCCCAACATTGTGGACGAAGAAAGGCTTTCGGGCCCCGCCGTTGTGGAAGAAAATGCTCTTCTGTCCTCTAATCTGCACGGCTTCTTGGTGTATCCGTCGTCCGATTTCCTTCATGCACGGCTTCTATGAACCATGTACCATATTGGATAGTTAAGGAGGAATAATCTGCCCGATCAATCCTCCCCATTAGATATCTTTTGGACCTCCAAAAGCCTAGATCACCCTGCAGGTAGGTGAGGGTACCACTTCCTCACCATTCCAATCTCCATACATCCTGCCTTGCTTAGAATCTGCATATTAGTCTCCTTGTCCATGACCAAAGGAGGTTCATACCATTTAAAATTCTTTGCATATGCGACTGGAGATAAGCTCAAACAGAAAGAACGTTTACACTTCTTTTCAAAGGTCTCAAAATGATCATAAACAAAATTGAGCTTTTTACCTTTCAACCTTCCCTTGATGATCTACAACCAAACTTGCTTTTCAACTTCAAAAGGATGATGATTTGCATGTCTAGCCTTACAAATTGCCTAACTCGTCTCCTGCTGTTCTTGCACTATCTGTTGCATTGCTTTCTTTGCATCATGATGTACAACTCTAACATCTTCTATGCCGAAAGAAAAGTCTACATGTGACTTCAATAGATAACAAAAACACGTCTCAAAAGGAGATTTAATGCACTGTATGTGCTGCAACTGTTCACCCTGAACCTTAGGATGTTCATCACCATAATTTTGAAGAAATTGAATAATCATCCGATTCATGCCAAGATTTGGAAAAGGCATGCTTTGCTGCAACTGCACGTCATGTTGTACATCTCTATTAAGTGATAGTCTCTTAGGTCCCTATAACAAAGCACCATACTTGGGAACACTTTTAATTAATTCAGTTCCATGTCCCACCAATGATTCACCTTTAACAGCCATTAATGCAAACTTCCTACTAGCATTCACTATCATTTTCATTTGACTTGTAGTGACAAATGCTAGATTTGTCTTCATACGATGTGCACGAACAATGTATTCCACACCACCTTTAAAAATATGATATTTGTTCTTCTCTCTATAAAAGACTGCTTTCGAGTCATAAAAATATGGAATCCCAAGTACAATTCCACAAATGTCAAGGGGTACAACATCTAGTTCTACCTCATCCATAAACTTTTCAGTGATTGCAAATTTCAAAACACATTTCTTTGTAACTTGCAATTGTGTATCATTAGTAACCCAACCTAGAGGATAGGGCTTTTCATGAGGCACAGTAACTAAATGAAATTTCTTAACCACTTCTTCTGATATCAAATTCACTTGAGAACCACTATCAAACAATGGATCAACCTTTGTATCATTTGTAATGACATGAACATGAAACAGTTCACTTCTTCTTTTATCATCATGCATAGAAGTAGATATCATATTTGTGCTTGTACTTGCACATGAATTAGAACTTGAACTTGCATCAATAGAAAGAGATATACCTTCATCTTTACCTCGGCTCCCTATTGCTGTGATCTTAGTCTCATCACCTGAATCAGATCCCAAGTCTTGAATTATTGCTGTAGTAGCTGCTTGATTATCCTTATCTTTGTTTTTATTTCTTCTCATCCACTTTGGCTTTAATTCTGGATGAAGTTTCTAGCACTTTGAAACATCATACCCTTTCTGACAATGTGAGCATGTGGGTCTCTCACCCTCTTTCATGATGGTATTTGTTTCCTTTCCTTTATATTTGCCTTTATCTTTGTTGTCAAATTCAGATGACTTCTTCATAAACGAATCATCATCATGCTTACCCCTAGCTTCTAAATGTGTAGCTTGAACACATACATCATCCAAATTACTGGGGTTAAACATCAACAAAGTATGTCACAAATAAGAATGCATGCCACCAATATATTTAAGAAGAGTTTCTTGCGTATCCAATGCAACATTCAATGCAATAGTCCTCTTTCTGAATTCATGAGTATAATCTTGAATGCTTTGTCCTTTAGCTTGTCTAAATATTTGCCAGCTCATTATTAATTGCTGCATGTGACCTAAAGGATAAAATTTCTTCCTTAATACTTCAATGAATTCATTCCAAATTGAAATAATTTTACGATTCTTTCGAAGATCCTGCTGAATCTTTCTCTCCCACCAAGTAAGAGCCATTCCACTTATTCTCAAAGTGGCCAGTTGGATTCTGGAAGGGTCATCATTAATGCCCTGCACCCTGCAATATAATTCAAGCTGCTTCATCCAATTGTCTATTTTTTTCAGCATCTACATATCCTTTATAAATAGGTAATTCAAATTTTACATCCAATTTGAAATAAGGCATATTAGGACTTGCATTATGAGAAGAAGAAAAAGTCCGTTTAGTATCAAGAGGATCACCATCACCTCCTACTCCTTTACCCTTTTCTTTCGACTTCACTTCTGCATCTCTGGATGAAGATCCTTCTTCTTTCTTCTTCCTTTCTGCTCGCTCATTGAGTAGAATTTCCATCATGGCTTTCATGCTCATAAAAGCCTCTAGAAACTCAGTTTCAGAAATGACATGTTTTTCCCATTCGGTATGTCCTTCTTCTTCCCCTCGTGGAGAAGACATGGTTCTTGAGAATGTTCTCCTGGAGCCAATCTCTGGATCTCCTTCAACTAATTCTCCTTCACCAAGCTTTAACTAGACCTGGTAAGCATTCACAAACTTGCACAACAGTCAACCAGCTCTGATACCAAATATGATCCGTAGGACCTCAACTTTAGTGCATTAAAAGTTTGTTGTAAAAGAATGCGTGCAACAGGTTAATTAATGGACAGTATTATCAGAAATTAAATGTTCAGAACAGGAATTAAAACCACAACATTGATAAACAGATATAAGGAAGAAAACACAGAAACAGAGTCACAACCAGAAGTTGATAATGGAGTTCACCCCCTCCACTGGGCTACGTCTCCGAGTCCCTCTCCAATGGGAATCGATCCAATTAATAGCTTTTAAAATGGTACAAATGGTTCTGGACTCTGCAAATCAGTTTCAGCAGGATGGACAAAAGTCTCCAAGTCCTCTTCTCTGGAATCATACAAATTGGTTTTCAAAAGAAAAGAAAAGCCAAATAAAACAGAGAAGACAGTCGACTCTTTACAATCACAGCAACTGGTCATTAACAGTAAAATTTTCAAGACCTCCTCTCTGAAAGTTACAAAAATGGACTTCAACAGGAAAACGAAGCCAAGTATAACTGAGAGTAGTCGACTTCAAAAAATAACAGCATGCGGATAGCCTTACCACCAACTCGCCCAGCTTCTATAACTGAGAAAAACCGATGTCCTGTGCTTCTTCATGAACTCTCTTTTATACTCATCTTTGCCGTTACAATGAGAAAAAATGTTTAAGAAGCGCGACTATTCACCTCCCCTGAAATGCAGCCTCAAGACTGTTCATCTCCTTGTCGACGTTACTCCAGCTGTGGCATAACTGCCAAGAAAAACTTGCCAGCTATTACGAATAAGTTGTTCATGATGAAATCCTGCCGCAACAAAACTATGCACAAACTGCCAATCATTTGGAAACGTCACCGTGCCATGCATATTGCAGTGTTTGAGTCAGAAGTTTTTGTTATCCAGGCTTCACCGTTGCGGAAGAAGATAAGCAACGGGCTCCGACGGTCTCAATCGGCTGTCAACTAGTTTTCTAGTTGGAACGCATGTTACTTTAGTCTCCACAGTTGCGGACGGAGAAAGGATTGTGAGCCCCACCATTGCGAAAGGGAAAAGGCTTCCAACTTCCGATGTTGCGGATGGAGAAAGGCTTGCGAGCCCCGCCGTTGCGGAAGGGAAAAGGCTTCCGACTTCCAATGTTGTGGATGGAGAAAGGCTTGTGAGCCCCGCCGTTGCGAAAGGGAAAAGGATTCTGACTTCCGATGTTGCGGACGGAGAAAGGCTTGCGAGCCCCGCCATTGCAGAAGGGAAAAGGCTTCCGACTTCCGATGTTGCGGATGTAGAAAGGCTTGCGATCCCCACCATTGCAGAAGGGAAAAGGCTTCCAACTTCTGATGTTGCAGACAGAGAAAGGCTTGCGAGCCCCACCGTTGCGGAAGAGGAAATGCTTCTGACCTCCGATGTTGCAGACGGAGAAAGGCTTGTGAGCCCCACCGTTGCAGAAGGGAAAAGCTTCCGATCCTCGATGTTGCGGACGAAGAAAGGCTTTTGAGCCCCACCGTTGCGGAAGGGAAAAGCTTCCAATCCTCGACATTGCGGATGAAGACAGGCTTTCGAGCCCCGCCGTTGCGGAAGGGAAAAGCTTGCGATCCCTGACGTTGCGGACGAAGAAAGGCTTTCGAGCCCCGCCGTTGTGGAGGAAAAAGCTTCCGATCCCCGTCGTTGCAGACGAAGAAAGGCTTTCGAGCCCCATCGTTGCGAAGGAAAATGCTCTTCTGTCCTCCGATCTGCACAGCTTCTTGGCGTATCCACCGTCCAATTTCCTTCACGCGTGGCTTCTATGAACCATGTACCATATTGGATCGTTAAGGAGGAATAATCTGCTAGATCAATGGTTTATGAATTCATGTTAGAGTTCATATCATGGTTTTGTATGAAAACATAAAAATAAATTTGTAAGCAAGTACGATGATTAACCCAAGTGCTAGGTTAGTCAACAAGGAGGACGCTTAGCACCATGAGAAGACCTCCTTCTCTACCCCCTCTACCTTCCAGGTCACCTGGTTTTAGTGGTTTAGGGAAAATAACATGGAGTGCCTAGATCTATACGAGCTGACCCTTCGTCGTATCCCAGAATACCCCATAGGGTGATGACTAGGTAGAGGAGGAAGGGGGCAGTAAGATGGTTATTTTTAAGTTACTTTTAGTTAGACTAATTCATTTTATTAAGCCTTAATGGTTGATTTAGCATATACACATTGTTCATGGATTGATTTGTAAAAAATGAAAACAGGAATTAAAAGATACTTGCAATGGTGGACAGAGGCGGCTGGGCCGCACTAACAGTCCTCTAAAACTGAAAATTACTATTAATAAAACTTAAATACAACTTCTGTGTGACAGGCCGCACATTTCTGACCAAATCCCGCGAGGGGGTTGCGAGATTTTTCCAGAAATGAGCAAGGGGGTCACACAAAATGCGAAAACATCCGCAACTTGAGCTCCTAAGCTGAATTCATGCATGTTTGAGGATTAAGTGCACCCTGGGCGTGCCTAATTGGGGATTAATTGTGCCCCAGTCTCACCTTTTTCCCCGATAAGAGAGACCTGCTTCGGAAAGGGGGGTTTTGGAGATGCAGGGTCAGATTTGGCCGATAGTAACTAGTACTGGGGTCAGTCTGACTCAGCTCAGCCTAGCAGAGGCTTCGGCACATAATAAAATAGGAAATAAAGCAAATTTAAACAAATCTAAACTAAGATTTTTGGAAACTAGGGTAAAACTGAAAAAACTTGAAAACTTGAAATTTTTTCCCAGGGATCCTGTGGGATAGACCCAAGGGAGTCGCCAAAGTTGTAGTGAGAATTTCTCCTCACTACAAGGGCAGGAATGGCTCCCTTGTGCCTATAGGGCACAAGGGTAGCTTCCTACCCTTTGAAAATAGTAGAAAACAGAATGAAATATGACTTAAACAGAGCAGCGAATTGAAACTAAGCTAATCTAAGCAAATGGCTACAATAGTAAACTGGATCTAAGAGCTAATAACAGAAAACAAATGGAGAGATGATGGAGCATTGTTGAACCTCCAAAACCTGCAAAATAAACCTAATCTACAATGGAGAAAACCTGCAAACAATGTCAATGAAAAACCTGCAAATAGAGATGAGGGTTAGAAAGCAAAAACAATAAGACAAACATAAAAAGAGATTATGCCTCACTTAGGTGGAAATGGGCTACCATGCCCTAGCTCATGGGAGCACCTCTCTCCTGGTTGGGAAGCAATGGCTTGATGATATGGATATGGAGGAGAGGGAGAGTGGGTGGTTTGAGAGCAAGAGGTCTCAAAGCATCCATGGGCAGCATAACAATAGGCAAGTGAGGAGTGTTTTGAGAGTGACCCCCCACCCTCCTTTTATAGTTTTTCCAAGGGGTTTTAGGGTTTTAATCCCTTGGTTAGGGCATTAGCCCCTTCTACCCTAAATTTAGTCCCTTTTAGGGTTTTAGCCCCTTTTTGAGGGATTTAGCTCCTAGGGACTATTTTGGGCTCTTTTTGGGGGTTTTTAGCCCTTTTCTTTATCCTTGGGCTATTTTGGAGGTGTGGGGGTCAAATGGAAGGACTTATGGAGTGAAATGAGTGTTGTGAGATGGTTTCCTTGGGTGGTATAGGCCATTGATAGCTATGTGGTGGATTTTTGGGTTAACACTCATCCCAAGTATCCACTTAATCCACTTTACCTTCTAAAGAATACAGTCACAATTACCTTTTGTTGTGCTTGATCTAGAAATTGAAAGACTCATGAAATCACATCTAGATTACTCTTGCAGAAAATGAGATCCTGTTTACCAAATCATCTAATGATTAACCCAACTATCTTAATATGATTATTCTAGAAATCCAAAAAGACATGAATTGAGTGCTAGTCTAGGAATTCAGAGTACAGAAATTGAGTTCAACTATCCTATGAATTCATAGTACAGGAATGAAATTCTGCAACCATAAAAGAAAATAACAAACTGCAAGGATTCATGGAAACAACAACTAAAATATCTAAGGATGAATAGAGTTGTTACAGCTACCACGCAATTTGCATAAGGAATAATTACCTACCCAGTCGACTGTCACACCATGCCACTACAGATTTCCAAAAGATGCAATTAATAACACACTGTAAATCCACAACTATTATTTCTTCCTATGAAGAAATAAAATTAACATAACATCACACGACATAATAATTAAAATTCCTAATTTAACTCAACAATCCCTGTGGGAAGGCGGGCCTAGCCTTCACACAGAGATGCTGGATATAACGCATGTTAAAACCCTTAGATATGAAGTAACTCCTTGTATTAAAAAGGCAGATCAATTACACAACTCTCAGTAACATCTAATACAATGAATTGGTTACAGATTTAACCCCTGGCTCAGAACAGTTCTCCATATTTATACAATGTAAATCATAACATCCTATCCCTATTATTGGGCAGCCATGAAGATCTCTGATCCTCGGGAGCCCTAAATTACAATAGCTGTTACAACCATGGCAGGATGAAAAGATAGGAAATATAGGGAAACTGTTAATTAACCTAGAAATAACAATATCCTCATATCATAGCTATACACAAGCAGCAACACACTGTTGACCTCCAAATATGTCGCATTCTATTACAGCTATCTTTGTACAGCTTACCCTAGAATAATATACTAGGACCGCATTCCTTGGGCAATGGTAGGATGGATGGCAATCAACTTGAGTGATGAATGCCCATCCTTTTCATAGCATGTTCATCCCGCTATACCTGTAGTCTTTATATCTCAAAATACCTTTATAAACCATCATATGTTAGCATATTGAGAGATATAAAGCCTTAATTACCACAATTATAAGTATTAATAAAATAAGACAATAACCAATCATACCTTGGTGGCTTGAAGAGCAGAGTGAGGGAAAATCATCTATTTGGCATACTCAATGGGGTAGGATAGGGGAAAAAGAGGTGAATAAGGATGGTCAAAAAGGGGCCATTTCTGGGCCCAACTATCCTATTACATGTCCTCATGCAACAACTTCCATTATTTCGAATCTGAATCTTGCACTGTGCTCTGTTCATGGAGAGAAGAGAAGTTGTAGGGGAACTCAGATGTCCCTTCTTTTTCTATGAACCCCCTATGGGAAACCCAATATCTCCAACATTGCTACTCCATTGCCTTGGTCAATGAGAAATCCATCCTGTATGGTTTTGCTGGCCACCAGATGAGGGGAAATTTAAATTTCAGGCCCGGCCAATTAGCCCCACACTCCTTGATACATCCAACATAACCCTCAACCCTAGAAAGTGTCTGTTCAAAATTTCTAAAATAATAGGGTCCCTGTTCCTGAGGGTAGGAGAGGAAACCTACCACTTGTGCTTACTTCCTTCCAAAGCTATTTTTTGATGTATGGAGATTTGGCTGATGTAGGTAGAAATAACTTCTTCCTGCAGTTCCATTATATGTCGATTCTGGATAGGGCATGAGAACAAACTCCAGTTCTCAAAATTGAGATTTCTCCTGTGAGTTGCAGAGTTTCTCCATCTTCAGGATGCTCATCCTTGTCAGAATCTAGGTCAATAAAATTTTGAAGGGGTTCATTCCACACCTCATCACATGATATGCCACATTGGATATCTTGCACATCTAAAGCTATTTCTCGGGGTTTTGGTTCTTGTGTAACAGCAACCCCTCATGGAATTTCTTCAGCAACAACATTCACCACTTCTGGAGATGTTGGTTCTTGTGTAATAGCATCTTCTTTCTAAGGTTCTCCCTTGGAAACTTTGGTAGCTGACTGTGAGGATGTTGGTTCTTATGGAGCAACTTCCTCCTAAATTTTATTCTTATTCTTTATTTGATCATCAGCTTTTATTTCAGCCAGAGAATGTGAGGTTGTTTGTTCTTGTGTGATAGAGCCCTGTTCTTGTTTTTCCTCATGCTACTGGGATTGGATGTCTTCTTCAGTATGCAGTTGTTCCTCAAGAATTCAGTATCACCTGAGGGTTTTGATTGAACTTGCTCATCTTCACCCAAATCCATATCAGGAATGACATCCACTTATCGGTTGTCCTCTTGTTGCATCCCAGGAATCTCTACTGCAATTTTCAAGGATGTTGGTTCTTGTGTGGCAACATCCTGATTTATTTCTTCATCTCCCTATTTTTGTGATTCCAATTCTAGTATCTCCGTGTCCTGAGACAATTCTAGGGTCATAGTACAAATTTCTTCATTAAATTCTAGAGTGCCTTCAGTCCCTGGTTCTTCTTCTCTCACTTGGACAGCCACTTGGACAAGAACATTCAAGGATGTTGGTTCTTGTGTGACAATACCCTCTTCAACCTCATCATTGTTTTGTTGTTGTAGTTCTATGTCTATTATTTCTGCGTCATGAGAGGATTTTGGGGTCTCAGTGCAATCTTCATCCATAAAGTCAGGGATAACTTCATCCTCTGGTTCTTCTACTCCAGGGTTAGTAGGAATTTTGACAGGAATATTCAAGGATGTTGGTTCTTGTGTGGCAGAATCTTTCTCATCTGAAACTTCCTTCTCCTAAAGTTTCTCTTAGGGAATTTCACCACTTCTCAGATTGGTAACTTCATCAGAAATATTTAAAGATGTTGGTTCTTGTGTGATAGCATCATGTTCATCTGCAATTTCCTTTCCATGAAGTTTATTTTTGGGAGTCCCATCATCTCTTAAATCAGGTTGTCCCTGTCCTTCCACAGTTGTAGGTGCAGACTACTATGTTGTAAAGGCACAAATTATAAACTTATAACCTGACTCATTAAATATTTCTCCACAGGTAGGACAGACCACTCTTTCTTCCTCATTGGCAGCCTCGGTAGGATTTGATCCTTCCAATTGATCTGCAGCTTCAACCAATGTGTGCAACTTCCTTTCACCCTGTTTTCTGCATGCTTCTTTCTAGTTTTCCAATTATTTTCTGAGTGCTTGGAATTCCTCTTTTAATAGCCTATTTTCAAATAGAAGTCCTTCAATTTGAGGTTCTTCTTCAACTGGCCCCTATGGGGCATCAATTGGTTTGGGTTTAAGAATGGGGAACTCAATTTGTGCTTCTAAGGCTGCCCATATTTCCCTTGCTACTTCTGCTGCTGCGATTGACCTGGTTCTTTTCCTTCTTATTGGTGGAGATACCTTAATTTCATCCTTTTTTCATCCTTTGATCTCCTCCTTTTTCTCTATGGTGCTGGAGTTTCCATATTTATAGCTGAAGTGGAAGGGATGTCCCCAGTTCCAACATTTTCTTGTTCTTCGGGATGTTCTTCCTCAATCAAGGTTCCTCCCCATTTAGGTGAGGATTCAATGGTCACCATCTCAGTGTTTTCTTCTGTTTCCATGGCTCTGTCATCTTCAGGTTCAACTGTCGTAGCATCTAATGTTGCTCCAGTTTAGCCTTCCACTATCAGAGTTTCCCTACTATTTAGTTTTTCCACAAGGTTTTTATGTACATCCTCTCGCAATTGTTTTTCTTATTCCCCTAGCTGATCCTCTAATACAGTCTCATCTCCCCCCCACAACTACATTAGAGGGGCTCCAAACCTCCTGATGTTATACATTCCCCCCCAACTGTGGATTGACCTACTCTTCCTAATGTTGAGCAAGCCCCACAAGTATAGGTATGTCCATTTCCTCTTCTAATGGAACACTGGGCAAGGGAGTGGGTTCCTGAGCTTGGGATGTAAATTGATCCCAAGTTAGGTTGTGTTGAGAAAGGGTCCGTAGTGAGCCAGAAAGCCCATGTTTCTATCTTCAGAATTATATTGCAGTTCGACAAATTATAGATTCTGACAATGGAGGTTATAGCACAGAGTATGCATGAACAGCTGAGAGGGGAGTTGGGTAAATTCGGAAAGTTTTAGCGCATTGGATTATTTGAAATTTCATCCCAAATTGGGAAAGGTGGAAGTTATTAGGTAGCATAATTAGTCATTACGTCGCATGAGTAGAGAGTTAATTGATGCAATAATGGGCATAAAAAGGGAGGTACGACTGACATTGTCAAATCATATTAATACTTAATCAAGTAGTTAATCAAAGCCATACCTTCGAAAATGTGCGATGGATGTCCTTTGGAGAATAATAGAATGTGTGATTACAGTCATTGCGAAAGTTGTACCTGTGCACTGTGCATTCATTAAATGTAATCATTATTACAGGGGTGTTGTAATGACTTTCTCCGCTGGAAAACCAAAAACCATCGTGTTAAAATGGTCGAAAACATGATGAATACTATATTATGAGTCAAATTGTTGGCATCAGGAATCGGATCCATATCTGGAGGAGTTTCTATCTTGCAAAAAGCTCTGCCAATAACACAGGAGTCATAGCTGCAGGCCATAAAGAAATCAAAGCAGAGATGTGGCCTTGAATGATAGAAAAATCAGCCAAATGTAGCAGAGTTGCATCTGCCGAAAAAGATGTTGCAGCTACTGAAAAAGATATCACAGCTGCCAGAAAAAGGTGTTGCAGCTGCCGAAAAAGATGCCACAGTTGTCGAAAAAGATGTCACAGCTGCTGGAAAAGATGTCACAACTGCCGAAAAAGATGTCATAGCTGCCGAAAAAGATGTCACGGCTACGAGAAAAGGATAAAATAATGTTAGACGGAAGGAAATAGACTGTGTTGCAGCTGTACGAAATGGGATTTGTGCCCAAAAGTAGAATAGGGTCGCAACTATGGAAATGGAAGAAGGCGGAGTTTCATGGTGCTACAGCTGCTGAAAAAGGTGTCACAGCTACCGAAAAAAGGTGTCGCAGCTGCCGAAAAAAGGTGTCATAGCTTCCGGAAAAGAGGTGTCACAGCTACCGGAAAAAGGTGTTGTAGCTGCCAGAAAGAGGTGTCGCAGCTACCGAAAAAAGGTGTTGTAGCTGCGACAGATTTATTGAAGGGAAAGGAAAAAAAAATCAATGCAGGAAGTTACAGAGGGGTGATTTTTTTGGTCGCTAGGCCCGATAATGACCACCACTCTCAGGCGCTTTCCTGCATAATTTATAATAGCATATCAAGTGCAAAAGAGAAAGGATAACAATAATAAAACAAATATATATATATGTCTGTGTGTGTGTGTGTGTGTGTGTGTGTACAAAGATCCATATGCGATTTATAGTGATTAATTATGGATTGACAAGGGCAGATAAAAATTCCTTCCCTTGTGCTAACTGGTAGTCTGGATCAGCTGCAATTTGTGAGATAAATGAATCCTTTGAAATGGGCTTATGGTACAGTCGCAGCCTGTGACCATTAGCAAATAATGGTGCATGGTTCTCATCGATGGTTACGAGGATGACTATACCATTATCAAATGCTCTGTCATATAGGTATGGCCCCAACCATCTTGTGTGTAGTTTACCCTTGAAATCTCTTTTGAATCTGGAATCGTATAATAGTGCCCAGTCTCCCTCACAAAATACCTTCTTTTTTATGAATCGGTCATGCCAATTGGACCTCTATTGCTGAATTAACATTGTCTGGTCCACGGCAGCCAACCGGTTCTCATCCAGTTCATTCAATAGGTTCAATCTCCTCTTCCGGGCTTTAGTTACATCTAGGTTTACCTCTGTGGTCGTCTTCAAAGTCTTAATTTCAAATTTAATTGGGAAGAAGACAATTTTCCCATACACTAAGTCTTAAGGAGAGAAACCTGTAGTGTTACGCCAAGTGGTGCGATATGCCCATAATGCTTCTGAAAGTATGTCATCCCAATCTCTACGATGGCTCTTGACCATCTTGGTGAGGATAGCTTCAATGACTTTGTTAGTGCTTTCCACCTGGCCATTGGCTTGGGGATGGTAAGGTGAAGCTACCCGATGCTAAATATGGTACTTCTGTAGCAGAGCTTTAAATTGATGCAACATAAACTGTGGTCCTCCATCGATAACCACTTCCTTAGGTACCCCAAAATGGGTAAATATTTCACTATACAGGAAATCAATCACAGCCTGGTCATTATCTTTCACCAAAGCCATAGCTTCTACCCATTTTGTCATATAGTCAGTATAGACCAAGATGTAGGATTTTTGTCTGGAATGAGGGCTAATATGGCCAACAAAATATAAATCCCATCTATCAAAGGGTTCAATCACTGATTGTGGTTGTAGAGGCATTTGATCTAATCCGTTGGGATGACCCATCCTTTGGAAACTATCACAAGACTAGACATATCTTTTTGCATCCCTAAAAAGGGTCAGCCAATAGTAGCCCATTCTCAGCACTTTGTGTCATGTTCTTCTGTCTACAAAATTCCCCCCACAAGGCTCATCATGGTATTCCTTCAGTAGATGGAAGATTTCATCTTCTCTCACACATATTCTGATCTCAAGATCAGGGCCTATGTAAAAGAGATGACCATTTACCCAACAATACCTGGCACTTTGCTGAATAATTTTCCTCTTTTCTCTTTTGGACATATGTGCCGGAAGCTTCCCTGCAGCCAAGTAATTAGTGACATATGCATACCAAGGATAGTTAGCTGAAAATGCAAATAAGTGTTCATCTGGAAAAGAGTCCTCAATAGGAAAATTATCATCATTGTCAGTGAAACGAGATAAGAAATCAACGACAACATTTTCTTTTCCAGGTTTATCTATGATGGTAATATCAAATTCCTGTAATAATAAGAGCCATCTAGTCACTATGGCATTAGTAACAGGTTTATTCATTAGATATTTAATGGTAGAGTGGCCAGTGTGCACAAATGTAGGATATCTAGTAATATAATGTCGAAATTTGTTAATGGAGCAAACAATAGCTAAGAACTCCTTCTCGGTGATAGTGTAATTAAGTTTAGCAGGGGATAATTTTTTACTAATATAATAAATTGTATAAGGGACTTGACCATCTTGCTATCCTAAAACTGCTCCAATAGCAGTATCAGAAGCATCTAAAGAAATGTGTAAGGGTAGGGTCCAATTGGGTCCTCTTAAGATAGGAGTTGTGGACAGGTTCTCCTTAAGCTTAACAAACGATGTCTGGCATGCTTCATTCCAAACAAATTGCACATCCTTCATTAATAGTGGAAACAAAGGAGAGGCAAGTTTGGAAAATTTTTCTATAAATCTTTGGTAATATCCAGCATGTCCTAAGAAAATTCGCACTTCTTTTTGAGTTGCATGAGTAGGTATATTTTTTATTACCTTAATTTTTTAGGGATCCACCTAAATGCCATTAGCAGAGATGAAATTCCCCAATACTACTCCCTCACTCATCATCATATGGCACTTTTCAGTGCTTAAAGAGAGTTGGGTTTGTTCATAGCGAGTTAAAACCTTTTTCAAATTTTCCAGTGCTTCTTCAAAATCCTTGCCATAAGGAGTAAACTCATCCATAAAAATTTCCATACTATCATTAACTAATTCTGAAAATATGCCAATTACAACTCTTTCAAATGTTGCTGGTGCGTTACATAAACCAAAGGGAAGCACTATATAAGCAAATGTTCCCCGGGGACAAGTGAAGGTATTTTTATCTTGGTTTTCAGGAGCAATCTAAATTTGATTGTACCCACTAAACCCATCCAGGAAGGAGAATAACTTCTTCCCAGATAAAGTGTCAAGTACTTGATCGATAAAAGGCAAGGGAAAATGGTCTTTTTGTGTTGCTTTGTTCAGCTCCCTATAGTCCACACAGACTCTCCATTTACCATTTTTCTTGGGTACAATTATAAGCAGGGACACCCACTCACTATCTGAAATAGGATATATAAATCCTGCTTCCAAGATTTTTTGAATTTATTCCTTCACTATGTCCCTAAGATTGGGGTTCATTCGTTGTTGAGGATGGCACATGGGCCTGGAGTCACTTTTAATATAAATATAATGGGTGCACAGGTTAGAGGGAATACCCCTCATGTCTGTATACTCCCAGGAAAATGCCCCCTTGTGTTCTTTTAAGAGACTGATCAAGCGCTTCTGTTCATCTAAGGAGAGGTTGGGGTTAATATTCAGGGTTTTTCTAGACTCTACCTTGATGGGAATACTTTTTGAATTTTTCAATACTAGGATTATATGCGTGTCACTGTCTAGTGTTTCTTCTGTGAGATTTTCTTGTTCTTCCTCACCTAGAGTAGTGTTCAGGATTTGATAAACTTCTTTATTGACCAAAGTGGGATCACTGATGAAATTATTAATGGAATCATCTTCAGTTTCATCCTTAAAGGTTAAGGCCCTCCCTATAGTTAATAATGGTTGAACGCCCTCTTCTTCCTTTGGCTCCATCCATAAAGAAGTTTCAGCTTCTAGGCTCGGTTGAGCTGGAGGATAGAGAGTGAGGTTCTGCGTCTTAGTGCCATCTGATATGGTCATAGACCCCAATCGACAGCTGATGCAAGCATCAGCTGTGGCTAACCAAGGCCTTCCCAGGATCAGTGGGTGTCCTCCTAGCTACGACTTAGGTTGTAAAACCAAGAAGTTAGCAGGGTACTCCCAAGAATCAACTGAGATGATGAGATCATCCAAAATTCCTTCAGGTTTAATGGTGAATCTATCTTCTAGTTCTAAATGGTGGGGGTCGGTCTAAGATTAGTGAGCCCAAGTTTTCTTACAGTTTCAATCGTCATGATATTAATCGCTACTCCTAAATCTACCAGTACATTGGGTATTGTGTATGCCCAATATGCACAGTGACTGTGGGATTCCCAGGATCGTCATATTTGGCCAGAAGGGTTTTTCCCGTTATTAATGCAGATAATTTCCCTATGACATGAACATTGGGAGGATCTTTGGGCTTCCTTCCTGGTTTCCTTATGCATAGATCCCAAATAGTTCTAGCATATATAGGTACATATTGAAGAGCTTGAAGGAGGGGAATTTTGACATAAAGATAGATTCTTTAACTCTCCTAAGAGGTTAAACTGAGGTTGTCCCACTACCTTTGGTAGCATTAATCTCTCGGGGTACGGTGGTTTCCTAATCATCTGGGTAGGCTGTGTGTCACTAGATATATCATTCTATGTTTCAGTTGACCCATTACTAAGATGTTCAACGTCTTCAATGATGGGGGTCATATTAGATAGATGTTGTGGATTCACCCCTTCATCATGTACAGGGAATGGAACATATTCAATGATTATAGGCTCTACTACCTTTCATGATCGTAAGTGAATATTGTTACAAGGCACAGGAGAAAGGGAGTAGGTAGTCATGTTGACAGTCTCAAATTGATGGACTGTTTTATTATTTGGGTTAGGATTAGGTTGACCAAGAAGCTGAGGTCGTATCGACATATTAGGGGATGCATTATTCTGCAACTGCAGTTGCGACTGTTGATGACGGTATTAAGGATATTGAGGATATTGAGGAGGGTATGGTTGCTATTGACATGGATATTGTTGAGGAAACTGGTTCCTTGGATGGAAATTCCTCCATCCAGGAGACCAAGAAGTTGGTTGGTGTGGTGGCTGAACCCAGGGATTCCAGGAGTTATAATTTTGCATTAAAGGTTGAGAGGGGTTCCATTGAGAATAAGATGAAGGGAATTGTGTATTCACATTCTGCATATTATTCCAATTATTCATTTTATTCAAAAATGAAAACGAGTTTGGAGTCATACCTTGGTTTCAAGGCTGCCAAGGATTCTTTTGTGCAATGAAGTAGGTCGGTTCCACCTCTGGAGTTGATGCTTGTAGAACAAACTTCACTTGGGCCAATGACAGGAATTCTTTTGTGTCATGGTTCAGCTCGCACAACTGACACACTTCTACCTTGTCGAGCGGGCACTCCTTCAGAGGGTGGTTCTTTCTACATCGAGGACAGAACACACCTAGTGTGAGATCCTCTACTGCCTATTTTTGCTTTGCCCTCAGGACATTGATTTCCAAGGAGATAGAGCTCATCATTTCTACTTTGAAATTTTCAAGGAGGTTTCCTATCTCTACATGGGTGGCTCCTCCATTAGATGACTTTGGATTTTTGTCGAAAACATCACGTTCTAGCTTATCCCACTTGTCCTGCCTGTTATTCCTGGAAGATCCCCTGGAGTACCTTTTACATAATTCCACAATTTTTGCCAAAGACTCCTTGGAGATATCCCCCTTTCCTAACAGGTTTAACATATCTAGGCAATCATCCCTAATCCCACAAAGAAAGATTATCTTGAGGACATCTAACCCCGTGTTCGTCTGTCCAGCTCTTTGCACATTGTATAAAAGCCTCTCTACAAAATATTCCTAACTTTCATCCTCCTTCTACACCATTTTAAACAATTCTTCTCTCTTGTCCTTGGTGTTGCAATATTCCTAATATTTCTCCAGGAACACCTATTTCATCCTATACCAATTAGTAATAGTTCTGCCTCCTAGGCTCATGAACCAGCATAATGCATTGTCCTTCAGAGTAGCAGGGAAGAGCTTCAGATTTTGTGCATCAGTGATGTAGTCATAGCTGTGATAGAGGATATCAAAATCAAAAATAAATTCATTTGAATCCTTTGCCGCTTTTCCATGAAAGTGAGGCAACACCGATGGCGATATATTTTTCATAGGGGTTGTCCCTTTCGGTTGTTGAATTGGGAACTGAAGTGTAGCCACCGTCCCTTCAGGCAAGGAATGATCTTCATGATGATTTTTTTCTCCCATTGCCTCTTCCTCATCAGATTCATGTCTGTTACTCATTCCTTCTTCTATTTTCTCCTCTTCATTCTTCTCTTCGTTCTTCTCTTCTTCCTTCAACTGATCAAAAAAATTTTGATGGAACTGCATCCACTCCTCTTTAGTTACAACCTTTCCGTTAATGTGATAGATTGGACCTCAATCAACAGATCCTGTTGTACTAACTTTTTCCTCCTCTGCAGGGGTATTTGAGGATGTTGCAGCTACTTGTGTGTTCTCCACTGTGGATCCTAACGCTAACACCTCAGGATCGACAGGACTTCTTCTGATAGGTATTTCCTGATAGTGAACCCTAGTAGAAAAATCAGTTCTGTCAACTAGATCGTCAATGACTGTTCTTCTGCCCAATTGTGGACCTCGACCACAACCTCTACCACCTGCATTGTTAGTATTTTTTGGGGTTTTGGGAGTTGTAAGATGATCACGCTTTACCCTTCTTGTATTCATACAACCCAAATCATTCCAACGAAAAACTAAAAGAGGCTGAATAGAAACAATTACAGGATGCAACTATGATAGTGTTCAATATTTATCCTCCCCGACAACGGTGCCAAAATGTTGGGCACCCAATATGCAAGTTAATTATAGCTCACATATAGAGTGTGCAATATTTATTGTCAACCCAGGGACGTCTTGTATTTCAAGGATAACGTGCACAATATATGCTTAAACACTAAATTGTTGTAAATGAACAATCGTGTTCTCTATTCAGCTATGCTCATCTCAAGAATCCACTTAATCTAGTTTACCTTCTAAAGAATACAGTCACAATTACCATTTGCTTCTCTTGATCTAGAAATTGAAAGACTCATGAAATCACATCTAGATTACTCTTGCAGAAAATGAGATCCTGTTTACCAAATCATCTAATGATTAACCCAACTATCTTAATCTAATTATTCTAGAAATCCAAAAAGACATGAATTGAGTGCTAGTCTAGGAATTCAGAGTACAAAAATTGAGTTCAGCTATCCTATGAATTTAGAGTATAGGAATGAAATTCCGCAACCATAAAAGCAAAGAACAAAGTGGAAGGATTCATGGAAACAACAACTAAAATATCTAAGGATGAACAAAGCTATTACAGCTACCACACAATTTGCATAAGGAATAATTACCTACCTAGTCGACTGTCACACCATGCCACTACAGATTTCCAAAAGATGCAATTAATAACACACTGTAAATCCACAACTGTTATAGCTTCCTATGAAGAAATAAAATTAACATAACATCACATGACAGAATAATTAAAATGCCTAATTTAACTCAGCAATCATTGTGGGAAGGCGGGCCCAGCCTTTACACAGAGATGTTGGATATAACTCACATTAAAACCATTAGATCTAAAGTAACTCCTTGTATTAGAAAGGCAAATCAATTACACAACTCTCAGTCACAGCTAATACAATGAATTGGTTACGGGTTTAGCCCCTGGCTCAGAACAGTTCTCCATATTTATAGAATGTAAATCATAACATCCTATCCCTATTATTGGGAAGCCATTAAGATCTCTGATCTTCAGGCGCGCTAAATTACAACAGCTGTTACAACCGTGGCAGGATGAAAAGATAGGAAATATAGGGAAATTATTAATTGACCCAGAAATAATGATATCCTCATATCACAGCTATACACAAGCAGCAGCACATTGTTGACCTCCAAATCTGTCGCATTTTGTTGCAGCTATCTTTGTACAGCTTTGCCTGGAATAATATACTAGGACGGCATTCCTTGGGCAATGGTAGGATGGATGGCGATCAGCTTGAGCAATGAATGCCCATCCTTTTTGTAGAATGTTCATCCTACTATACCTATAGTCTCTATATCTCAAAATACCTTTATAAACCATCATATGTTAGCATATTGAGAGATATAAATCCTTAATTACCACAATTATAAGTATTAATAAAATAATACAATAACCAATCATACCTTGGTGGCTTAAAGAGCAGAGTGATGGAAAAACATCTATTTGGCATACTCAATGGGGTAGGATAGGGCAAAAAGAGGTGAATAAGGTTGGTCAAAAAGGGGCTATTTCTGGGCCCAATACAAGCATTTTTATCCACGTCTTTAAATATTACATATATATATTGTGTGGTCCTTGAAAAAAAAATTGTTCTACCTCACTTTATGAGGTTATTGTGTCAACAACAAACTCAGTAATGTATCCCTCCAAGATATTATCTATCCAAAAATCCACATCCCTTGACATAGGGTTTCTTACTCTTTTCAGTTGTTCAATCAACTAAGGATTCCACTCCTTCGGTTCTCCTCCTTGGAAATTTCTTTGTTGGGTTTCCAACTTAGGAAACCAATCATGCAGCACAATGAGACACTCTAAAAAGAAAATCTCATGGATGTTCGTATAGAGATACTATCCCAAACAATCTATTGGGTTTCAACAAGATCCTTCGCTTTCTTCTCATGTGAATTCTAACGCTTTGAAATCCAACCAATCTTGGATCTCAGGTTTTGTTGGTTCCCATAACATATCCCTCTACAAAATGATTTGATACCTAGAAACCCAACCATTTGTTGTATTTTCTCCCTCCTCCAAGGATCCTAACCCAGTTTCTGTCCCTTCTGCTTAGTGTAACAAAGCCCAAGATATCGGCCTGATAGACCGGAGCTCAGTCGACAACACCTGTGACGTAGATGTACTCTCACCTGAGATATCGCTCTCAATGGATAACTATTAGAACCATGCTTCCATAGGTTGGTGTGGTATTTTTGGTACATCAGTCCCTTACCAAGGCGCTCAACAAATCTTGTGGGTGGATTATTTATGCTTACTTTGAACAGCTAGACTGCAACCCAACTTCTCTTATGAAACTTATTATAACAACAATCTTTGTGCATCATAATCGTATTTAACTGGTACAATGCGACTGATATACATGTATTCATTCATAATAAAATGTATAATCATCCATTCAATGCAACATTTACACAAGTAAATCAAACACATTCAACATTAACACATATACACAGAATATAACATGGAAACCCATTCGGGAAAAAACCAAAAATGTGTTCTTCACATAGAATGAGAAATATATGCACATTTCATCTGTACACCAAGCTGCAGACTTTGTTCTAGATCTTATTCTATATCTTTACATACTCTTTCTTCCTCTCGTGCTCTCTGAATTGACTCAACCTTTCCTATACTTTTGTGCAATCAACTGCAGATTCTTCAACTCATATGCACTCAGCTGCATATTCTTCAACTCATATGCACTCATCAATACTAATAGACAAAAAAATACAAAGCAGCTAACATTCTAAATATATAGAACCAACAATAGAGAATCTAGCTTGCATACGTCTTGGGTTCCTTCCTTTATAGACTCTTTTATAGCCTCATTACAGACTTGTTTTGTGTCACATTCTCAGCCAACTTCTTATACTTATACAACATGTTATATTTCCTATTCTAATAACACCTAAAGAGAGGCACTAATGACATAAGTTACAAATATACCTTTACACATGTGGTTTCTGTTAGCTCTATCTGAACTCATACCCACAATCTTTAAGTCTTGTCACATTTTAATTGTTACACCTTATTGTCATTTTCCAGTTGCTATGCCACTTGCACGTATTTTCACACCTTCTAATATTGTTATTCCATCGCATATTCCTGTGTTACACTCCTTCCTTCTGGAATGGCTTCCTCTTCTGGCGCAAATTCCTCTTCTATCACGCCTCTTCCTTCATCTTCCTTCATTTCACTGCTTCTGTCGTAGCTCCTTTCTCTTCTTACTCTCCTGTCGCTAATTCTATCACAGATCCTTCTTCTTCTTCTTTAGATCTTATCCATACTTAGGAAGAATTTAAGTGAATTATTCCTTCCTTTCTCTAGTCCCAACAACCACCAACCTATTCCACTAGCTCAAAACAATTGTCCATTGTGGCAGTTTCTAGTTATTTTTCTATGGTTTTTCGGGTCTCAAACATCCGAGACTATTTTGAGGCCTAAAAAAAGTTTTTTGGTGATTAGAGGGGCCAAATAATTATTAATGGCATACATTTGGACCCATTCAAAATAATTAAATCTTAAATAGATCTTTCCAATAGGCTATCGAGTGCCCAAATCGGAGATTGTATGCAAAACTTATGATCACAAGAAGTTGACTATTCAACTAACCACCTTGGGGCTGCAAAGTTTATGACAGTTCATCTTCCAGGGTTATGTTTTGGACTTTTGGGGTTCTATCCCTCATGCTTATTATAAATTTGACCTTTTGGCCTCATTTTGTATTCATCTTGGCTTGAATGAGTGTAGAAGCTACATCTCTTATCAGAGATAGCTACCACCATTTTGATTGTTGTATTTCAGTCTGTTCTATTTCCACCATTTAATAGAATATTTTTTTACTATATCTCTATTCTCATTGCAATGTGTCTATGTTTATTATTCTATATTTGTTATCTCATTTCGTTCACACAAATCTGGATCAGTTGTATTAGAGCACTCTTCTCTTTCGTTGTTTCTCGGCGCATGTCCCTAGTGAGGTCAGGGTATAAAGAGTTGGGTCTTGAACTAGTTTCACTTGGGGAAGATGACTCTAGTCACCCCAAATAACCTCCCATGGCCTATCAAAATAAATACGATGAATCAGGAGATCCTATCAAGTCGTTTCTTACTGAAACCATCGTGCGACAGAGAAATGAGATGATTGATAGTTTCTCTTAGATCCTTCTACGAATGTCGACAGTGGTGGATGCACCTTCAACAAGCATCTATTTCAGAGATACAACACCATTCAAGGTACAATTTAAATTTAATATTACTTTATTTGAAGGTGAGGTTGATGATGATGGCTTAGATCAGTGGTTCAATGTTCTAGAAGGGTATTTCTCTGTCCAAAAAAATTTCGATAGGGAAACGATCACCTTTGCACTCCTTAAGGTCATCCCCCATGTCAAAAATGGGTAGGAAAATTATTGGGAGAAAAAATCATTAGACGAGTCTGGAATGTTTGACAAAATCCCACTTGGGCCTCTTTCATAAATGTCATCAAGGAATAGTATTACCCTTGGGGAAACTATGATGACTAGTACACAAAATGGATGATCCTGCATCAATAGAGGGACCATATAGTGTCAGAGTACACCAAAAACTTTCATACCTTGCATACAATTTTGGGAATCAATGAATCTGAGCAGAACCTAATACTAAAATATTGCAGTGGCCTACAATGATACATCCAAACCGAGATTGACTTCCTAGACATCTCTTCACTTGGATATGCTTATCAATATGTTGTCAAAATTGAGCAGAAATTTCAGCAAAAGAATAAGCGAGACTTTGGACCCTTCAAATCCAACGCAGAAGCAAGGAAAGGGAAACTTTATCCCACAAAACATGAGAAAAGGAATGAAGAACCAGTCCCCGCCACAAGAAAAGAAGGGGAATAGAAATACAAACAAGGACATAGGGAAGTGGTGTGAGCTCCACAAAAGCCCCTGGAACAACACTAAGGAATGCATTTCAAAGCAGTGATTGGTGGCCAAGATCAAATCTTCAAAATCAGATCCTGATTTTGATTCAGAGCCCAATGTCATGACCACAGACCAGGGGAAGAATATTTTTTATGCAAAACCTATTATCACTATTTCTACCACACAGATTGAATGAGAGGATCCCGAAGAGTCATAGGAATAATAACGTATCTTCCATTCACAGATGTGGGTGAAGGGAATCCCACTACATTTTTTCAATGACAACGACAGAAAAAATAATTTGATCTCAACATAATTCATCAAGATATTGGAGCTTCCGAAAACACCACACCCGTAACCGTACAATATTAGTTGGCTAAGACAAGGACAAGGTATCTGCATTACTCAACAATGAATCCTACTATATGGCATCAAGCCTTTCAAAGACAAGGTTTTGTGTGATGTGGCCCCAGTTGAAGTCTATGATGTTCTTTTAGGAAAACCATATATGTGGAAGCACCATGCTATATATGAGTCATGACCTCATAGTGTCATTGTCACTTTGGGAGGACAACTCTATCGGATACTAAATACTGTTGCACCTGCCAAAGTCTCCCAAAGTAGGAATATAAACTCCCATGTCAGAAAATTATCCCTCTTCACAATTTCCTATTAAGGAGAACATCAAATCACAAATACCTCCACACCCTCTGCATAGGGTCCCTTTGCTCAATAGAAATAGGAAGAACACAAAGTCAGCGTTCCCTAATCCATTAAATTACATCTATAGTGAAAGGCCAGGTGTTCGTCCAGAAATAAATAATCCATATCAATTCATGAAAAACAAAACACAACACCCATAATTGTTGAACATCTCCAATGCATCAATAAAAAAAATTACAACCCTCTTGGGATGTCAAAGAAATACAACCTCTTCACTTCAGTAAATGTCGCACCAGGAGATCATCTCAACACACAGTTCAAGATTTGATAAATGATTTGATGCAATGGAGACCATTTCTTCCTAAACGGAGAGCATTGATCCAGATGGATATCGCTGGGCACCCACCGATTCCACTAGCTAAAAAAAATGTCCATTGTGGTAGTTTCCTAGTTATTTTTCCACGGTTTTTAGGTCCCAAACTTTTGGGGCTATTTTGAGTCCTTAAACGACATTTTTTTGCGATTCAGGGAGAAAAAGGGTTGCCATCGGCATGCATTTGGATCCATTTGGAATATCTAAATTTTGAATAGACCTTTCCAACAAGATATCAAGCTCCCAAATTGAAGATCATATACAAAAGTTATGAACTGGGAAGTTGATTGTTCAACTAACTACCTTAGGGAAAAAAACTTTATCATAGTTCATCTTCTAGGTTTATGTTTTGGAATTTTGGGGTTGTCTCCCTCGTGATTATTATAAATATTCCCTTTTGCCTCATTTTGTATTCATCTTGGCACGGATGAGCGTAGAAGCCACATATCTTCTCAGAGATAGGTACCACCATTCTAGCTGTTGTATTTTTAGTCTGTTCTATTTCCACCATTTAATAGAATATGTGTTTACTATATCTTTTCTCTCATTGAAATATGACTATGTTTATGATTATATATTTGTTCTTTCATTTCGTTCACACATAAATATGGATCAGTGGTTTCATAGAAATATTCTCTTTGATTGTTTCTCTATGCATGTTCGTGACGACATCAAGTTATAGAGAGTTGGGTCTCGAACTAGTCTCACTTAGGGAAGATCACTCTCACCACCCCAAATGACCTCTCATGTCAGAAGGAAAGAGATACGACGGAGCAGGAGATCCTATCAAGTCATTGCTCGAGGAATTCCTCACACAACAAAGGATGATGGATAGTTTCACCTAGATCATTCTACAAATGTCGGTAGTGGAGGATGCCCCTTCAATGAGCAATCATTTTAGAGATGCAAAAAAATTCAATGTACAAGTTAACTTTGATATTCCTTTATATTAATTCCAGATCGATGTTGATTCCCTAGATAAGTGGTTGAATGTTCTAGAAGGTTATTTCTCTATCCATGATTTTTTTTTGACAGGGAAACGATCACCATTGCGCTCATCAAGGTTGTCTCCCATGTCAAAAAGTGGTGGGAAACTTATTGGGAGAAAAAATCATTAGATGAGTCTATAATGTTAGAGACAAATCCCACTTTGGACTCCTTCATAGATTTCGTCAAGGAACAATATTACCCTGTGGGAAACTATGATGGCTAGTACACAAATTAAACCATTATGCATCAAGAAATGTACCAGACTGTGTTTGAGTACACCAACAACTTGCATACCTTGTGTACAAAGCTGGGTATCAAGGACTCCACGCGACACCTGTTACTAAAATATCATAATGTCCTAAATTGGTGCATTCAAACCGAGATGGAATTACAATACATCTCTTCACTTGGATTTTCTTATCAGTATGTTGTCAAAACTGAGGAGAAATTTCAGCAAAAGTACAAGTGAGACTTTAGAACTGCGAATCCACCGCAAAAGAAAGGAAAGGGAAACCCGTGCCTGCAAAACAAAGGACAAGGAACAGACAATCAGCCCCTGCCACAAGAAAAGAAGAGGAATGGAAAGAAAAAGGACACTGAGAAGTGGTGTGAGTTCCAAAAAATCCCCTAACACAACTCTGATGAATATCTCTCAAAGCAGTCATTGGTGGCTAAGATCAAATCTTCAGAATCTGATACCAATTATCATTCAAAACCCAATGTCACAGATTCAAACCAGGGGAAGCAGATAATTCATGCATAGCCCAGTGTCACTATTTCTACTACACAGATTCAACCATAGGTGCCTGACGAGTTAGAGGAAAAAGAATTTCTCTTCCACTCTCATATGTGGGTGAAGGGAATCCCACTACATTTTTTTGTTTACAATGACAACCAAAAGAACCTGTTCTCAACATAAGTCATCAAGAGATTGGATATTCTGACAACACCACACCCACAACCCTAGAACATTGGATGCCTAAGCCAAGGACTAGGTATTTGCATTACTCAACAATTCATCGTACCATATGGAATCAAGCCTTTCAAATATGAGGTACTATGTGATGTGTCTCCTCTTGAAGTCTGTGATGTTCTTTAGGACAACCATATATGTGGAATTGACATGCTATATATGAGTCACGAACTCGCTTGTCACTTTTGGAAGACAAATCTATTGGGTACCATAGACTATTGCACATGCCATTATCTCGCAAGGTAGGAAGATAAGCTCACACACCAGGAAATTATCCCTCTTCACATATTCCTTTGAAGGAGAACATCATATCATAGATACCTCCACACCCTCTGCATAGGGTCCCTTTGCTCAACAGAACTAGGAATAACACAAAGTGATTGTTCCCTCATCCATTTGAGTACCTCTACAGTGCAAGGCCATGCATTTACTGTGCTCACCAAAAAACAAAATCATCCATACGATATCATACAAAATATAACACAACAACCAAAATTCTTATCGATCTGGAGCTCCATTTGACTCTTTCGATTCTTCATCTCCTTTAGAGACCGAATGATATTCTTCTTCTTTGTCACAAGACCCTTTGTCTAAGTTCGACGTAAGCTCCTATTCTTCTTCTTCTCTGGTTTTGTTGGAACTCCCTCTTCCTAACAGAGTCTTTCTTCACTTTCAAGATATAAATCTTCTTCCACTTATTAAACAACTAGGCTCTAGTTCATTTCCACTATCTCCAGGGAACATCTCAACTCAGATTGTGTCATTTTTCACAACATTCTTCTGCGACATACCCACTCTTTTTGTACATAGTCTTCACTTGTCACACTCACAGAATTCCTTTTTCACAGACAAGCACTTTTATCCACGTCTTTAAAGATGACAGATATATACCGTACGGTCCTTGAATTTTTTTTGCTCTGCCTCACTTTATGAGGTTATTGTGTCAACAACAAACTCAGTAATGTGTCCCTCCAAGATATTATCTATTCAAAAATCCACAACCCTCGACATAGGGTTTCTTACTCTTTTTAATTGTTCAATCAACTAAGGATTCCACTCCTTTGGTTCTCCTCCTTGGAAATTTCTTTGTTGGGTTTCCAACTTAGGAAACCACTCATGTAGCACAATGGGAAACTCAAAAAAGAAAATCTCATGGATGTTTGTATAGAGATATTGTCCCAAACACTTTATTGGGTTTCAACGAGATCCTTTGCTTTCTTCTCGTCTGAATTCTAACGCTTTGAAATCCAACCAATCTTGGATCTCAGGTTTCATTGGTTCCCATAACATATCCCTCAACAAAATGATTTGAGACCTAGAAACGCAACCATTTGTTGGATTTTATCCCTCCTCCAAGGATCCTAACCCAGTTTCTGTCCCTTCAACTTAGTGCAACGAATCCCAAGATATCGGCTCGATAGAGCAGAGCTCAGTTGGCAACACCTGCGACGTAGATGTACTCTCAGCTGAGATATCTCTCTCAATGGATAACTATCAAAACCACGCTTCCATAGGTGGGTTTGGGATTTTCGGTACCTCGGTCCATTACCAATACACTCAACAAATCATGTGGGTGGATTATTTATGCTTACCATGAATAGCTAAACCACAACCCAACTTCTCTTATGAAACTTATTATAACAACAATCTTTGTGCATCATAATCGTATTTAACTGGTACAATGCGACTGATATACATGTATTAATTCATAAGAAAATATATAATCATCCATTCAATGAAAAATTTACACAAGTAAATAAAACACATTCAACATTGACACATATACACAGAATATAAGGTGAAAACCCATCCGGGCAAAAACCACAAATGTGCTCTTCATATAGAATGAGAAATATATGCACATTTCATCTGTGCACTAAGCTATAGACTTTTTTCTAGATATTATTCTCTATATTTACATATTCTTTCTTCCTCTCGTGCTCTCTGATCTTCTTTCTTCTCTCTTCCTACTCACCTTTACTAACGATCCGCACACAGCCTGAATCAACTCAACCTTTCCTATACTTTTGTGCACTCAAGTGCAGATTTTTCAACTCATATGCACTCAACTACATATTCTTCAACTCATATGCACTCATCAATACTAACAGACAAATAAATACAGAGCAACTAACAGTATAAATATATATAACCAACAACGGAGAATCTAGCATGCATACATCTTAGGTTCCTTCTGTTAGTGCTATAAATTGTTCCTAGACTACCACAAGAACAAGCTAACACAATCTCAAAAAGAAATAGAATAAAATTGGTTTTTTTAGGGTTTTGGTTTAAAACTTCATCAGCAAGAAGGTAATAAACATTCACAAGTTAATACAGAAGTGAATCATGCACAAGTTAGATAAATTGAGGGTCAAACACATCCTAATAAGCCATAAGCATTACACATGAAATACTATTTCCACCCACAGGCTACACGCATTTACATGAATAAACCTTTAAACTGGAAATGAAATTGTAGACTGAGAAATCAACTAGATCAGAAATGAAAAAGCATGACAGGTAAAATGGCTTATCAATTTATATATAATCAATAACAGTCATCCACTTACATAAGAGTTATAAATTCTAGCTTGAGAAATCAAAGCTCCAAAAGCCTCTCCTTGAGTGAAAAATCCAACCTCAAAACTGTATGTTTGTCTTCCTTTTATCATTACAAAGGTAAAGTAGTTCCATAACTACCTTCTAGGTCAAAATTTGAAACAATTACATCAATTAGTACATGATAACTCAAAATCCCTAAAAACAATTAACCCAAAAATAGCAAATCGGATTTGGGGAAATTTGGCGAATTTCTGAAAATTTGGGTCTCAAATACGCTTTCATATCTCTCGATCCAGGACACCTGTGCAAAATATGAGATAGGTTTTTTTAAATGAGTATGTTATGAACAAAAAAATATCTTTGTTTTTAAAAATTATCCTTCAATTGATCGGAATACGTGCTGGAAATTTGTGACTAAAACAAGAAATTATTAAATAATTCAAACCCTACAAATAGGCCACAAAGATGAATTCGAATATCTCAAACGATAATAGTCGTTGAAAACCTAACAGAGGTTTTTGTGAATGAGTATATTTTGGACAAAAACCTCTTTTCATTTTCCATAATTCAATTTCATCACCTCGTAATCTGCTCCCAATGATAATGAAAAAAACAGGAAAAGCAGAGCTACTATAGAAATCTCCTCATGAAAATATTTGACAAGGACTCAAAAATGAGGGTTATATTATAAAGAAAACTTGGAACAAACTTTTAATATAAGTTTTTGAAAGCTTAAATATATACATATTAACTAATAAGCCCAAAAGACAAACCTTAAAACTAAATTAATGAAATAATTCAACCATTACAAGCATTAAATCCAACAAAAATTACTGATTGTCAAAAGTTCTTAAAATCAACATAAAATGTAAAATCATTTTAAACCAACGGTTGAAAATTAGGAAAAAAAGAACAGATAAACTAAGAACAAGATCTAGTTATAACATCTGGCTCTTGCTGCAGGATGAAGTCCTCCTTGTGAGGCTTCAAGAACCTGTAGACATTATGCCTTATTCATTAGGTGATGGAGTCATTTACCAAATATCTGCAACTTTCTCAAACTCTGAACACATACCTCTGAAATGACAAAATACTTCTACAAACCAGCATACTAAAAAGAATCTACATGCTCATATAGAAAGCTTATTCTGCTATTTACTCCTACTTCTAATCAGAGAAAACAACCCAATCAAGTGTAATCATACTTCCAGTGAAGCCACGAAACCGTTTAACTAAGAATCAAAATTCCATGCATGCTACTGTTTGAGAAAACCCACAAAAGATGTGATAAATGCAATAAAGAGTCTGTAGGCAGCTGATACTTATGACTAGAAATAGGATGTTTGCCAAAAGATGGAGCATTAGAAACATTTGAAAAATACAACTCCATCCAAGAAGCCACGGGATCATGAAATTTCCAATTTAAAACCTCAATGTCTTCATTATATTCCCCATAAAGTGAAGAATTATCTTCCTCTCCATTGTTCTTTTTAAACTTTGGCTCAAGAATGGAAATCAAGGGCTCTTCAAACTGCTTCTCGGCCTTTAAATAAAACCCTTGATCAAAACTTGAACAAATAAAATTCTGAAAGTGACCGTAAGTCAAGAATGGCAGCTTATTTCTTATATCAATTGTAAGAGGTTGAAGAGCAGCAACTTCTTCTTCATAACATGATAATCTCATAGATGGAGCTAGGAAATTTCTACTATAATCCACTGAAAGTATATTATCATCTAAAACGTAAGCAAATTGATATGAAGAATCAACACAAGTGTAATGTATATCCTTGTTCATATGAAAATCTGAAAATGATGAAGAAAACTATCTGAAATATGACTGATACCTATGTTCTTCTTCCTATTCATAAGCTTGTATATCTTCAACATGAGCCTAATCTTGAAGCATTTTGAAAGCTCGGATGTTCTCCTCCACTCCTTTTGCATCCTCAAACAATTGTCTTAAATATGATGATTTCCTTTCTAACAGGAAAAAGACAAGATCTAAATGTTGAGCCATAACATAATATACCATAGCAAGTTTTTCTGAATGTCTGATCTCCGTAGGCATACTTATATAAAAACTTTGAAACCTCCAATTAAATTTAGTAATTGGCTCATCATTCTCCCTTTTCTAACTATAAAATTCGGAAAGAAATTGATCATAAGATTTATTCTTACCCCAATACTTCAAAATAACATCATGTAACTCTTCCCACGATCCAATTGAATCAACTTTTAAATTTCGGAACCAAAACCCAGCATCTCCAGCAAAAGATTTCGAAAATAACCTCATGACAACATCCTCATGCATGATTTCAAAATTATCAATGAAATTATGAAAAGACCCTAAATGCTTCTCTACTGTAATATGCTCTTTTCCAGTAAAATGGGGAAGATATTCAACAAAATAGGAAGGGTAAAAATGTAAGAGAGATGGCAACCTAAGAGGTTTAAACATCTTCTTCCTGAGTCTAGACTAAAAATCTGTGAGTTGAAAATGAGGTTCAACAAGCTGTTCGCAAGTTTCAGAAGTCATGGTAGAAGGTAATAGATCAAATTTATTCTCTACAAGATGACCAGGATAATCAGGTTCAAGAGATATGGGTATATGTATATCATGTTTCACATGCATTTCAAATGAACGAATATGTTCAATATCAATAAAACAAGAAGAATGCAGACTTCCTTCTTCCAAAGAGGGATATGTACTTGAAGGTTTATGATCATCGGAATAGAAAAAACAAAAAATAATTATTTTGACATGCAATGGGAAATATAGGAAAGAACTAATGAATAAGAACAAAACCTCATGGAGAAAAGTAACAAGCTGATACCCAGTCTTTCCATTTGGCTTCTTCATTTTTCTATCAACAAAATTCTTCTTGCAGTGGAATCTTTAATCGTGGAGTCGCCGGTGAAAAATTGTAGTCTAAAATATTTTCTGAATGTGTTCACCTCTCAAAATTAGATGAATAATGATATCCCAGGGAATATATACTTCAGCTTCATCCCCGGAAATGAAGCCAAAGATGTTATTTCTAGAAATTGTTCCTAGACTACCACAAGAACAAGCTAACACAGTCTCAAAAAGAAATAGAATAAAATTGGTTTTTTTAGGGTTTTGGTTTAAAACTTCATCAGCAAGGAGGTAATAAACATTCACAAGCTAATACAGAAGTGAATCATGCACAAGTTAGATAAATTGGGGATCAAACACATCCCAATAAGCCATAAACATTACACATGAAGTACTAATTCCACCCATAGGATACAAGCATTTACATGAATAAACCTTTAAACAGGAAATGAAATTGTAGACTGAGCAATCAACTAGATCAAAAATGAAAAAGCATGACAGGTAAAAGGGCTTAACAGTTTATATATAATCAATAATAGTCATCCACTTACATAAGAGTTATAAATGCTAGCTTGAGAAATCAAAGCTCCAAAAGCCTCTCCTTGAGTGAAAAAACCAACCTCAAAAATGTATGTTTGTCTTCCTTTTATCATTACAAAGGTAAAGTAGTTCCATAACTACCTTCTAGGTCAAAATTTGAAACAATTACATCAATTACTTACATGATAACTCAAAATCTTTAAAGACAATTAACCCAAAAATAGAAAATTGGATTTGGGGAAATTTAGCGAATTTCTTAAAATTTGGGTCTCAAATACACCTTCATATCTCTTGATCCGGGACACCTGTGAAAAAAATGAGAGATTTTTTTTAAATGAGTATGTTATGAACAAAAACCTCTCTTGGTTTTTAAAAATTATCCTTCAATTGATAGGAATACGTGCTGGAAATGTGTGACTAAAACAAGAAATTATTAAATAATTCAAACCCTGAAAATAGGCCACAAAGATGAATTCGAATCTCTCAAATGATAATAGATGTTGGAAAACTAAGAGAGTTTTTTATGAATGAGTCTATTTTGGACAAAAGCCTGTTTTGGTTTTCCATAATTCATTTCCATCACCTCGTAATCTGCTCCCAATGATAATGACAAAAATAGAAAAAACAGAGCTGCTATAGGAATCTCCTCATGAAAATATTTGACAAAGGACTCAAAAATGAGGGTTAGATTATAAAAAAAACTTGGAATAAACTTTTATTATAAGTTTTTGAAAGATTAAAGATATACATATTAACTAATAAGCCCAAAAGACAAACCTTAAAGCTAAATTAATGAAATAATTCAACCATTACAAGCATTAAAAACAACAAAAATTATTGATTGTCAAAAGTTCTTAAAATCAACATAAAATGTAAAATCATTTTAAACCAACGGTTGAAAATTAGGACAAAAAGAACAGATAAACTAAGAACAAGATCTAGTTATAACATCTTCCTTTATAGACTCTGTTATAGCCTCATTACAGACTCCTTTTATAGACTCGTTATAAAGATCTAGTTATAACATTTGAGCAAAACCTGATACTAAAATATCGCAGTGGCATACAATGGTACATCCAAACCAAGATTGACTTCCTAGACATCTCTTCACTTGGATATGCTTATCAATATTTTGTCAAAATTGAGCAGAAATTTCAGCAAAAGAATAAGCGAGACTATGGACCCTTCAAATCCACCGCAGAAGCAAGGATAGGGAAACTTCATCTTGCAATGGGAAAAAAAATGGAGAACCAGTCCCTGCCACAAGAAAAGAAGGGGAATATAAATACAAACAAGGACATAGGGAAGTGGTGTGAGTTCCACAAAATCCCATGTAACAACACTGAGGAATGCCTCTCAAAGCAGTGATTGATGGCCAAGATCAAATCTTCAGAATTAGATCCTAATTGTGATTCAAAGCCCAATGTCACGACCATGGACCAGGGGAAGAATATTATTGATGCAGAACCCATTATCACTATTTCTACCACATAGATTGAACGAGAGGATACCTAAGAGTCTGAGGCATAATAATGTCTCTTCCACTCATAGATGTGGGTGATGGGAATCCCACCACATTTTGTCAATGACAACGATATCCAGAATAATCCGATCTCAACATAATTCATCAAGATATTGGAGCTTCCGAAAACACCACACTTGTAACCCTACAACATCAATTGGCTAAGACAAGGACAAGGTATCCAATTACTCAACAATGACTCCTACTATATGGCATCAATCCTTTCAAAGAAAAGGTTTTGTGTGATGTGGCCCCACTTGAAGTCTATGATGTTCTTTTAGGAAAACCATATATGTGGAAGCACCATGCTATATATGAGTCATGACCTCTCAGTGTCATTGTCACTTTGGGAGGACAAATCTATAGGATACTAAATACTGTTGCACCTGCCACAGTCTCGCAAGGTAGGAATATAAGCTCCCACATCAGAAAATTATCCCTCTTCACAATTTCCTATTAAGGAGGACATCAGATCACAAAGACCTCCACACCCTATGCATAGGGTCCCTTTGCTCAATAGAATTAGGAAGAACACAAAGTCAATGTTCCCTAATCCATTCGATTACCTCTATAGTGCAAGGCCAGGTGTTCATCTAGAAACAAATAACCCATATCATTTCATGCAAAACACAACACAAAACCATAATTGTTGCACATCTCCAGTGCATCAATAAAAAAAATTACAACCCTGTTGGGATGTCAAAGAAAGACAACCTCTTCACTTCAGCAAATGTCGCACTATGAGATCATCTCAACACATAGTTTGAGATATGATAAATGATTTGACGCAATGGATACCATGTCTTCATAAAGGGAAAGCATTGATCCAGATGGATATTGTTGGCCACCCACTGATTCCACTAGATAAAAACAATTGTCCATTGTGGTAGTTTCATAGTTATTTTTCTACATTTTTTAGGTCCCAAACTTTTGGGGATGTTTAGAGTCCTTAAACGACGTTTTTTTGCTATTCAGGGAGAAAAAGGGTTGCCATTAGCATGCACTTGGATCCATTTGGAATGTCTAAATCTTGAATAGACATTTCCAATAGGATATCGAGAACCCAAATCAAAGATTGTATGCAAAAGTTATGACCTGGGAAGTTGATTGTTCAAGTAACTACCTTAGGGCAGCAAACTTTATCACAGTTCATATTCTAGGTTTATGTTTTGGAATTTTGGGGTTGTCTCCCTCATGATTATTATAAATATTCCCTTTTTGCCTCATTTTGTATTCATCTTTCCACGGATGAGTGTAGAAGCCACATATCTTCTCAGAGATAGGTACCACCATTCTAGCTGTTGTATTTTCAATCTGTTCTATTTCCATCATTTAATAGAATATGTGTTTACTATATCTTTGTTCTCATTGAAATATGACTGTGTTTATGATTATATATTTGTTCTTTCATTTCGTTAACACATAAATCTGGATCGGTGGTATCATAGGAATATTCTCTTCGATTGTTTCTCGGTGCATTTCCGTGACGACATCAAGTTATAGAGAGTTGGGTCTCGAACTAATTTCACTTGGGGAAGATCACTCTCGCCGCCCCAAACGACCTCTCATGTCAGAAGAAAAGAGATATGATGGAGCAGGAGATCCTATCAAGTCGTTGCTCGAGGAATTCCTCACACAACAAAGGAAATAGATGATGGTTAGTTTCACCCAGATCATTCTACGAATGTTGGTAGTGGAGGATGCCCCTTCAACGAGCAATCGTTTTAGAGATGCAAAAACATTCAATGTACAAGTTAAATTTGATATTCCTTTATTTGAATGCCAGATCGATGTTGATTCCTTAGATAAGTGGTTGAATGTTCTAGAAGGGTGTTTCTCTATCCACAATTTTTCTAACAGGGAAAAGATCACCTTTGCACTCATTAAGGTCATCCCCCATGTCAAAAATTGGTAGGAAACTTATTGGGAGAAAAAATAATTAGATGAGTATGGATTGTTTGAGACAAATCCCACTTGGGACTCTTTCATAGATGTCGTCAAGGAACAATATTACCCTGTGGGAAACTATGATGGCCAATACACAAAATAAACCTATGCATCAAGAGAGGTACCAAACTGTGTTGGAGTACACCAACAACTTTCATACCTTTTGTACAAAGTTGGGTATCAAGGACTCCGAGCGACACCTATTACTGAAATATCATAGTGTCCTAAATTGGAACATCCAAACTGAGATGAAGTTCCTATATATCTCTTCACTTGGATATTCTTATCAATATGTTGTCAAAATTGAGGAGAAATTTTGGCAAAAGTACAAGTGACACTTTAGAACTGCGAATCCACCACATAAGAAAGGAAAGGGAAACTTGTGCCCACAAAACAAAGGACAAGGAACAGACAATCAGCCCCTACCACAAGAAAAGAAGAGGAATGGAAAGGCAAAGAAGGACACTGAGAAGTGGTGCGAGTTCCACAAGATCCCCTGACACAAATCTAATGAATATCTCTCAAAGCAGTCATTGGTGGACGAGATCAAATCTTCAGAATCTTATCTCCAAAACCCAATGTCATGGCTACAGACTAGGGGAAGCAGATAATTCATGCATAACCCAGTGTCACTATTTCTACCACATAGATTCAACCATAGGTGCTCGAAGAGTTAGAGGAAAAGGAATGTCTCTTCCACTCGCATATGTGGGTGAAGGGAATCCCACTACATTTTGTTGTTTACAATGACAACCAAAAGAACCTGTTCTCAACATAAATCATCAAGAGATTGTATATTCTGACAACACCACACCCACAACCATAGAACATTGGATGGCTAAGCCAAGGACAAGGTATCTGCATTACTTAACAATTCATCCTACCATATGGCATCAATCCTTTCAAATATGAGGTATTGTGTGATGTGTTCCCACTTGAAGTATGTGATGTTGTTTAGGACAACCATATATGTGGAAGTGTCATGCTATATATGAGTCATGACCTCACTTGTCACTTTCGGAGGACAACTCTATTGGGTACCAGAGACTATTGTACATGCCATTGTCTCGTAAGGTAGGAAGATAACCTCACACACCAGGAAATTATCCCTCCTCACATATGCCTTTTAAGGAGAACATCATATCATAGAGACCTCCACACCCTCTACATAGGGTCCCTTTGCTCAACAGAACTAGGAAGAACACAAAGTCATTGTTTCCTCATCCATTTGAGTACCTCTACAATGCAAGGCCATGCATTTACTTTGCTCGCCAAAAAACAAAATCATCCATACCAGATCATACAAAATATAACAAAACAACCCAAATTGTTGAACAGCTCTAGTGCATCAATCAGTAGCAATTACAGCCCTCTCGATATGTCAAAGAAAGGAAACCTCTTCACTTCAGTAAATGTCTAACTAGGAGATCATCTCAACACACAGTTTGAGATATGATACATGATTTGATGCAATGTAGACCATTTCTTCCTAAGGGGGGAATATTGATATAGATGTATATCGGTGGCCACCCACCTATTCCACTAGCTCAAAACAATTTTCCATTGTGGCAGTTTTGTAGTGATTTTTCTACGGTTTTTCTGGTCCCAAATTTCTAGGGTCATTTTGAGTCCCTAAACGAATTTTTTGGTGATTCAGGGGGTATAATAGTGTCCACCAACATGCATTTTGTGCCTTTTAGAATATGTAAATCTTAGATAGACCTTTCCAATGGGCTATCGAGCGCCCAAATGAGAAATCGTATGGAAAATTTATGAACCCGAGAAGTTGACTGTTCAACTAACCACCTTGGGGCAGAAAACTTTATGACAGCTCATCTTCTAGGATTATGTTTTGGACTTTTGGGTTCTCTCCCTCATTCTTATTATTGCTTCTCAGAGATTAGTACCACCATTCTAGTTGTTGTATTTTACAGCCCTTTCTATTTCCACCATTTGATAGAATATGTGTTTATTGTATCTCTATTCTCATTGAAATATGTCTATGTTTATGATTCTATATTTGTTCTTTCATTTCATTCACACATAAATCTGGATCATTGGTATTATAGAATTCTTCTTTTTGATTGTTTCTTGACACATGTCCCTGACGAGGTTAGTCTATAGAGCTTTGGGTATCAAACTAGTTTCACTTGTGGAAGAGCACTCTCGTTGCCCCAAATGAATTCCCATGGGATAATAAAATAGATATGATAGAGAAATAGATCCTATCAATTCATTGCTCGAGGAATCCTTCGCGTGAAAGAGTAACGAGATGATGGATAGTTTCACCTAGATCCTTATACAAATGTCGACAGTGGCAGATGCACCTTCAACGAGCAGTCGTTTCATAGATGAAACACCATTCAAGGTACAAGTTAACTTTGATATTCCTTTATTTGTAGGCTAGATCAATGTTGATGCCCTACATAAGTGGTTGAATTTTCTAGAAGGGTATTTCTCTATCCACACTTTTTTTGACAAGGAAACGATCACCTTTGCGCTCCTCAAGGTTGTCCCCCATGTCAAAAAATTGGTGGGAAACTTATTGGGAGAAAAACTCATTAGACAAGTCTGGAATGTTTGAGACAAATCCCACTTGGGCCTCTTTCATATATTTCATCAAGGAATAGTATTACCCCATGGGAGACTATGATGACCAATACACAAAATGGACCAATCTACATCAAGAGAGGGCCCAGATGGTGTTGGAGTCTACCAACAACTTTCATATCTTTCGTACAAATTTTGGTATCAACGACTTAGAGCAGAACCTATTACTAAAATATCATAGTGGCCTACATCAGTAAATATGAACAGAGATGGACTTACTAGGCATCTCTTCACTTGGATCTACTTATAAATATTGTCATAATTGAGTATAAATTTTGGCAAATGAACAAGAGAGACTTTGGGCCTGTGAATCCACCACAAAATCAAGTGTTAGTGGATAAATCTACTCAAGCGGACTCAATCCATATATACCTATTCCAAGTGGATCTAGAACATATCAAGTACATAATACATCCTACTTTCCTAGATCAAATAGAAATGCAAGTTAACAGATAGATCACTTACCTGAGGTCTCCAAATCCTCTTCTCTCTTTGTTGATCTAAGCTCCATAGCCTTCAGATATTGAGCTGCAAAACCCTATAGAGCAAGTGGAAACAAACAAACAATACATTTGTATCCAAACAAGAATTGATCTAAGCTAATAGTTAGGAAAGAAAGCTCTAAACATTATTAACATAATAACATTTATGGAAAGATATTTGTATTACTGTAATCAAGGAGATACATAGAATTACATAAAGAATGAGTGTCACAACCTAGCCTTAACGTTGCAACATTACATCCAATAATCTAATACAAGCCTCCAAAGAGTGACGGTAAGCCTCCCAAAAGATGAGATCTTTCCTCTCAAAGGATGATAGGTATCACCTAGAAATTCCACCAGCATAAGAGTATCATAGTCCTTCCTCTCTTCACAATGGAGAGAGGGTTCAATTTATAAGGCTAAAGGGATAGAGTAGGTTGAGGATTAGGAGGAGGGGTCTAAGGGATCCTCCCCATATGTTAGGGAACTGAATTCCATCTCACCTAAATAATAGGGATGATCCTCCACCTCATCCACCTTCGAGAAGGGCCTCAAACCTTCTCTTTTTTCCCTCTAAATACCACTGACGCACCTTGTTGTAGGAGATAGAGCATTGACACACCTTGCATAAGGGGAAAGAGTGCCACTGACGCACCTTGCATGAAGGAAAATAGTGTCGATGCACTTTTCCTTAGGAGAAAGAGTGCCATCCCTCTTACAGGAGGAAAAAGAGCTAGGAACAACTTCAAACTCAATCAAATTTAGCTAGGGAAACTTTAGGGATTAGGCATAAGGTTGACACATGGCTCGTGATGAAAATATTTTTGTGTAACATCAAGGAAAGGGAAACACTTATCCACAAAACACAGGACAAGGAACGGGAAATTAGTCCCCGCCACAAGCAAAGAAGGGGAATGGAAAGAAAAAAAGGGAGACCAGGAAGTGGTACGAGTTCGACAAAATCGCCTAGCACAACACTGATCAATACCGCTCAAATAATTCATTGGTAGCTGAGATCAAATATTGAGAATCATATCCTGATTCTGATTCAGAACCCAATGTCATGGGTATAGACCAAGGGAAGCAGATCATTGATGCTGAACCCAGTTTCACTGTTGTTACCACACATATTCAACCAAAGGATCCTGAAGAGTTAGAGGGAAAATAACGTCTCTTCGACTCATAGATGTTGGTGAAGGGAATCCCACTATATTTTTTAGTTAACAATGGCATCCATAAGAACTTGATCTCACCAAAATCCATCAAGAGATTGGAGCTTCCGACAACACCACACCCGCAACCCTACAACATCGGTTGGCTATCCCAAGGACGAGGTATCCACATTAATCATAAATGCCTCATACCATATGGAATCAAGCCTTTCAAAGATGATGTATTGTTTGATGTGTCCCCACTTAAAGTCTATGATTTTCTTTTAGTACAACCATATATGTGGAAGCGTCATAATGTATATGAGTCGTGACCTCACAGTGTCATTGTCACTTTGGGATAACAACTCTATACGATACGAGAAATTGTTGAACCTGCCACAGCCTCGCAAGGTAGGAAGATAACCTCCCACACCATAAAATTAGCCATCTTCAAAATTTCCTCTGAAGGAGAACATCATATCACAGAGACCTCCACACTCTCTGCACAGGGCCCTTTGCTCAACAAAAATAAGAAGAACACAAAGTTAGTGTTCCCCATCATTCAAGTGCCTCTATAGTGCAAGGCCACGCATTTAAGGTGCCCATCCATTGAACAAATAATTCATACCAGTTCATACAAAGTATAACACAACAACCAAAATTGTTGAGTAGCTCCATTGCATCAATCAGCAATAATTACAACCCTCTTAGGATGTCAAAGAAAGGAAACCTCTTCACTTTAGTAAATGTCACACGAGGAGATCATCTTAACACAATTCAAGATATGATACGAAATTTGACGCAATGGAGAAGATTTCTTCCTAAATGGGAAGGTCTAATTCAGATGGATATCGGTGGCCACCCACCTATTTTATTGGCTCAAAACAATTGTCCATTTTGGCAATTTCCTAGTTATTTTTCTACAGTTTTTTGGTCCCAAAATTTTGGGGTTGTTTTGAGGCCCTAAACGATTTTTTTTTGCGATTCGGGGGGGGGGAATGACTTCCAACTACATTCATATCACCCTAATAGGAAGATGTAAATCTCATATAGACCTTTCCAATGGGATATCGAGTGCCCAAATCGGAGATCATATGCAAACGTTATGACCCTAGAAAGTTGATTGTTCAACTAACCACCTTGGGGTCACAAACTTTATGATGGTTCATATTCTAGGGTTATGTTTTGTACTTTGGGGGTTATTTCCCTCATGCTTATTATAAATAGGCATTTTTGGCCTCATTTTATATTCAGCTTAGTACAGAAGATGTAGCAACCACATCTCTTCTCAGAGATAGCTATTGCCATTCTAGCTGTTGTATATCAGTCCGTTCTATTTCCGCCATTTAATAGAATGTGTTTATTGTATCTCTGTTCTCATTACAATATTTATGTGTTTATGATTCTATATATGTTCTTTCATTTCATTCACACGGAAATCCAGATCAGGTTTGGTACATTTGTAGGGGGTTTTGACAAAGGGGGGATGGGTGGGTATTGCATTGCCATATTGGGTGGAATAGAAGTTAGTTGAGGGGAAAATTTTCCCTACTAGGAAATGTACTAAATAATGCCATCTATTGAATGTGATGACCTTTCAAGGGGGGATTCCAAATATCAATGCTTAGGGGCATATGGTAGGATGTTATATAGGTAACTTGATTATGCATAAATGAGATTAAAGTGTTGGGCCTTCAAGATGGCCTCTTCCTTAGTCTGGGGTAATGAGGTTTCAACATCTTTTGCTAAAGCAGGTTGGAGATATTTGATAAACTAATCCAATAAGAAATGAGGTTGTGCATCTATTTTTCACAATGTGCATCGTCTATGCCACTCATGGGTATGGTTTTCTATGTGGGTAGAGGCATTTTGTTGAAATTATGTGAGAATCGTGAGACTGATATTGTTGCATATGGGAAGCTGAAAGTAGGTGATAAATGAGGTGTCTATTTTCCTAAAGGTGGCATGGGTTACGCTTGGTAAACTCACATACCATTTTGTAGTTGTTCCTATGAGGGTTCACTGGAAGAGATGAAGCCTCACTAACTCATCCACTATGCTTTTGGAGGAAGACCATAAGTGGAAATATATGACATGGTTTGCCAAATCTTCTCCTTGTTTCATTTTAAGCTTAGGAATTTATATGGGGAGCTTCTCTGGAATATCTGGCCATGTTGGATCATGTCATATGGAGTTATTATTCAACTTGGCTAGACCAGGGAGATCCAAGCTAGAAATGAAGGGTAGTTTGGCATTAGGTGTTGTCATCATATGTTGTGTATTGTTTCCTCGAGGGGGATAATGAGGACTATGTGGCGGTGATCTATGTATTTGATCTGAAGAATACGATGTTGGGTGGCCTCCTCCTAAAGAGGGAGAAGAAGGGGGTGAATTTACATCGTTGGGTGGAAATAAAGTGATTCCTAATCCATACGAGGATCTAAATTCTCTCAAACAGGAGAAAAAGAATCAAGCAAGGAGTGGCCTCTCCTGGAAGATCTTATCCATGTTTCTTGGGAGAAACGCCAACTATAGTATCTCCCTTGTGAACCATGAGGAGAGAGTGGGAAAACACCCCTCGAGAGAGGGGAATTTCCTTGCAGTCTTCGAGACCGCCTTAGGTGGTTTTGTTCCTCAATGGTGGTAGTCTCGTGTAACGAATGAGAGTGATGTTGGGAATAAACACAATTGAACAAATGCAAAAATATGCCAACCACAATAGATGCAAAATGGTGCAAAGTGAGTGATATGTGCTATGTCAGTTTAGTGCAAGTGATCCCATGTGTATCTTCCTTTTAATTACATGTTATGTGAACTTGTATAAAAAAGAAAATAAATGTAAATTCCCTAAAGAGATAATGTCTATGCTCTCAATTGCACCCTAATTATCCAATATTCATTAGATCTAGAATCTAATATTCATAGATCTAGAATTTACCTTGACTATCAACCTACTAACACATTTGCATGCATTGTTGTACTACTTTCATGGATGTAATATATTGTTGTTAAGTAGAAATTATTGATGATTTATTTATGTATTTATTACATCAGTACTTTTCCTTCATAAATTGAAGCGGGAAAAGCTTCTTTAACGTAGGTAAGTTCTCTAAAATTCCCATAGGTAATTTGAATCCCACATGTTGGCAAGTAATATGAAATATGGATAATATATAAGATATGAATTAAAATTGAGGGTCCATTATTTATATTTTGGCAGAATACCCTTTCATTAATAGTCATGTCTTTTTGGAAAGACATTATTAATTATTATTATTTATTATATATAAGTTGATGCTTATTATTATTATTATTTTATTATTGTTTGTTGTTTTTATTTAAGTTTGTTACATTGCCTCTCTCTTAGAAAGGATTTGTCATCGCCTTATAATGTGGTCTCATCGCTCCTTGTGACGTCGTAGCTGATGAAACATGTTGATACAAACTTCTAAGTGTAGAGCATAGCTTCTGATATGTTCACGGATCAATCCATCCCAAATTGTTTTGTTGTTGATTATTGGGATTCCCTACTGATCTGTCGTCATGAGCTTTGATTACATTAGTACCATTATCTTTCAACAATTCCCACTTTCTAGGATACCCATTTATATGGTTGGGGTGTCGATAGGGAATTTTCATAATGTTATTTTCTTTCAGCAGCATCGTCTTTTGAGCATTGATATGTGTTGGACGTTGTATTTTTACTAGATTGGCTTCTTTTTGAAATGTTACAAGGACTAGATTTGTATTTGATTCTTTTTCTAACAAATACTTATCATTCTTAAGGTTTCTTAACATTTCATCTTGCGCTTTCTCATCGTATTTCAGCTACGAAATATGATCTATTAGATCTTGTTTATGCTTCTTAACATGATTATTCTCTTCGAAATTTTGTTATAGTTTCTTCTAAAGATCTTGATTCTCCTCTTCTAGCTTTTGATTGTATTGTGATTATGATCTCGTAGACAAGAGATCTTTTCTTCTTTGTCTATGATGACTTTATCAAATTCATTATGCATATTTTGTATCGATTTGTGATCTTCTTGTGAAAGCACCTTCGAGATGTCTTTAAAGTCTTCAATCGAAACAATTCCTGAACTTGACCTCATTATAACATCTTGAAATGTGACTTTCTACTTTTTGTAAGGAAATGTCAAGAAATTTTTCCTTGTGTTGAACATGAAGGTACCCTATGTATCTAACCAAGCTGACCCAAGAACTATATCAACCTTGTCTTGCTCCAATGATACCACTGAAACAATACTGAATTGTGTTAGGACCTTGTAATCATCAATAGATAGTTGTAGGTTCTTAAGCTCATATTTCTCATCAGAAAGAATCGTGTTATTGTCAATTATATCTGATTCTAAAAGAATTAATTGGTTTGCTAGGTCAATGTTTATACAATTCTTCTTGGTTGTCGGGAAAATAACAATGCAAATATACTTCTCTTGAATAAGCCCATAAGTTTTTAATATGGGGTGTGCATGTTTTTTAAAAGTTTACGGGAATATTCCTTGTTTTTTGTCATGAGACTCCATTTTGTTATGCTTATTATCCCAAGATATATCAAAGAAAGACATATTTTATCTTGTATACTATACTATTCTTTTCAATAATTAATTTCTTCCCCTAAAAACTTTTTGTAGATTGGGTGGCTAGGGGGAATGATTGTTACCTTCCCCACCTAAGTTCAAATCCCACTTGCTTCTTAGTAGCAATTATTATGCACTTCTAGATTTTTTTTTCCCTTAAGTTTTCTAAAATGGTGTAGATTGGGTGGTTGGGAGGAATGATTATTACCTTCCCCACCTAGGTTCAAATCTCATTTTTTTTTGTTTTGGTTGGAGAATAAACCCAAACCCACTTAGTAAGAAACCACGTGTGGTTTTACTTTTACCCTTTTTTTTATACGGTCCTATTTTTTAGGGAAACCCTAATATATTGGTTAAAAACCTTAATCATGAAGTTCTCTAAAATGCCCACAGGTAATCTCAATCCCACATGTTGGTAAGTAATATTAAATATGGATAATAGATAAGATATGAATTACAATTGAGGGTGAGTTATTTATATTTTGGTGAAATACCCTTTCATTAATAGTCATGTCTTTTCGAAAAGACATTATTATTTATTTTATATATATGTTGATGTTTTTTATTATTATTATTTTATTATTGTTTGTTGTTATTATTTAAGTTTGTTATATAAATCTTGAATGTTTGGGAAGGAATTGGTAATCAAAGTCTAATCATTGAAACCTTAACTAAATTCAATCATAATCATGATCCATATTTAAAGCAAATTCAACTTTGTTTCACATCTAACCAACATTGTAAACCAATCAATGAAACTTAGTTACCATAGAGAATCCCCCTGGTGTTAGGTCCCCTCTTTTCCCTAAACATTGAATTGAAAATAAGTTGTTGTTAAGGTGACAATAGCATCACTTCTAATAGTTGCTCGCATTGTTATACCCTTGTGAAAGCCGTACGCTCTAAGGGTGCTAGTTCATGTGGTAATAAGACATTGAAAAAAAACATGAATTGGGCCTTTTACATATTGAAAAACTCCACTTTAAGATGGGTGGTTAAGTAATGAAAGTTCACCTTGTAAATAATTCGATGGATAGCCACTAGGAAATATTTATGGACATGTATTTATATCATCTTTTAACCACACAAAAGATTCAATTAATTGGTTGAATGAAGATATATATATATGTCTCTTGGTTACCTAATGTACTGACATATTATGGACAAGATATCTTTATTTATTTCATCCATTTAGATCATTATAATGGATACCTAATGTACTCACATATTGTGGACAAGTTATCTTTATTTATTTCATCCATTTAGATCATGAAATGGAGAACAAGTATAACTCATGTATTGATTGTGGACAAGTTACCTTTATTTATTTCATCCATTTAGATCATGATAATGGACAACACGTATAGCTCAGCAGATAACTATGTAATTATTAAAAATATTGTAAATTACCTAATGTATTGACATATTTTGAACAAGTTATCTCTATTTATTTCATCTATTTAGATCATGATAATGGGCAACAAGTATAGCTCAGCAGATGACTATGTGATTTAAAAATATTGTAATAATTTATAGAAATCCTCCATAACAATTAACTTATGGCATTACAACTCGCCATGTTATTTTGTTAAACATTTTAAAATCTGTTAATCTTAAAAATAAAGTAAATTTTAAATTAATTGTTTTATATTTCCCTAAATTCTTCTTTAGGTCACCGTTTCCCTTGATCTTTGATTTTATTTTTACCCAATTATTAATTCGTGTTGAAACAACTTTACATAAAATCTTCTCCCACTTTCTCATGGTATGATTGCCATCGGGTAGGTAAGTAAATTCTAAAACATAAGGATTGTGGGCATCTTTTGCCTTGAAACGCGATAAGATCACAACCACTCACGTGTCAATTTTCTACGTGCCATGAAACTTGTGGCTAGAATCGTAAGAGAGCTTGTGGCCAAAATTGTTTGACAGGATCACGTGTCACATCAGAGGAACATGATGTTAGAATTTTTTGACACATCAATACCGATTTACCAGCAAGAGCTATTCATTGAGCTGCAGAGTATTTAATGCCTTTGCAATAGGTTTGATGACCCTTAGATCTGGAGCAGCTCAAGATCCAATGATCATCAAACTCGCTGCAAAGGCATTAAATACTATACAGCTCAATGGATAGCTCTTGCCTTTTTAAACAACTCGTGTGTACTATACTTGTCACTAAAATTATCTTACACTTATTGTAACAATTGCCACTACCCCTCTCGTTGTAGACATGGTGGGAGAAGACAAGATGGGAGGCCAGGACATCCACAAACTGCATGAAAAAGAGCAACGCATTCCTTAACTAAATATTCCAATTTGTGAGAAAATTAACCCATTCTTTCACGTTGTGGTCCAATTTTTGCTCCACCAGCAATTAAATATTCCATTTTTTAAAGATAAAATCAACTCATTCTTGCATGTCGTGGTTTAATTTTTGCTCAACTTACAAGCTAATCCATTTTGTTTGTTATGTAGTCTTCGTTACATATTTAAGTGTGAATTACTTGAGAATTTCACCTTAATTGTCGCAATATTTATATGATTTAATGTCTATCTTGCTATAATTATTTGTTTGTTGATACGCAATTTCATGAAGATCGTAATCAACATTATACTTGAGGTTTTGAGTGATGGATGTTCTTATGAACATTACTACTAGCCTAATTAAAGTACGAATATGATTTTATATGAAAAAATAAGTAACTAAAAAATCCAATATAGATAAATTACATAAGTACACTTTTAAAATAAAATTAAACATATATAATAATTTTTAATAAGATAGCTCGGTGGGTTAACTCAACTGGTTGAGAGTTGTTTACGCTAACAAAAGGTCTCAAGGTCAAATTCTTGGGTGGCTATGTAGGGGCCTCACTCAATGTGTGCAGCCGGTTAGGCCCCGTAATCAGGGACAACGGTTTACCTTGGGTACCATCCTAAAGAAATGGGGAAGTACCTAAGGGTTCCCCGAGCGATGTTCCATCTTAAAAAAAAAATGAGTTAGCTCAAGTAGTTGAGAGTTGTTTATGCTAGCAGAAAGTCTCCGGATCAAATCCGTCCCCACCGGGTTAGGCCTCGTAATCAGGTCAACCGTAAAATAATAATAATATAATATTAAATATCAACCACTTCATATTAAATATAAAAAATAAGTTCATTCATTTCTTTCTAGACATATTATTTATAACCAATTTTTTTATTTAAAAAACAAAAATATAAAATATCAACAAGCTCGTATGCAAAGAGTATGAGATAGATGATTCAAAAAACAACTCAATGTTTCTATGCAAAATACTTCTCTTCATACCTAGCCACAAATTACTTAGTCCGGGACATTGCCACCACGTTGCTCCTGTTTATTAAATATTATCAGACTAATTGAAATTTTATTTTTAGTCGTTTTTGCAATACTGTAAGTAACTTTGATTCCTTGAAATCATCAACAGTTCGTACACAACTCCAGCCAGGCCACCTCCGAGGAGGGGCCCTACCCAGTATATCCAGTGGTTCTCCCACGTCCAGCTCACCAGCGCCGGCCCGAACGCCCTTGCCGGGTTCATTGAAGCGCCGTCGAAGGCCCCGCCAGCCAATACGTTGGCACCCACGATGAATCCAATGCAGATCGGGGCGATGGTGCCCAGGGTGCCCTTCTTCGTGTCGAGTGCTGTGGCGTATACAGTGTACACCAGTCCGAATGTCATCACGATCTCGAATACCAACGCGTTCCCCACACCCACGCCAGAAGACAACGAAAACACCGACGTCGACTGTACTAGTCAACGATCACCAACACTCAGAAACGAGAGCAAACACAAAAGAACCTAAGCTACCAATTAAACGAGGCCAAAATAATTGCCTTACCAGGCCGCCGGTGGAGACCTTGAGCAACAAGCAAGCAACAGTGGCGCCAATAAGCTGCGCAAGCCAGTAGAGAATGCCCTTCAGAAGCGTGATGTGCCCTCCGACTAGCGCACCGACGGTGACTGCAGGGTTAACGTGGCCACCAGAGATGTTAGCAGCCACGGCCACTGCTACGAAGAGCCCTATACCATGAGCCAGAGCCATGGCCACCAACCCAGCCGGTGTTGTCGAAGCGTCGCTCGTAAGCTTGGCTGCAACAAATTCACACCCAGTTAACATTAACAACTGGAGAATTGAAGACTAGTGAATCTTAAAACAAAATAGAAATGAAGTGTTGTCTGAAAATGTATTACCAAAAGCCATGGCGGAGCCTTCACCAGCGAAGACGAAGATGAGCGTGGAGAGCCCCTCTGCGAGGGCGGCCTTGAGGGCGTCTGGATGGGTGACCTCCTCGGGCCTACCCACAGCAAGTCCCCGGAACGGCATTATGTTTCCAATAACGATAACCAAGAACTGTCTGAACTCTAAACCTCCAAACGATTCCAAATTTCCAACACCTCACCTGCTAATTTCTTCTAATTTCCATTGCACGATTTGCTTATATTGCCATCCAGGTGCCCTGCCAACAAAGCTCCCGCTCTCGGATGACGACCGTTCGGCTAGGTTTCCTGGGGCGTTCCGGTCTGCCGGCACGGATCGACTCTGTCATCACAGTGCGCGCGGTAAGCCGCTTGGACTGACAGCGGTGTTGTCCGCCACATAGGTAGGAGTAATCTAAACGTTTTATGTCTGGTTTAGATTTTTTTCGAAATTTTGTTGGAATGGTTAAAAATTGTAGCTATATTGTGTTGAAATTGATTAATTTTAGTGTTTAGAGATTTTGGAAAAAGATAATCAATTTTACAATTAAAAATACGTTTTCAACGACCTTATATGACAACTTAAGATTTCAACAATAATTTGTGGCAAAATTCAGAAAAGAAAAAACCAAAAAATATTAAAAAGTCCCCGCGGAAGTGGAGACTGAACACGAGCCGACCTTATCCACGCTTACGACTGAAGAGTAGCCGACCTTATCCACGTCAGCACCCGAATTGGAAATATTCCCACGGAGTACTGAGATTTTTAAATAATATCCCGATTCCCGCCACATGTTCTCCCGTCAGGGAGCCTTTGTTAATACGCCAATGTTTTATTTAATGACGAGAAATATGGGTCCCCGTCCTATAATATAGTACGATTCCATCCGAACCAAAGGTCGTCCATTTTCTATAGGATAAATCTCTTTGGTGTGACCTCTCTATTTAGTTTCGAAGTACATGTTGTCATACATACAAAAAATCCTATATGTACTTGGTCACAAAATCTTTACATCCTATATGTACTTGGTCACAAAATCTTTACATTGGGCAAGGAGCTCCTTTGACTAACATTTATACCTTGGAGTGTATTTTACACCACCTTTATGCCACCATCTCAAACCATTTGACATAACATTTAATGCTCACAAGGTGAATATTCTTCCAGTTTACAGTTTTCAAGATCAATGTATGCTTTACGCTGCATTAATTCAATTTTGGTGTTGGTGATGCCTCATTAAGATAGCACTAAGCTAAACTATCGACCATTTGCACTTGAAATCCGGTGAGTTTTATGGCCAAAATCCGGCGGAAATTGTTCAAAGGGTAGTTTTCAGTGATTGGAATTACATAAACTAGGTGCCCCAACGGTAATCGAGGGTGCTGAATCCATTTCTGCAATAAAAATTGTAATTTTAACACTGGAAATCTCATTTTCAACAACAAATCGTGTTGTCAGATTCCGGCCAAACGTCCCTGAAAAGGTGCAAATGTCTAGAGATTAGCCAACTCCATTGAGATATACCCCTTTGTTATATATTTTATATGTTAAAGATTCCTTAATATTGTGAATACAAATTATTTACTTAATATTTTATTATTTTATTAAAGTGTTCCATGTTACCAACGCTGTTAAATTGTTTATTACTTAATATTTTATTACTTTATTAATAAATCATTTTCTCTTTCAAGTTAAGCATGGAATTACACTTTTTCCTTGTACAAAGATTTAGAAAGTGTGATGCAATGATTTTGGTAGGAAAGTAGATTTACATATCATTATCTAAATAATCTAAGAAGTCCCTATTAAGATTCAATCAATGAATCTTTCAGTATTTTCCTCAAATATCATAAACATTATCACATAAGAAAAAGAAAGATGAAAAATGTTTAATATATATAATGAAAAAATTATTAATCATATTCATTTCAATAAAAGAAAATTAGAAACTATACGAATTTTTGTCATTTCTAAATATTTAAAAAAATCACTACCACCTCTCAAGATATAATGTTACATCACTTATCTTTGGAAGGCTTAGCTCATGCCTTGGTTTTAAAGTTTGATTCTATGTTTAAAAAATATTGTGTGATAACAATCACCATAATGGTGACCCTAGCCGCAGCTTTACATAACGTTGGGTGCTATATTGTAATGTTTGGTTTGCAATTAAATAACGGGAGGTACAAGGGGATGCCAATGCATATGTTTTAAATGTATGCTATAGAGATTTAAATCTTAGTCCTGGCTGCGAGTTAATAGCACAACCAGATGACTTTAATGGCAGAGCTTGCTTAGACGTGTTGTGGCCCGAGGGGAATCTTGTCCCTCCACTTGTTCAGATCTTAAGCAAGGGTTTTTCATAGGGTTTTAGTGTGTCTTTTATGATGTCTTACGGGTTTATTTGCATTCATTTGGTCTGTAATGTTGTTCTTGTGGAAGAAAATACTCAGCCACTCATGGCTGCAATGCACAGTTTTTCCTTGGCTTTTTACGGTTTGTTAAAGAATAAAAATGCTTCAATCTGCACCTGCGTTTTGTTTGGAGGTTTTTATCAGTGACTTATGTCAATGTGTCCTCCATTACATCCTTGGCATGTTTTGTTCGTCGTAGGGTTATAAAGAGAAGGTCATTCACCTTCTTAGTGTTTGCAGAGGCTTTGCAGCCTGCCGAGCTTTAAACAGGTAAGGAGAAATACTCCTACGAAACATTCTATAAAATAAAATTGACTTAAAATATTTTAATGACCGTTACAAGTTTTTTTCATATAGTTTTTGTTTTGTGTACAGGCAGAGGAGAAGAAAAAAAAGGGTAAACCCAAGAGGAGCTGGCCCCTGGCCCTCTACGCGTTCATCAAGGGTAATTTTATCCTTCTTCCTATAAGATTTGATAAAATATTCAATTATAAAATGAAAGTTTTTTGTTTAAACTCTATTAACTAGTTGACATGTGAAGGCAAAGGAAGTGCATAGGTTTTCGGTCTGCTTGCTTCACCTTTACCATCCAAACTTGGGTTCAGGTAAAGATTCGAAACTTGTTTTTTTTACTTCTTTCAAAAGGATTTACAATTTTTGACAAGGCACTAACCCAAGGTTGTTGGTGAGTGCAGGTCGCTAAACATGGCCTAGCGAGAGTGGCGACAGGATCACCTCCTCTCAGACCCCTTATTCCCTTCCAAAGGTGAGGAAATTTCTCTAAATATGCTTAAGTAGGAAGAATGCATTCATTAACCTTGTTAGTAGTAGTAATACTAACGCTCCTTAGTTGTTGTTGTCATGTATCCACCGACACGGTTATGCTTATTCTTCACCAATGGATCCACCATTAGTTAATGATAATGTTTAAGTAAAACTAAGGTTACAATGGTTTCCCATTGGGTTAGCATCCCACAAGTGGATAGGGATTTCACAGCCACTGCGAAGGTAAGTTTCAATTGTTTTTTTAAACCCCTATGGGTATGTACTTAGCTTTTTTAACAAAGTGGCTTCACAACCGTTCATGTTTAAGAATGTTTGTTTTTCCATCCTATTCGGATGTACATTACGTTATTTCTTATGTTGCTCTATACGATGGATGCCAATAGATGGGCTTACAACTACAATAATATTGACATATGGAAAACTCGGTTAAATTCGATTGTAAAATTGGTTTTAACATGTTAAAGGAATAAATGGATTTACACTTGGATTTCATGATCCAGTTGTTTGTTTAAAAAGATCGATCAGCTTGATCTAACCTCGGGTATGGATGCCCGAGTTCCATGATTGTTTGTTTGTAATGTGTTATTGATTTGGAAAAGATTTACCCTACAATTTAACTAGATCTGATTATTGTTTGAGTTATTATACAGATATGTGAGCTGGTCATGTATTGATTTGTTTATAAAAGAGCCTATTTTAGATTTGGTTCCAAATGGGTATGAATACCCAACTGACAACAATCGTATAATTGATTCATGTCGAGTTAACACGTCGATATAAAGATTCACGATCTAGATGTTTTTTGAGTGAAAAAAGAATTTCGGCTCTACTTTGTATATTTATGATATTTTATGCGACTTTCTGCAATCCTTTTGTTTAGTGATTACATTCCTTCATTTCTCATTGGGGATATTTGATTCTTGGTTTACTTAGTAATTCCTTTTTTAAATTCATTATTAACTATGTTAATGAAATTTGGTCATAACTATAGGTAATCTCAAAACACATTTTTAATTAGATAAATTATATTTTAATAAAGTCTAGAACATAGATAAACTCGGTATGAAAATCCTTGGCTCCTAGGGTATACGATTAGTTTGAATATACATTTAAATTATTTTAAAACAAAATATGCAAACATACTTAAAAATATTAACCAAATCTATGAATTGGGCATTACTCTGGTTGTCCAAGTATTGGGTTGGTTGATTATGATACATTGTTCGGATATTTTAGTTAATCTAAACTTTAATCCTCCCTAATATGGGTATGGAATCCCAAACAAATTTTAGCAAGGAAGTGCATATAATATTTGCATAATGACTCTCAAACCAAGATAGCCATATAATATTTTCTCTAGGATAAATCTCTTTGGTGTGACCTCTCTATTTAGTTTCCAAGTACATGTTGTCATACATACAAAAAAATCCTATATGTACTTGGTCACAAAATCTTTACATTGGGCAAGGACATTCAATTTACATTGCACAAAGGAGCTCCTTTGACTAACATTTATACCTTGGAGTGTATTTTACACCACCTTTATGCCACCATCTCAAACCATTTGACATAACACTTAATGCTCACAAGGTGAATATTCTTCCTCTTATTACAGTTTACAGTTTTCAAGATCAATGCATGCTTTAAGTTGCATTAATTCAATTTTAGTGTTGGTGATGCCTCATTGAAATAGCATTAATTTAAACTCTCGACCATTTGCACTTGAAATCTGGTGAGTTTTTTGGCCAAAATCCGGCAGAAATTGTTCAAAGGGTAGTTTTAAGTAATTGGAATTGCATAAACTAGGTGCCCCAAGGGTAATCGAGCGTGTTGAATCCATTTCTGCAATAAAAATTGTAATTTTAACACTGGCAATCTCATTTTCAACAACAAATCATGTTGCCGGATTCCGACCAAATGTGCCTTGAAAGGTGCAAATGTCTAGAGATTAGCCAACTCCATTGAGATATACCCCTTTGTTATATATTTTATGTGTTAAAGATTCCTCAATATTGTGAATAAAAATTATTCACTTAATATTTTATTATTTTATTAAAGTGTTCCACATTACCAATGCTATTAAATTGTTTATTACTTAATATTTTATTATTTTATTAATAAATCATTTTCTCTTTCAAGTTAAGCATGGAATTACACTTTTTCCTTGTACACAGATGTAGAAAGTGTGATGCAATGATTTTGGTAAGAAAGTATATTTACATATCATTAATTAAATAATCTAAGAAGTCCCTATTAAGATTCAATCAATGAATCTTTGAGTATTTTCCTCAAAAATCATAAACATTATCACATAAGAAAAAGAAAGATGAAAAATCTTTAATATATATAATGAAAAAATCATTGATCATATTCATTTCAATAAAAGAAAATTAGAAACTATACAAATTTTTGTCATATCTAAATACTTAAAAAAATCACTACCACCTCTCAAGATATAATGTTACATCACTTATCTTTGGAAGTCTTAGCTCATGCCTTGGTTTTAAAGTTTGATTCTATGTTTAAAAAATATTGTGGTGATAACAATCACCATAATGGTGACCCTAGCTGCAGCTTTACATAACATTGGGTGCTATATTGTAATGTTTGGTTTGCAATTAAATAACGGGAGGTACAAGGGGATGCCAACGCATATGTTTTAAATCTATTCCATAGAGATTTAAATCTTAGTCCTGGCTGCGAGTTTACAGCACAACGAGATGACTTTAATCATCAGAGCTTGCTTAGACGCGTTGTGGCCCGAGGGGAATCTTGTCCATCCACTTGTTTAGATCTTAAGCAACGATTTTACATTGGGTTTTAGTGTGTCTTTTATGATGTCTTACGGGTTTATTCACATTCATTTGGTCTGTAATGTTGTTCTTGTGGAAGAAAATACTCAGCCACTCATGGCTGCACTGCATAGTCTTTCCTTGGAATTTTACGGTTTGTTAAAGAATAAAAATGCTTCAGTCTGCACCCGAGTTTTGTTTGGAGGTTTTTATTAGTGACTTATGGCAATGTGGCCTCCATTACATCCTTGGCATGTTTTATTTGTCGTAGGGTTATAAAGAGAAGGTCGTTCACCTTCTTAGTGTTTGTAGAGGCTTTGCAACCTGCCGAGCTTTAAATAGGCAAGGAGAAATACTCCTATGAAACATTCTGTAAAAAAAAATTGACTTAAAATATTTTAATGACCGTTACAAGTTTTTTTCATATAGTTTTTTGTTTTGTGTACAGGTAGAGGAGAAGAAAAAAAAGGGTAAACCTAGGAGGAGACGACCCCTGGCTCTCTACGCGTTCATTAAGGGTAATTTTATCCTTCTTCCTGCAAGATTTGAAAAAAAATAATGAAAGTTTTTTATTTAAACTCTGTTAACTAGTTGACATGTGAAGGCATAGGAAGTGCATAGGTTTTCGATCTGCTTGCTTCACCTTTACCATCCAAACTTGGGTTCAAGTAAAGATTTGAAACTTGTTTTTTTACTTCTTTCAAAAGGATTTATAGTTTTTGACAAGGCACTAACCCAAGGTTGTTGGTGAGTGCAGGTCGCTAAACATGGCCTAGTGAGAGCGACGACAGGGTCACCTCCTCTCAGACCCCTTCTTCCCTTCTAGAGGTGAGGAAATTTTTCTAAATATGTTTAAGTAGGAAGAATGCATTCATTAACCTTGTTAGTAGCAGTAATACTAACGCTCCTTAGTTGGTGTTGTCATGTATCCACCGACACGGTTATGTTTATTCTTCACCAATGGATCTGCCATTAGTTAATGATAATGTTTAAGTAAAACTAAGGTTACAATGGTTTCCCATTGGGTTAGCATCCCACAAGTGTATAGGGCTTTCACAGCCACTGCGAAGGTAAGTTTTAGTTGTTTTTTTAAACCCCTATGGGTATGTACTTAGCTTTTTTAACAAAGTGGCTTCACAACCATTCACGTTTAAGAATGTTTGTTTTTCCATCCTATTCGGATGTACATTACGTTATTTATTATGTTGCTATATACGATGGATGCCAATAGATGGGCTTACAACTACGATAATATTGACAGATGGAAAACTCGATTAAATTCGATTGTAAAATTGGTTTTAACATGTTAGAGGAATAAATGGATTTACACTTGGATTTAACGATCCAGTTATTTGTTTAAAAAGCTCAATCAACTCGATCTAACCTCAGGTTTGGATGCCCGAGTTCCATGATTGTTCATTTGTAATGTGTTATTGATTTGGAAAAGATTTACCCTGCAATTTAACTAGATCTGATTATTGTTTGAGTTATTATACAGATATGTGAGCTGGTCATGTATTGATTTGTTTATAAAAGAGCCTATTTTAGATTTGGTTCCAAACGGGTATGAATACCCAACTGAAAACAATCGTATAATTGATTCATTTCAAGTTAACACGTTGATATAGAGATTCACGATCTAGATGTTTTTTGAGTGAAAAATAATTTCGACTCTACTTTGTATATTTATGATATTTTATGCGACTTTCTGCAATCCTTTTGTTTAGAGATTACATTCCTTTATTTCTAATTGGGGATATTCGATTCTTGGTTTACTTAGTAATTCCATCTTTAAATTCATTATTAACTATGTTAATGAAATTTGGTCATAACTATAGGTAATCTCAAAACACATTTTTAATTAGATAAATTATATTTTAATAAAGTCTAGAACATTGGATAAACTGGGTATGAAAATCCTTGGCTCCTAGGGTATACGATTAGTTTAAATATACATTTGAAATATTTTTTAAAAAAATATGCAAACATACTTAAAAATATTAACCAAATATATGAATTGGGCATTACTCTGGTTGTCCAAGTATTGGGTTGGTTTATTATGATACAGTGTTCGGATATTTTAGTTAATCTAAACTTTAATCCTCCCTAATATGGGTATGGAATCCAAACAAATTTTAGCATGGAAGTGCATAGAATATTTGCATAATGACTCTTAAACAAAGATAATAAGATCTATGATATTTTTACATTCCATAATAAAGAACAGTTTATACTAAATCGTAACATGAAAATAAGAAAGGTTAGCAACATATACATAGTATAATTCCTAATTTTTAAAATGTATTTACGATTCAAATCCATACTAAAATAGATAAGCGATCGAGTAGGGAACGTGACACCATTGTCGGGAAAACAGAACTGAAGATGAAGGTCCTCCCAACCAACTCCTAGAGAAGCCGAGTCTTACTTGCTCTAGAACCACGAGCATGTTTCTTGAACCACAAGGAAAAAATCCGATCAATGTGCCATCTCTTGAATCAAAAGATCAATTGCTTGTCCATTGCTAGCCTCCTGGTTTCTTGATGGACATACTATTTTATTGTATTTTTCCTAGGACCTGGTCATTTATGAGCCTCCCGCTCTATTTTTTAGAATATGGTTTCTCCTCGAGACTGATCGAATAGATCGCCAATCCGGGGTAAAGGATATTGGTTGTTAATAGTCATTTTGTTTAATTGATGATCATCTATACATAGTCTTAAAGTGCCATCTATTTTCTTTACAAATAAGATCAATGCTTGTTGTAATCTCTCATATCACATAAGGTTACCAATAATACACATAAAGAATCATATACACATATAGAAGCAAGAGACAAGAATAGGTAAAGGAATAACATATTATACTATAGCATCACATGAGGGTCCATACATATATCAAAACTGAACCAAGTTCTCAACTGGCTCAACAGCCTAATATATATGATTTACAAAACGGTTATGAGTAACTACTTGTCGTTTCGATCAATCAACACGACCTTTGGAGGCCAACCTAATCTCTGATTAGTCGGTTAAATCGACTAGTCAGCTCACCAAATAGCTCCTCCAACATCTCCCCCAAAAACAAAACCTTTCTTTGTCCTGAAGAAATAGGGAAGGTACTCAAAACTCTGCTATCTGAAATAGTTACTGCTTTTGCTTTGTCTTCATGGACTGTGTAAATGGATGGACGGCCGTTTCTGAACACAAACTTATACAATAGCTTCTACTTGGATGGCCAATTGATGTTGAAACTATGCCCAGGTGCGTACAGTGTTTTGGATATCAATGGTCAAGGTTGTGAGGCTTGACAAAGTCGACATATTATCTTGAATTGAAAAATCTGTAATGTTTTCCAAGTTAGGTCCCAGCGACTGATCCTTTTCATCTGCTATATCTAATAATCTTTTCATTTGTGGGTAGATGTTGTCGAGTGTGTTGATGCTTGGAAGTGCCTGGGTCGTCCACTGATGTGCTTGTTTCTCTAACTTTTCCAGTTTTGTTCTTTCTAATATGATCTGGTCCTTGATTTTAATTCTCATGGTGTCATCCAGACCTTGTTGTTTTTCTAACTTCTGGATGTGCTCACGGGTCTGTAGAGTCTGTTGGAATACCTTTCTATAATAGGTGTACCAACTTCGTAGGACTTCTTCTGTGGTGACAAATTCTTCTAAGTGGTCCTGCAATACCTTGTGTGCCTCAAAAAATGTTGTGTATTGCTGCCTTAGTAGTACAACAGTTTCTTCCTTTTGTTCGTCTTTTTTACTCTGTAGCTGTGTCTGTGGGTTCAACATGACACTTTCAAACAATTGGTATACTCTTTCCAATGGTATGTACACCTTTGTAGAGTTTAACAGTTAAATCGCTACACAAAGGAGGGTCCCTTGTCCCACAAACAAAGGGGTCTCGTATATTGGTGTCTAGATTGGAAGTGACCTTAAAAATAGATTATTAATATTATTTTATTATTATTTTATTATTATAACTACACACCAGCACAGATCCATTTTAACAAGAGATTTGAATCTCATTTTAAGCACCAAGAGATTTTAGATCCATCTCGGTGCTTAAAAGATCTCAAGTTAAAATATATGTATGCTTGTGTTGTATATATATAAACAGAAATGATAACAGCTACTTAACCTGCACAGTGACAACATGTTTTCTAGTTACAAATAAACTCAGCACAATATTATTCACCTATACAGTATGGATCAGTTAAATGTCAATGAGTTGAGTTAAACCGTTTTGTAACCTTTGCAGATAGGACCCCAAACAACCTAAAAAGGGCCCAGAATAATTCAACTCTAGATCAAGTGTGTAAAATTTAGCGCATGTCTCTGAACGCCCAAGGGAAAACACATGAAAAAGTTATGGCCTTAGGAAGTTGGGTCAGTTATCAGGAAGATTTGCAACCACAGTTTGGACATTCTGAAATAATGTATCAATCAACTACAAGCCTCAAGTTGATTGTATCAAAATCATTTGATAAGTGATCAATCAGTGTGTTGTTTGGGTCTAACTCAGGTGGTAAGGGAGGAGAAATGTTATCTTCCCCATCCAGGTTTAAATCCCACTTGTGACATGTTTAACTCTTCATAATCCAATTGTTGCTCAGGCTGTGAACCATGAGGTATATCTTTCCCTTGCTTACATGTTGGAAAATGGGGTGCTTGGTTGCATTGTTTTTTAAAGTAATAAATGAGTATGGTGCTTATAGTATTTAATTTTTAAAGGACTTTTTCAGTCGTGATATGCACACAGCAAGTATGTTCTCAGCAACATTCTAAGGGAATTCGACCTATCTTCTCTCGTTTCACTAATCATTTCTAACAGTTATGATTATATTTGAAGATTCCAAGCAAACAATTTAAATGGCAGATTCTACATCAAAACCATCAATTTCTCCATGCTAGTAACAAAAAAAACAAAGGTTGAAATATCCAAAACCAAATTACCTTTCAATGACAGACCTCCAAAGACACTGGTGACAGAACCAAATTACATTCCAATAACAGACATACAGCTCAAGGAACATTGCATGCATACCAACTGAATCACAGAGTCAAAAATTAAAATGATAATGGAATTACAACTCATCGTTTCATAATGAGGAACAAAATGTGTGTTTAACCACATGGAGGGTCAGAGCCAAACCTTCATAAATATGTTAATGATACTATTAAACAAAGTTTGGATTTTTCCAGTTTTTCACATTTAATTTTTTTACATCTTCAAACAACTTTTTTTAAGACTCAAGATATCAAAGTAGTACTGAAAAACATATGGCCTTTTAAAAGCCTTGATTTTACTTGAATGTGCATTAACCTTAAATGTATTTGAGGTTTTGAAAAAAAGTGGAACCATAAGGAAAGATAATCCCCTTCAAATGCACACATCTAGCAGTAGATGAGTCATAGAAGTTTAAAATATATATACCTGCACCATCAGATTAATAACTTCTTGGCTTAATGTATCATTTGCCTTCTTGACATCATCAACAATTTTTTTGGAGAAGTTAGGCCTGAAAGCGTTGGAGTTGGGGTTGCCGAGCAAGGTGGACTGGGATATCTTGAAATTGGTGATGATGCCCGAGAAACAATTCTTGACCCAGGAACTAAAGCAGAGAAAATTTTCTTTGAACCAAAACCAGGATTTATGGGTCGTGGAATATTTGTGCTCCCTCACTGTGAATTTCCATTTGGAACTGGAGATAATTGGCTTCTATGAAATTCCAGCTTCCTATTTCTTCTAGAGAAAGATCTACTCTCAGTTTGTTTAGATGATTCCATAGTAGAGAACCTGGAAAACTGTAACTGTGTTTTGGCTCAAACCTCTCCTATTTCTCCCCAAGATCATAGGAACGCTAATTTGCAGTTCCTCTTTTGATACCCAAGGTATTGGATGCTAAACCAGCTTCAATAGCCTTCTTCAACTTGATATAGCAATTATCACGAACATGATACAGTTTATTAGGATTTGGAGCCAAAGAAGCCTTGAGGGACTTCTTGGCACTGCATGCATGACAGAAAACAAGCCCACAATTATAGCAATTATGACGTTTTATTGCAAAACCAAATGGAAGCCCACAACCTGAACACATAGATTGGTCAACACCCGACACCCACTTATGAAGACAGATAGATGCTGTGAAACTAGAACCACACACTACACTTTTGACTTGTTTGTCTTTTAATGCTTCAACCAAATTTGGAGAATTTATATCTTCAATATCACCATGACCTAACCATCCATTTGCACCCTTTCCCCATGTGTACACTTCTATTTTTTATGTCAAAACTACAACATGATAAGCACCACAGGCTATATCCTCCACAAATACATTATGAAGCCTACCTTCCACATGTACTAGAACCTTCCCATTAGCTTGAGGATTTGCCAACTAACCATTAACAGGGATACCCATTGTACGTGTACATGCCCTGAGGTTGTGAGAGCCACCGTAAGGCTATGCCCACATGCTACTTGTCGAAAATTAGGTTCAACAAGTGTAGCCACACAAGTTGGAACGAGTCTGGGCTCCTTGTCTCCATTCCCAATCCTACCTTTATCCCCATCTCCCCAAGTAAATAGCTTCCCATATGAGCAATTTCTAGAGCTTGAAGACCCCACCATAACTTCTACTACAGCAGCAGTATGCCACACCCCACAAGCTACCCTTACAGTCCTCAATCCCTTTAAGGATTCAACTTCTCTAGGTGAAGCTGTACTTTTTCAATCCCCATGCCCCAACACACCAAATGTTCCATCACCAAATGTAAACGATTGACCTACTGAGGTTACAACAGCCATGTGCCAAGGTCCACAAGAAATGGAAGAGACATGTATTCCCTCCAAAGGGCCATTTACTTTTTTGGGCACCCAATGACTAACTTCTATCCCATGTCCTAGAAGCCTAAAATTGTGACTTCCATTACCCCATGTATAGAGATCTCCAGAGAGAGACAACACATGTATGATACTCCCCACAAGCTACAAGTTCAATGTTCGTGTTGGAAAGAGAATCTACAAGTTTAGGCTGAGAAACAGATGCATCCACTCCATGACCAAGTCAACCTCCCGATTCCTCTCCCCAGAAAAATAACTCCCCTTGCTTTGTTACCAAAGAAGCATGCCGCCCACCACAAGCAATATTATGAACATCCAACACCACTGCTGATTCCAAAGTTTTTGGTAAAAATGCATCGATTTTGGGATCAGTAGAATTTCGAACTCTATACACACCACCACCCAAAACCCCATCCCTGGTGCCTTCGCCCCATATAAAGACATCTCCCAAGGAATCCCCGTCATCTTGACATGAACCATGGCTTGATGAACTTACCGCACTAGACAGGCTAATTCTAAAAGCATCCATTGTTGCTACTCTTGTATGTCCATTTATATTGTCTGAACCCGCTTTTGATGACATTGAATGAAGAGAGCCTCCAATAGAATCAGACTAAAAGAAAAAATTTGGTGGCACAGCATACAATATCCCATCAAAAAAATCCTTCTCTAAACCATGTCGAGGAGGACTCCTGTAAGGACTCTGACTCCGGTCCATGTCTCCACAATCCTGAACTAACAAGGGAACAAATGTCACTCCAACAGACAAATGTTGACTAAATGCCATTGTAACTAAATGTCAAGTGCACAGTGATGTTAGGGAAAAAGTTACAAAGGAAATGAAAAGACCAATAAGCATAAATATAAGCATAGGTTTTCTGCTGCACAATCATACATGAAAGCTGAACATCATACATGAAAGCTGAACAGGATATGAGATTAAGAAACAAATTACAAAACTACAGCATCTGTAAAAAAAGGTAGGCAGTGACAAGGGCATGGAAATCCTTGGAAGCCAAATGGGATATGTTTTATCTAAGAGAAGAGGTTGTATCGTCATGAGCCCGACAAGTGGCCATGTATATTCTCTTGAAGTGAAAACACTACCAATTCCCGTGAAGTGAAAGAAGAAAAGTAATGTGCATACCTTGGATGCTTCAACCCATTTTTCACCATCATTATCATAAGCATCAACTTCTTCATATAGACTAAACTCGTCTTTACTATGCCCAGGAGGGCTTGGGCTTGGCCTTATGTGAAGCACATCTACTCTCTCCCTCAGTTGTTTTGTGTCATCCTCATCGTTCACAAGGTCTCTGTACTCCACCAAGTACCCTTCCCGCTGCTTTTTTACAGGTCGTGCACAGAACCAGGCCCCTTTGAACCCGTTGTTTGTGTCATCCTCATCATTCACAAGGTCTCTGTACTCCACCAAGTACCCTTCCCCTTGATTTTTTACAAGATGTGCACAGAACCGGTCCCCTCTGAACCCCTCTTGATCGCTGAACACTTTCACAAGCCCTACTGATACTCTTTTGGTTGGTCAGAAGTTGGGTGTGGCTTATACTCTGAACACTGAAACCAAGTTAGATGTGGCTTATACTCTGAACACTGAAACTATTCGTGTCATTATCAGGAGATGCCATTAATCAATGCCAAGCTGTAAAAAATTCAGTTCATATCCGAGTTCGATCCTGAGACCTTCCAATCAACAGCTCTGGCATTCTGCAAGCAATAAGTTCATATTGGGGTTCTGGCTGACTGAAATTGATATTGGGGTTCTGGCCGACTGATATTGATGGAATGTACGTTGTGGGAATTGCATACAGTAACATTAAATCCCCCACCAGGGTTAATGCCCAGGATTTCCTCCATTTCAAGAACAATGGGAACCTTGTTTGTATTGCATGATAAAAAGGGCCAAACCCTGTGGTAATGGTGGTGTCATTTCTACTATTATGGAAGACAATGGAAATTTTTCTTTAAAGAACAAGAATTCAAGCATTGTGTGTCTTGTTCTGGCTCTGTATCTCCTCCCTAATTGACTCTCAAAATCCCATGAAACGTTTCCTTCCCACCAAAGGCACATATTTGGCAAAAAATACACCTCTTTTCAAATTTCATCAAGGCTTCATGGTTGCTTTGGTCATGGCTTCATGGTTCTTGGTTTTGTGTAATTGACCCTCAAAACCCAATGAAAATTTTCCTTCCCACCAAAGCACATATTTGGCACAAAATACACCTTTCAACTTTCATCAGGGCTTCATGGTCGCTTTGGTCATGGCTTCATGGTTCTTGGTTTTGTGTATATGGGATGCATGTAATGCATTTGTTTTGTCATTATAATTGTTTTTTGTTTAATATTATTTATATATAATATATATTTATATTTAATATAAAATATATATTTTATATGGTATAAATTTATAACTTATATTATATATATATATTTTTACATAATATTATTTAAAAATATCAAATTATCAAAAGATATATATTCATAAATTTAACTAATTATGTGGATTCATCCTTAAATAATGCTCACAATATGGGGATTCACCTTTAAACAAGGGCTACATGGTAGTTAGTCCTTGCCCCTTAGTTTAGAGATAAGTAAATTGCAAAAGAGATGAATTTGTCAACATCAAATGGGAACTTATATAATTTACATAATCAAAATTAAAAAAAGTTAACCGAAAAGAGGTTATATTCATTAACTTAAAGAAATTTCAACAAAAAAGAGGTAATTCCATTCACTTGCTAATATCAAATAAAAACTTATATATTTTGTACAAAGCAAAATTGAAAAAAATAAAAATGTTATTTATCTATGTAAATATCAAACAGGTAAAATAGTCCGCAAAGCAACTAGTTCTTTTTTTCAAATTATATTTATCTTTAATATAATTGATTAAAAAAATAAAGTTTTTCTCATTTGATATATTTGTTTTCAAGTTTCTATATATTATGTAATATTAATGATTTATTTAATACATAAAACATCTATAAAAAAATAGAAATAACAATTTTTATTAATCAAAAGCATCAATCGGACTAGATTATAAATGCACCCATGTGTTGTACTAGAATATTCACATTTAAAAATTATAAATTTAATATTGACATTTAAGGGTACTTTTTTACTGGTCTTTATAGAATTTTCAAAACAGTATAAATGATAATAAATGATTTTTAATTATAATATAAATTTTACTTAATAATTATATTAAATTTATTAAATAAATATAACTTTTATTACAATAATTTTATTAAATATTTAAAAATAAATTTTATAAAATAAAGACAAGTACAAATAAATATAAATATTTAGCTTCCTTTAATGTAAAAATTATTTAATATAATGTCAAAGCTTTGTGGATAGACTAATATTAAATAAAGTCACCTTAATGCAATTAATGCTCCTTGATGGGAAAGGATCCAGTTGACAATCACTATTAGGTGACCCAATGGACTCGGTCTTTTCTGTCATCATTTGGAAATAAAGTCCGGGAAGTATCATCCAATGGGATGATAGATAAAATAATTTTAATATATTCTAAATAATACAGATTCTTTTGGGAAGGTTTAACTTTAATAAAAAGAAAAAACATTTATTCAAACTCATAACTAATGCTCTACTTGATCAATGTTACAAAATAATAATTTCATTATATCAACCAATCCAAAAACGATAATTATAAAAAAATTAATATTATATAAAAAATAAATTTATGTTTGTAAAGTTTACATTAAGAAAGACACCAAAATTTTACGGTCAATGACATGGTTAAATATAGAGTCAAAGGCATATCGAATGCAATATAACCTGCCTACAGCAGGGATAATAAGATGGTTATTGCATAGCCAAGAAAATGGGGGCAATAATCATAATTTGAATAAGTTTTGAAAATATAAATTTATATGTTATATTATTTAACATTAGAAACAAATAATAATTATATAAAGTCAACTATATATCGATTACATAATAACCAACAATAAGTAAACATGATATCAACGTTGCTTTGATGTAAACTTGAAATAAACATTTCATAAGAAAATGGAAAGATGGGTTATTTGGATTTTTCATTTTAAATTAATATGACACCTAAAATTATGACATTCTATGAAAACCAAATTAAACATGATATCAAGGCTGCTCTGATGTAAACCTGAAATAAACATTTCATAGGAAAATGGAAAGATTGGTTATTTAACTACTATTATTATGGATATTTCATTTTAAATTAATATGACACCTAAAATTATGACATTCTATGAAAGCCAAAGGTCCAAAGTTGACTCCAAACATACAAAATAAACATCCAGATCTATATGTATACACTTGATGCATTATCCATAGACTTACATGATAAATAAATAATGGAGGAGATTTTTTGGAGCTTGAATGGAAGACATGATTATTTGGAGCTTTAATGGCAGACAAGACTCTTATGAAGCTCCACATCCCAAGATTCCATGAATGCAGGCCTCACTTGTCGTTTATGCAGAACCAAGTCTCAAATCTTCTATCTCTACAATTGCACCTTTGGATCTCCCTGAAGAAATTGAGTATTGTCGAAATCACCCATAATACAGTAGACGCTTGTGGCTTATGTGGCAATGATTATCAAAAGAAATAATGGCCAAAGCATTTTGCTTTCTCCACTCATTTTAATCGGTGTTGGTCTGTCTGCTCGATTGTTGGGCGCGAGTTGGAATTGCGATCTAAGCGTCCGTCGTGACGGAGCAGGATTTGATGCAGGAATAGGTTAAGCCATGGCCTGGTTTCTGATGGTCAGTTGAGTCGTCCTTCGACATCGGCATAGTCGCGGCTTGTTTCTTTGTGTATTCCACATGAGTCGACACGAAGGTTCGACATTGTTGGTTCTGTTTTTGTGCCGTCGAACCTGAAATGTTTCATCGATGGAGAAATTCGACTCACTGACCCACCCACCTATCTACAAAATTAACCTATGACTTAATCCACTCGCCTAACACACATAACCTAATATACAAAACTTACCAAGCACTATCACATCTCTGCCACCCAATTAAATGCTGATGGTGAGTTGGCAATAGCCATTAAATGTCCCTATCACTACATGTCTTTTCGGTCATCATTAAGAAATAAGGTTGAAGAGGTATCATCCAATAGGATGATAGAAAAAACAATTTTAACATATTTCAAAATAATATAGTTTTTTAAATCCGAAGTTAAACTTTAGTAAATAGAAATTGTTTTTAGTCAAACACATAACTAATAGTTGTTCAACCGTGTATCCATTGCTATATAACTCTACGTGCAGCAGGGATAATAATGCTCACAAGAGTATTGTTATGATCATTATAATTATTATAATGAATATATAAATAATGTTCACGAGAGTATTCTTATGATGATTATTATAAGTTAAATTTTTTCTCATATATATTATTAGTATATAGTAAAAAAAATACTTAATAACATTTTTATTAAATTTATAATGCAAATAGTTTAATAATTAATATTATTTATATATAAAATATTTAAAAACAAATGTATATAAGTATATTTGTATAGTTGTTTTCAAATATATAAGTTATAGCTCACTGCTAGGACATTGTCATAGTTAATTTGGTGTCAACAGTGGAGTTGTGACACATGAGGCGGTCTGCAATTTACTAAGTTCTAGGGGGTCTTTGAATCCATCTGCAGTCTTAGAATTTAGTAAAATGTACAAATTCATTGTCAAAATTGTAATTTTCCATTGCCGAACTAATCCACAACTAAAAATGACAAAATAAATGACCAATTGTTATGTGGTCATTTTTTGTCTAGATATCACGTAACCAAATTTAGTCATTTATCTTGGTCTTTTTTGGTTTAGTTTTATCCTATGACCAAAAGTGGTCATTTATCTTGGTCTTTTTTAGTTAGCCTACTTAAATTTATCAATTCTGGTCATTTATCCCTTGAAAAAAATGGTGGTGACCAAATTTTTTGGTCTCCTAGTCACTAATCTCTCATTTTGCACTAGTGTATGTAAAGGAATATCAATAGGTTATTGTAGATATATTTTTTAATATAGTTATATATCACTATGTTTATATCTTGTGATGAGAGTGATTATAGTCATTAAAGTATGTAAAGGTATATCAATATGTTATTGTGGATATATTTTTTAATATAGTTATATATAACTATGTTAATGCGAATATATCTTGTAATGAGAGTGAATATAGTCATTAAAGTATGTAAAGGTATATCAATATGTTATTGTGGATATATTTTTTAATATAGTTATATATCGCTACGTTAATGTGAATATATTTTGTAATGAAAGTGAATATAGTTATATATCACTCTGGATATATCCTATAATGCAAGTGAATATGATTATTAAAATATGCAAAGCATATCACTAGATTAGCATGGATGTATTTTGTATTGTCACCCAGGTTTGATTATATCTGTAAAGAATGCATGGATGCTTGCACTTTTAAATAAATCATTGTTTACGCTTATGGATTTATGTTTATATCACTGTTGTTAGGTAAAGGATATTTGTTGCGACTTATGGATATATAATGAGTATAAATTATGATCTCATAGTTGAAGGGTGTTAGAACCATGCCTATGATTTACTAAATCTAGACCATGTATTCTAGCAGTTTCCAAGACCACTGGTTGGACTTAGAATGCTTTTGGATTAGTATTAGTTATTGTTCTATAGTCGTTAAAGAGTATAGACGAGGAGTGACTTCTTGTACTTTTGGAAAATGTTTACATGAAAAGGTTTTCTATTTAAATGGAAAAACCTTACAAATAAGGAAAATAGTAATTGGCGAGTATTCTCGATGAAAGAGATTGGCAATGGATGTACCATGAAATTGTAAATCTTTTCTTGATAAAATAATAATAAGACTAACAAGCTTTGGTGGACATAGCCTCTTGGATGGGGTGAACCATGTATATGATGTCTCTCTTGTTGTTCTATGTTTTATGTTTGTATATACTCATATTCATGATGGTATTTGATGTATGGATGATGCACAATAAACGTTTATGATACATTATCTTTATTGGTACAATATAGTCTATGAAAAACACTCGCAAGCATATAGTTAAAGGTTTATATTTCATGGAGGAAAGTTATTTGGATAGTTAAAGGATTCAATACCTTTTTGTTTAAACATTTTGATTTCAATATCTTGATTTATAGGTAAGTAATTAACAATTTGTAAGATCTTACTACCATGGCATTAGATTAGGGTCAAGTGTACAATGTGAGAAGGATGAATTAAAATAATGAGAACTTATTAAAGACTCTCTAGGTTACATATTTTTCTTTAAGAGTTTTGAAGTACTTTTTAAAGACTCTCTAGGTTACATATTTTTCTTTAAGGGTTTTTAACTCTTTTTTTTGTCCTGCCACTAGATGTCAAGTTTTTTTGGCTAGGTTGTAGATACACATCTGGGATTTTAGTCTATTTGAGTAGTTATAAATCTAAAAGTAATTTTTCATACCTGATAGCCAAGCCTTGAATTCTTCACACTTTCCCACTTCTCCGTTAAACATAGCAGGTTTTATATTTTTAAATTCTCCTGAAATCTCTTCACCTGGTACTTCCTCTTTCTAGAACCAATTTCGCTGTCACTACTTTCACTTGAGTATTTATGCTTTCCTTTGTGTGACCGTACTTTAATTCCTGAAGAAGATTTACTTTCACTATTAGAAAATTTTAATTTCTTACCTGTATGTTTGTATGATACTGTTCCAGATTCAGTTTCATGTTCCTTTCTTTTATCTTTGCCTTCATTGTGTATTTTATCTCGTGATATCTGATTTAGTTCATTTGGATCTCTTATAATTCTTTCGTTATCTTCCTTTGCTGTTTGTAGTTCAGCTCTTAAATATTTTACTGTTTGAAGTAGTTCTGAGAGTTGATTATTTAACTCCACATATATGTTATCTGGATTATTGTGATGGTGTCCATCTTCAGCAGATACTACAATTCCTTCCATTCCCTGCAAAATACAAATTTATATTTTTGTACAGAAATAGTTTTAAAACATGATTAGTATATTTTGTTTCCTATTTTGTATGCGAGTGAGCCAATCTTCAGGCCTAGCGTTTGCAAACTTGCTCTGATACCACATGTAACATATCCAAATTTCGTAAATATTTTTTTTAAAATAAAGGTCTAACTACATCTATAAGGATAAATAAATCCACACTATCCTTAACTTGTGCTTAGTGTTTCATCCATGAACAATAAAATGATTCAATGTGACAATATTAATGTGCGATTTATCATTATGCTAAATTACATTACTTGTCGTCAAACATGAAGGAATGGCATAATTATTTTATGACAGTTACATTTGATGTATTTTGCTAGTTATGCTCTAGAATAAATATAGACTTATGTTGTTTCTGGGAGGATGGGATTAAGGTCTTACATAGCTTTGTAGCTAATGCATACTCCATTAATTCTTGCAGGTACATTAAAGAAGAGGTTTAACTTACCAGAGTATCCTCCAAGGGATCTAAATCAACACACGTAAGTCAAAGCCCTAACATACTAAGCAAGACACCATTTACAATTAAAAAAAATAACCTCAGTGTTTGACCTAAGTCATAACATTAAAAATCCAAACATATGATGGCAACCACGATAAGATTCGAGGTTTTTAAAACTATAGAGTTTTGGATTTTGGGTGAAATATACCCCAAGTGGCATTTGGCATTTATGAATCCACGTGAAGTCCTTGCATCTTCCATCTAGAAGGAAAAGCTGTCAAGTTGTAAAACACTAAGGGTTTTAACTCACTGCAATCATTTTCTCTTCTCCGCGTTATTCCAATTTTTCTCTGTGTTATTGGGTCTTTTACAGTGGGTGAGCGATGATGGAGGAGCTAAGGCTCTCGACCCTCATCATCCAATAGTTTTAAATGAAAATAGTTTATTTTCTAGCAGTGTTGTAATGTAGGTGACGTCACTCTTAAATGCCTTTTAGGTTTTTTTGTGGCCTTTGTTGATAACGCTGCCTCTGTGTAGTTGAAGGTGCATTTTGTTTTTTTTATAATTCATTTATAGCTTTTCCCCATTATCGTAATAAAACTATGTTTAACCTCTTTGTGTTCTTTGCATGTTTTCACAATGAGCTTGTTTCGTTTGAATATAAGGAACCTATCTCAAGGTGTGGTATTTGGTCCTGGATAGACTCGTGGTATGACTTGATACCCTCGTCCTTTGATCCTTGGACTATGAGACTTGCAACTCTACAACTGGGCCATGCCCTCATGGTTGGATTTGTTTAAGCTATTTTTCTTAAAAATTCAGTAATCTTCTGGTTATTTGGCCCTATGGAATTATTTTTATTTTATTAAACAATCACTGGTCTATCGTGGAATCTGAAGGGGATTGCAATGTAAAATAATGTTAGCATTGCTATGGATTTAAGACAGAGTTTCCTTGTTGCTCTAAAATTTGTAATTGTTTTTTTTCTTAATGGAAATCCTGTGAGGGTTTTCTCGTTGTAATTACACAGTTATGACATTTGTGAAAGAATTTACTAAATGTCATTTCTTCCCTTCAATTTCGACTATGTATTTGTGGTATAATGTTGTTTTTTGTGCTTCATGCAATGTGATGTAAATACTGTAAATTTTCTTTTTAAAAGTTCTTAGGGTCGTATGGCCATTACAATGCTTAGTTTGGTGTATTTTAAAGAAGATTATTTCTCTATTTTAGTATCGTGAGGTAAAATAAAAATGGTTTAAGTGATGAGGCATTGACAAAAGTTTTGATGATGTCATAAGCATAGCCGTGACTCCTCCTTAAAGGTTTTTCATTTGTTTTCATTCAGTGGTTTTACAAAGTAGAAACTATGATGGCCTTCGGCCTGTAACAAGGGTTATGATCTCTTGTCATTCTTGATTTAGTGTTTTTATTTTTAGCTAATTATTGTTGTTTTAATTAATTATTCATAAGGGCATTGTGTTGACTGTAAAAGGAATATTAATTCTAATTAGTTGTTTCTTTCGGATAAACTTACCTTTATGAGTTTCAAACTCTTGTTATGTGGATTACTAGTATTAGAAATTTTAATAAACGTTTCAATACCGTGTGAAGAAATAAATTTATAGTTTATTCTATTGATTAGGTAATGTCCCTTTTTGAAAATTATATTAAAATGACCAATTTCTCACTTTTTCCCTATTTCAACCTTTGACTAGTTTTGATGTCTGGGTCTCCAAATTGACCCAAATTCTCCAAAATATTATAAGAAGGTATATGACTGATATTAAGACTTGAATATGATGTTCAGGGATGGCTTATGACCCTCCAAATACTTCTACAAACTTGTTTAATATTTTGGCCAAGGTAGGAGTTTTCACTAGCAATTTGTGGTTCCAATTCCCCCACAATAAATACTCAAAATAGCTTCCCAAATGATCCCAAAACCACTTGAATATATGAACAAAGGCACTGGATGTTTAAATTAAATTATTAAGGTCTAATGTGCATCATTATTCAGTTTATAAATTTTGTTTTGACCCTCTCCCAAATAGCTACAAAACCACTAGTTCGACCCTTGGGGAAATGACAACAAATCTTCTCCAAATGCAAATAAATTGAGTAAGATGACTTCAAATTCTTAAGTTCTAGTTATTAAAATTGTATTACTAATAAATTCAAGTACATTCATCATAAATATATCATATAAACATTCTTACATTCGAAATCATCAGTATTACAATGGCATACATCAGTGTAGTGGGGAAATGGTCATTGTTTGTTCATTAATAATTATTTTTATGTGCAACAATTTGGTATTTAAACCTGAACTTTATGAAGATGAAGAAAAGAGTATATTAAAATTATTATAATCATAAATGGGCCATGATAATCTCTCCAAAAGAGTGTAATATCTCACCCAAAGCGCAATCCCTCCATGAGCAAGAATATGCAATAAAGACTAGAAATGGTTGAGAGAATGTGTTGCACTAGAAGAAACCATGAGGTTCCCTATAGATTAAACCTGCAAATACAAACTCCATTAAAGCTCCATGAAATACCTGAATGGCATCTCCAAACACCAACTTGGATGGGAATCTTTTACCTTCAAAATTGGCTAAGGCAATAAACTAGTCATCCACTAGCTCTCTCTTTTCACAAATGAAAATTTATCAAATGATCAAAATTCCCTTCCCTTGGTTGATCCCTGTATTTTATAAACATCCTTAGAATTTTAAGGTTACCAATCCATCCACAAAATCAAGCCAATTCTAATTAGGGTGTGTGCTCAAGATTTTCCATGTGTCCTCCCTTCCCTAGCCTTCCATCTCTCTCCAATTCGAGTAGGGACCCATTGAGTTTCCCCAACTCACATGAGCGCCCTTTTGGATGCTATATTTAGGCCCTATATGTCATAATTTTCACATGTCATCCTTCATGTCTGTAATATGTCATAAATGTCATAGAATATTCATAATCAGTGTCATAGATGTCATAGATGTTGGGGAATCTAGCCCAAGTGTCCAAGAAGCTCCCATTTGAATCTTCCTCTCCCATGTAAGTTATATTTCCTTCCAAATTCGACCTATGATGCATATTTTCAAGTGTATTATCCTTCTAAATCATCCAAGAACATTAGGCTTCCCATGGATTCAAAATCGCAAGTGGAGGATGACATGTGGCACATAAATTCTAGCTTGTGTGGGCCCCATAATCTCCATGCGTCTCCATGCTCCATTGCCACTTCAATTTTCTATTGTATTTATTTAATTAGCTACATTATTAAATATTTATTCCATTCTAATTCCTGAACATCATTTATTATCTCCATCATTAAAATTCCAAATGTATCCATCCAACCTAGGGAACTAGTATGATTGATGGAATTGTCCTGCTATGCAATTATTTGAATGGGGACATTACAGTCCTACCCACTCAAGATTTCTTGTCCTCAACAATTTCAGATTTGTTTGCTGCAAAATTTTCTCCTCTTCCCATGTGGAATCTTCACTTGGTAGATCCTTCCATTGTACTATGTATTCTTTGATAGTTATGCTTCTCAATCTCCTTTCCCTTGTCTTCAAAATATTTTCCGGAACAAGTGTGAGCTGAACTTCATCATCCAAAGGAGGAATTATTTCTGAAGTGACAATTTTCTGACCAAGATATTTCTTGAGACAATAAACATGACATACATTATGGATTTTACCCCCCTTCAAGAAGTTCTAATTCATATGCTACCTCCCCAATCTTCTGAACTACCTTGTATGGGCCACAGTATCTTGGTTTTAGATTTTATGCTCCATTATTTTTAAGAGATGTTTGTTTATATGGATGCAACCTCAAATATACTAAATCATTAACCTGAAAGGTCCTTTCTTCTCTATGTCTATCTGCATATTGTTTTTGTTGATTTTGGGCAACCTGCAAATTGTCTTTCAAAAGCTTTAAAATTGCTTGGCTCTCCTCCACCCAATCTTTAGCTTTTAGATCTCTACTATCACCAAATATCATCTCAGAAAAGGTAAGTGCATCATAAATATATAATTATTTGAAAGGAGACATCCCTATTGACATATGAAAAGTGGTGTTGTAGCAAAACTCACCCAAGTGTAGCCATCTTGCCCATGCTTTTTGCTTCTCTCCCACATATTTTCTTAGGTACCCTTCCAACCATTGGTTCACCTTGTCCATCATTTTGTGGATGATATATTGTACTAAATGAGTTCCCACCACTCTAAAAATTTCTTTCCAAAAAGAACCCATGAATCTACAATCTCTATCACTTACAATGCTCTTAGGGAGCCCATGCAATCTGAAGATTTCTTTGAAACAAATATCAGCCACTTGTGCGGCACTAAAAGATGATGTAAAAAAAAATAAATGATCAATTTTTTTCAATCTATCCACTACCACATATATTCAATCCTTACCCAAATATTTGGGCAAACCGGTGATGAAATCCATTGAGATACTGTCCCATTTTTTCTCCGGAATGGAAAATGGTTGCAATAAACCAGATGTGCATGTAAGTTCTTATTTGTTTTGCTGAAATACCTTAAATTCATTCACATATTTTTTAACATCTTCCTTCAGCCCCTTCCAAAATAATCTTTTCCTTAATTTCCTATAAGTTTTGAAGATCCCCCATGGCCAGCTAGTGGGGAATCATGTGCTTCTTGCAACATTTTGTACTTGAGATTTGAACCTTGAACGAAATAAATTATTCCCTTATAATATATCATCCCATTCAAAATCCTATAGTTATCATCCTCATTGATTCCATCTAATACATCACAAGCAAGTTTGTCTTTGGCATATTCAACTAGTAGCATGTTTTTCCAATCCTTGGCAATGCCCATGAGAGAAAAAGAAGGTCTTCGAGATAATGCATATGATACAATGTTATTCTTTCCTTTCACACATTCAATATCAAAATCATAATCTTGAATCTTTCTTACTCACTTTTGTTTCCTTTCATTTAGATCCTTTTCAGTGAGGAAGTGCCTTAGACTATTGTGGCCAGTTTTCACCACAAACTTGTTTCCTGCCAAGTATTGTCGAAACTTGGCCAATGCATGAATGATGGAAAACATTTATTTATCATATATGGAGTAAATTTTTAATTTTTTCATGAGGATACAACTTTCTGGTCTCAAAGGCTATAGGGTGTTGGACTTTCTTTAGGACAACTCCTTTTCCTCCACATGAAGCATCACATTCAACAACAAAAGGCTTAGAAAAACCAGGTAAAGAAAGTATGGGACAACTACTCATTACCTCTTTCATTTTTTGGAAGGCCTTTTCATCCTCTTCATCCCACTTGAAATCATCCTTCTTAGTCAAATCAGTGAGTGGAGAAGTCAACTTGGAGAACCCTTTCACAAACTTTCTATAATAGTGCATATTCCAATCAAGCCTTTTAATTCAACGATGTTTCTTGGTGATGGCCATTCTAAGATAGCCCTAATTTTTTCCATGTGTATTGTCACTCTTTCTTTCCCAATAATGTGCCCAATATATAATAGTTCCTTCATCCCAAATTCACATTTAGACATCTTAGCAAACAAGCATTGTTATTGCAAATTTTTCAACACAATCTCTAAATGTTGCAAGTGCTCTCCCCAAGTTTTATTGTAAATGAGAATATCACCAAAGAATACCAAAAGAAACCTTCTAATATGCTTGAAAAATATTCTATTCATGCATGCTTGAAATTTTGTTGGAGAATTAGTTAATCCAAATGGCATAACAAGAAACTCAAAGTGACCATAATGACATCAAAACGTAGTCTTTTGCACATCTTCTTCCTTCATTCAAATTTGGTGATAACCTGATCTAAGGTCAATTTTGAAGAAATATTGGGATCCAAATAGCTCATCCATGAGCTCATAAATCCTAGGAATGGGATACCTATTATTTATGGTCTTCTTGTTTAAAGCTCTAAAATCTATACACATCCTCAAGGTTCCATCTCTTTTCTTTACCAACACTACTGAAGAAGCATAAGGGTTAGAGCTTGGTCTAATGAGTCCCAACTCTAAGAGTTCTTGGATGGCCTTCTCAATCTCATATCTAAATTTCTTAGGAATTCTATAAGGTTGGAATTGAATGGGTGAAGTACCGTCCTCCAAAACAATGTTGTGCTCAACCCCCCTATCAGGTGGGCTACCATGTGGAAGATCTCTAAAAACTTTTTCATACTTTTGCAATAGTTTTCTATCTCCTTTAAGTGTTCAAAAACCCTTATATTTGGATTGGGAGATGTGATATGACATTCAGCAGCTTATTCTATGTCCCCATGCCTCAATATAGATCTCATAATATTGGAAGTCACTACTTGATTTGGGTAAGTGTGTTTCCCTCTCACAACCCTTAGTACACCTTTCGGATCTTGAAATTTGATCTCAGGAATTTGATAATTTATTGTATTCTCCCCTATAGAATACAACCATTGCACTCCCAAAATCACATTAGTATCAACAACATAAACCACATCAAAACTATCAACAAAAGTATAGTTACCTACAGTGACTTGCAGCTTTGGAACCCATGTTTTGCACTCCATTGTGTTGTGACCAAGAATGGCAACTATGAAGACATTGAATGGTTTAATAGGTATATTCCTTTTCTCCACCATATCTGCATCAATTAAGTTATGTGTGTATCCTCTATCTACCAAAACTAAATCTATTTGTCCTAGTACCACACCCTTGCATCGAATAGTGTGATAGCGAGGCATTGTTGAAAGTACTGCCATTCTTTCTTTGTCCGGTGAAAGCTGATTTTCTTCTTGTATTTCTTCTTAAACTGCTGTCTCATATGCCTCCTCTTGATCTGAAATGCATCCTTCTTCATCCATACCCTCTTCATACTCATCATGATTAGAAAATACTTCTATGTATTGAGCTTTTCCCTTAGTACATTTATGCCCTAGTGTCCATGGTTGAAAGCATGTGAAGCACAATTTTTTTCTTCGAAGTTCATCCATGTTTTGTACTTATTTATTATTCTTTTCAAATGAATCTATTTTCCAAGTCTTCTTATTGGTTTCATCTCTTTTCCAAGGTTTCTTACCTTCCTTGAACTTGGAAGGGAAATTTGGCTTAGGAGGATATTTGGTTCTTGGCAACACATTCTGCAAATCCCTTGTCAAATTCATGGCATCCTTCAATGTGGCTGGCTTGTGGATTTCACTAGCCCTCTCAAAGGTTCTATAAATCCTTCAGTAAAAAATAAAACCAACCTATCCATAGATACATCAGAAACCATTACTGAAATATTTTCAAATTCTAACATATATGCTTTAAGAGTTCCTACTTGCTTCAATTGCGCTAGTTCTTTGAAAGGAAGTTCAGGGTCTTTCCTTTCAAAACTCTCCATCAATGGATTGGAGAAAAACCCTCATAAGATAAAATCTGATCATGTACCAAGGTTCTAAGACCATGGAACCACCAATCACTAGCTTCCCCTTCAAGATGTAGAATGGTCATTTTCAACGCATCTTCTTCAATCATAGGATTTATGTGGAAATATACACTTAATTTATGAAACCAAACACTAGCAGACATTTGTGAGAACCCATCAAAGGAAGGAATGGTTACTTTTCCCATTGTGTATTTTAATTCATGGTTAATATAATATTCTCTATTCCCATTTCCTCCTTGCTTGACATAAAGAGAAGCTCTAATGAACTAATCAAAAGGTAGGATTTTCCTACACTCCATATTTAATTGCTACCACTCATTTGCTGCTTCTCTAACATCATAAGTGGTGTAAGGGAATTTTTTGGAATCTAAAAACTTGGTTATTGTAGGTCCATTCTAATTTTTGAACTCATGAGATATGTTATGAGGTCCAATATTTGAAAAAATGGTTTCTCCATGGGTCTTCCCTTAAACATGGGGTCTACTACTACTACTCCCAGGTACCGACTTGCTCCCCAATAGGCTAGCCATCAATTCGAACCCTTCCATGAGATGTTTTTTCACAGTTTAAATAGCTGTTGTAATGAATTTTGTAAGGTCTCCATTATCTTATTTCCCCTCCATATCTCCAAATCCTATTTCTTTCCTAATCTCTTCGTAACTAGGATTACTTTCTTCACTTTCTTCTCTTTCATTGTTAAGATCTCTAGTCTTAGTTTCTAATGGAGGAAGGTCAGAATAAGGAAACATGAATAGGGAGATATATTAGGCTCCAATATCATGCTCTGATACCACTGTAATGTCCCTTTTTGGAAATTTTATTAAGATGACAAATTTTTCACTGCTTTCCCTATTTCGACCTTTGACTAGTTTTGATGTCTAGGTCTCCAAATTGACCCAAATGATACGAAATATTCTAAGAAGTTATATGAATGATATTAATACTTGAATATGATGTTCATGGATTATTTATGACCCTCCAAATATTTCTTAAAACTTGTTTAATATTCTGGCCAAGATAGGAGTTTTCACTAGCAATTTGGGGTTCCAATTCTGGCTTCCCAAATGCTCCCAAACCCAGTTGAATTTATGAAAAAGAGATAGAGGATGTTTACGATAAATTATTAAGGTATCATGTGAATTATTATTCAGTTTATAAATTTTTTTATACCCCTCTCTCATACAGCTACAAAATCACTAGTTCGACCCTTGGGGAAATGGCACCAAATCTTCTCCAAATGCATATAAACTGATTAAGATGAATTCAAATGCTTAAGTGCTGGTTATGAAACTTGTAATAATAATCAATGAAATTCCATTCATCATAAATATATCAGATAAAATATATTACATTAGAAATCATCAGAATTACAATGGCATACATTAGTATAGAGGGGAAATGGTCATTGTTTGCTCATTAACAATCATTTTTACATACAACCATTTGGTATTTCGACCTGATAATTTTTGAAGATGAAGAATATAGTATATTAATATTATTACAATAAGAAATGTACCATGATAATCTCCCCCAAAGAGTACAATATCTCACCCAAAGCGCAATCCCTCCATGAGCAAGAATATGCAATAAAGATTGGAAATGGTTGAGAGAATGTGTTGCACTAGAAGAAACCACGAGCTGCCATAAAAATTACACTTGAAAATACAAACTCCATTAAATCTCCATGAAAGACCTGAATGGCCTCTCCAAACACCAACTCGAATGGGAATCTTTCACCCTCGAAATTGGCTGAGGAAAGAAGCTAGTCATCCACTAGCTCTCTCTCTTCACAAATGCAAATTTCTCAAATGATAAAAATTCCTTCTCTGGTTTGATCCCTATATTTTATAAACATCCTTATCCTTCTAAGTTTACCATTCCATCCACAAAATTAAGCCAATTCTAATTATGGTGTGTTCTCGAGATTTTCTATGTGTCCTCCCTTCCCTAGCCTTCCATCTTCCCCCAATTCGAGTAGGGACCCATTGAGCTTCCCCAACTCACATGCGCACCCTCTTGGATGCTATATTTAGGCCTGACATGTCATAATGATCAGGTGTCATCCTTCAGGTCTGCAATATGTCATAAATTTCATATAATCTTCATCATCAATGTCATAAATGTCATAGATGTTAGGGAATCTAGCCCAAGTTTCCAACAAGCTCCCATTTGACTCTTCCTCTCCCATGTAAGTTACATTTCCTTCCAAATTTGACCTATAATGCATATGGCCAAGTGTACTAACCTTCTAACTCATCCAAGGTTCCCATCGATTTGAAATTGCAAGAGGCGAATGCCATGTGCACATAAATTCTAGCTTGTGTGGGCTCCATAATCTCCATGTGTCTCCATGCTCTATTTCCACTTCAATTTTATCTTGTAATTATTTAATTAGCTCCATTATTAAATATTTATTCAATTCTAATGTCTGAACATCATTTATTAGCTCCCTTATTAAAATTCCAAATGTATCCATCCAACCTAGGGAACTAGTAGGATTGATGGAACTGTCGTGCTATGCAATTATTTGAATGGGGGAATTACAGATTACGACCTTTATCTGTGTGGATTTATTGGATAATGTAGTTTTAAACTTTTATTTTGGCTGAAATGGCCTTGAAAGGTTTTGATCTCATGACCTATTGATTACTAAATGATATTAAACCTGTTTTGTTTGAAGCGGATTTCACTAAAATTTAGTTATTGAATCATTTATATATTTATTTAAACCCTAGATTAAATAATCCTTTCCTACATCTGTCGATTTACAAAGATTATGTATATCTTAGAATACAAGTTTTCTTGTTACAAATAAATAACTTTTAGATTCTTGTTAACGAGACCTAGTGGGATTGAATTCGATTCCTTTGTAAAGTTTATTTGAGTCTTTAAAACGCTAGTTATAACTTCAGTTTAAATCTAAGACTTTTGACTGCAAAGGAATATTTCCTTAACTCTAATATTAGACATTCTTTCAAATACTATCTAAGTGAACATGACTATAACAAGTGATAAGTGTCAAATGATGAGGGTTTTGAACTCAGGTTGGAAACTTAGTAGTTTTAATTAGATGTAGAAGTATATTAAACAGAATCTGGATGAACATAATGCATTTTTTAATAATGGTTATCCTAAAATATGACTGTAAATGATTGAATTTAAGATAATTAGAATAATGAACTCAAAAAACTGATTATAATAACATAGGAAAATATTTATAGATTTTATTTTATAGAACAATTTATTATAATACAGATACCATTAATATAAGGCATACTTCATAAAACATCAATACAAACTATGATCATTTTAACTTGTTCTACTTATAAACAGTCACTAATTTATAGAATCCATCAACATTCGTAAGCTTCTAGATACATATTTAGAATAAAATCATAGACAATAAACAAAATAGTTAAGAACCTAGATAATTGCAGAAGGGGGACAACCACCCAAAGGAGATCGTTCCTCTCAACCATCTCCTGAAAACAACCTAGATCACTTTCTTTAGGACCCCCGATCCTGTTCACTGAACCACTAGGACGAAGAATGTTGTATAACAACCCACACAGAAAAATCTCTGCAACTTAGCAACTCACTAGTAGACTTATCTCTCAAGAATTTCACTTTAGCTATCCCCTCATTGGATTTCCTTGTGTGCCTAAATTTTTAGTTTGCAGCAAGTCACAAGGATCTATCACTTGAATTAGATTGTAATGAGCCTCATGCTCAATTAGATGGTATTTATAAGATTGCCTAGGTCTTTGGATCAGTTTTGTAATTAAATGAGCTACCTACTGAGTTCCTCCTCTCAGGGAACATGACCACAATTTTAGGGATTTTGCTTCCTGCAACAACTAGAGAGTGAAATGCTAGTGTTACAACTTATGATTTAGCCTTCTACACCTGCTCATTCCTCCTAGTGGGTCACTGAACACTCTTTCAACAGTCTCCTTTGGATATGTGTCTCTCCATTTAATTATTTAAATAAATAAATATTCAATTAGAGTCATCCTTGACCAACTTAGTCATAAAAACTTATAATAACTTTTATAGCATAATGTTTTCTCAAAATAAATAAAAATATTTATTTTGCAGTTCTAGGTGGATTACAAGATGTCTTATTTACCCTGAAAAAAATAGATTATCACAGTAAATCAAGTAAAAAGGGAAATAAATAATCTAATAAAAGATAAAAGGTATAATTTAAAATTGTAAAACAAAAAAGTTGATTGATGTCGAAGAATGAAGAATCCCAGTTATTCTTATTATAAAAATAAGGATGCGAAAAAAAGTGATGTTCAGAAATAAAAATTGGTAATTAATATTTATTAGGATTAATTTTGATTTATTAAATTTTAGAAAAAAGAAATATAAATTACTCAGATAGGCTTAGAATTGTATATATGTTTTCTAAAAACTTTAAGCGAAGGATGTTTAAATAGTCATAATTTGATTAAAAAGTTAATAAAAAAATAAATTATTGAAAATTAAAATTAAAAATAAATGTATAAAAAATATTATGATCAAAATGGAATTTTTAATGTAAGGATACAAAATTTAAATTTAAATATTAATCATTTAATTGTGTTAACATTCAATAAATTCAAAATTATAAAATAGCTTCTAATAAAAATATCTCCAACTCTTTTGGTAAGTTGTTGTATTGCAATCAATTGGAATAAAAATATATCCATTTTTTTTCTTGGTAAGATGTTATATTGCAATCATATGGTATACTAAATGGAATTAAGGTTTATTGGGTTAAAGCTAGATGTTATTATTCCATTGGAAGTAAAGTTAACAAGGAGCACTATATGGGCTAGATGTTACTATTCCATTTGGAGGAGGCTAAACACGTGACGTTTTTGGTGGAAATTTCAGGAATTTTTTTGTTGAGCATTTTTAACAATTTTTTTGAGTGCAAAATAGATTTAGCTCTTTTGAAAACTTCCAAAATACCTAAATTATATATACTTTTGACCGTTTCTATCTCAAATTCCCAAAATGCCAAATTTATTATATATATATATATATATATATATATATATATATATATATATATATACAAAGTCGCGTCTTTATACTATGGAAACAAAGTTAACATTGATTTATACTATGGAAAAAAGGTTAACATTGATCACATGGAAGTAAAACTACTGATCACAAGTAAAACTACTGATCACAATAAGCACTATTATCTTTCTCATACTTATTATCTATATTATTATATATTTACGCCGAAGGCGTTTTCCCTATGGAGACGCAGTCTCAAAGATTCCTTGTCTCCCTACCCATTCACAGTTCGATAGGTGTCATGTCGGATTAGACAATTGATCGTGGACAAGTGTTGTGCTGATCAATGACAATTTGTTTCCTCTCTGTTTTAGTCGGGTCCCGATTCTGCAATCTCGATTCGCGAACTTCTGTCACGTAGACCATTGGTGTCCTCTGTGTTACGGCCGTTCCTGCACGTGAATGGATTGATGGATTGATTGGTAGTTGCAGGTTGTTCTTTGGATTTGGTGTTTAGCTAATGCATTTTATTTGGGTCCCCGATTCTTCTATCTCGATAGGTGAACTTCTGCCCCGTAAACCATTGTTGTCCTATGTGTTACAGTCGTTGTTGCAAGTGAATGGATTGATGGATTGCTTGCTAGTGGTGGGTTGTTCTTTGCAGTTGTCGTTTATTGTGTTTTCCTGACATATGGTTTGCGTGTATTCTATACTCTTCCATCCATTGTCCTAAACCACTAGTTCGGGCGATTTTTTTTACAGGATTTTACTTTCCTTGCCCATAGTTCATTTATATCAATTCGAGAAAATCATTCTCGAAGATATTGCGGAGTTTCAGTTCACCATTTTTTTTGGATTTAGCAGACACTATTCTGGACAACTTTTATGTCTTTACACTCACAATTTGGTCGAGCTTCCATTTTACTGGCGCTTCATTGAATTCAATACAGTTTTCCCATGTCCCTTTATCCACTGGCATTAATGTTTCATCAATGCATTGTTGCTCAATTAATGCAAGAAAGCTTGTCATATGATTTTGACATGGGTCAATATATTCATCTTTGCTAAGCTTATGGAGATCTTGAAAACCATGTTACAATACTGCATTGTCACATTTGTTGTTGCACCACCTTTGCTTTGCGCATATAAATAGACCTTTAGGTAACCACATATTTATTTTGGTGCGCTTCATTTACACTTCACAGTTTGAAGTTTCTTTAAATTTGCAGGTATTCCTTTAGCCTTCCCCCTACTTTGTTTTTTTGTTATTGCTGCTTTGTCTGATTATTGGTTATTAATGTATTTTCTTTTGCAGTTTGCAGTTTCTTTAAATTTGCAAGTATTTCTTTAGTCTACTGAAATTTTTTGAATATTCATTTAGTCTAATTACGAGATGTTTCAACACCCTTGCTTTGTTTTGCTATTATTGCTTCTTTGACTGAAAGAGAATGACATAATGCTTGCTTTGTTTTAGTTCAACCAAATAAGGCAACTCTAAAGCTACAAACGACAAATGCCTTTGATTTAGGATTTTTATTCCGTGTTTCTGCAACCCGCAACCCGCGTTTTGTGGGATTGCCCGTTGCCACCTGGGAAATTGCGGGATGTGGGCTGTAGGATGAGGATGGTGAATGAAATGTTTTTAAGTAATCTTGTACCCTGCAACCTACATTTTGCAGGATTGCGTGTTGCCGCCTAGGAAATTACGGAATGCAGGTGGTGAATGAAATATTATTTAGTAATCTCGTACACCGCATCCCGCCCCCCGCACTTGTGGAGTGCGGGTTGTGGGATATTGGATTATATATTAATCTAATACTGTATTAAGAATACTAAATGAATACAATTAAAAATTACAATATTTATAGTGAAAGTACATATTTTCTCAGAAAGTTTGAAAAAAAAATTACTGCTGATAGTGCTCTTGTTAGTTTCAAAATTATTTATGAATTACAATATTTATAGTGAAAAATTAAAATATGACACAAATTAATATATTAATGTTTATTGCAAATTTTGAACAACTACCATAGAATCAATCTCCAGAGTGATTGTCTCATACTCATAGGTAGAAATAAAAAAAACATATTTTCGTGTAAGTTCAACCAGGAAAAAAAATTTCTGATATTTGCAAGTATTTGTTGTCATTGGATCACATGAATATGTGACATTGCGATTTTTTTTTTGTTCTTGCCCTTTTTCATTTCATAGGAAAAAATAACTGTCACACTATGGAGAGTATGCTAACTGAAGATTCTATATCACTCTTGCTGCATGGTGCTGTCAACATTTGCCCGCTGGTACAAGTCTCCTCGTTAAACCAAGTGAACTCACTGAACTCATCATCTATTCGGTTCTGAATTTCTATCTCAGACGGGCTTCACATGCATGAGATATTACTTCCAACTATATAAAATAGTCTTGTAGAAACTGGACAACTCAAAGAAGGATCTATAATCAAACTTACCAAGTGTACATCGAACATTGTACATAGTGTAACGTATGTTTAATTTCCATTTTGTCTTTGTCCACTTAATAATTTTCACCCTGTTCATGCATCCAGTGTTTTTATATCCTATTCAACTCTAACATACTTCTTCTCACAGGACTATCGCATTGCTTGCACTCGAGGTTGTCACAGTGGATGCAGCGATTATTGGAGATCCTACACCTTACCACTTACCTGTACCTTCTCCCTCACAGAGTTGTTCCTCTGTTCCAGTGAATCCTAGCTCAGTAGATGATAACCATGCCTTGGCTGCATCAACTATTCCATTCACATCACTAACCTGTTCTAGCAAAGTATGGAACATTCAAGGTCAATTTATTGCCAAGACAAAGCTACACAAATATGGAAACCAACGAGGGTTTGGAAAAATATTTGGATTTGACATTGTTAATGCTTCACATGATGAAATACATATATCTACATTCAATGAATTGGCACTCTCTTTGTAAGAACAAATACATATAGGAATAGTGTACATAGTATCAAATGGCACAGTGAAAGCATCCAATCCAATTTTCAACCATTTGAAAATCCATAATGAGATTTTCCTAGGTTCCTCCTCAACCATCCAACCATGCTTGAATGAATACCCCTTAATACCTTTTTTTTGCTTTAACTTTAAAACTACTCATGAGATACAAATTATACCTGTCAATTCCATGGTGGACCTTGTTGGCATGTTAATTTCAGTTTCTCCATCATCCACAATATGAAAACGAGATGGCGTTGAGACTGTTAGGCGCACTATTGGACTCTGTGACATGTCAGGAAATAGTATTAACATAACACTTTGGGGTGACCATTTCCAAATTGAAGGAGCCGAACTTTCCAGCCTCCGTGGTTTACCTACCCCTCCAGCTATAGCAATCAAAGGTGGCCGCGTTACAGAATTTAATGGAAAAACTATTGGAACTATTTTCAACACTACGGTTTTTATAAACCCAGATATTGAACAAACTTTAATTCTCCAAAACTAGTTTCATGAAAATGGATTTCGTTCAGCATCACCATCGCTAAGCCGAAAGTTCAATGCCTCTCACTCTGGTTCTCGTAAATTCACTACCATAAAGGACCTGCAAACTCTTCAATCATCTGAAAAAGCTGTTTGGTACTCTCTTGAAGCAACCATCACAAATGTTAACATGGATGAATTTTATTTCCTTGCATGCCCTCTTTTTGTTGACGGAATACAATGCATGAAAAAGATTGCTCAGAAAGTTGGAGATATCCGGCATTGTGCTAAATGTGATGGAGAGTTTCTTGAATGTGACTACCGATATATACTAAAGGTTGAATTGGAAGATGTTACCGGATCCATTCATGGTGTGATAGCATTTGATGATACTGCAAACCAACTCATGGGAATTTCCGCAAAAGATCTGTGTCTTCTCTCAACTGAAACAACATCACTTGATGAAATAGTGCAAAGGATCTACAACAAAAAATTACTTCTTACTCTGTCAATTAAAGCAGAGACTTTCTGCGGAGTTGCATGCCTAATAGTTGTAATTGTCATGGTTGAAAACACATAAACGACAATTTCAGATGAACACATAAATATATATGTTTTTTCAAGTTGGTACTTAACCATTCTTCATTGTTTATAATGAATGCTTTCAATTCTCAATTTTAACTCGTTGTTTCATTGTTCAACATAGCATGGCATTTTTTTTACTCTCTTGTAGTACCACTTTCTTACAGTTTCATACTTCCAATGTAAAGGCTATCACCCACCATTTCTTATGCAAATTGGTGAAAAAACCTATATGGTAGTTTTTAAATACAATATTATTTTGCTATCATGTTTTTAATAAAATGCACAACTTTGTTATCTTGTTTTTGGGCACAACTTTGTTATCTTGTTTTTGGGCACAAATTTTGATTACCCTGTACATAACAATAATTACAGTAATTTCTTTTTTCATATATATTTTCTCACACTACACTTTGTTCTTCTAAAATTCCGTTTCCTTACAATTATCAAATTACAACTTGAAAAACAAAATTTACTCCAGTTATATTATTTTAAGCTACATTCTTACTTCCCCCTATGCAATGAATTAACGTTTGTGTTTTTTCTTCTGCTTTATATCCACATAGTTTCCAGTTAATATATGTACAAAATGTGTTTCTGCCAACAATCAAAGCTTCTAAGTGTTTAACAAGGTTACAATTTGTAGGAATTATGCCAACTCATGACAAGGAACAAGCCAATGCACGAAGAAGAGTTTTATATGCACAATACAGAGATAAAAACAGCAAGAAACAACATCATCTTTACAGGGCTGCTTGTATGCATGTGGATATGTCTTCTTCAAATTCTCTTGTAGAACCTGTTGACTCAGCTTCACTTCCATCTCCTTTATCAAATCCATTGAACAACCAGCTCAATGATGCACATCAACGATTTCATAAAAAAATGGACCAACTAGCTGATATGCATGTCTGCTCGATTTGCAAATAATGTTACCCTAGTATTGTAACAAAAAAGTTCCATGAGGAATGCAATTGTTCACATTATATTCTAGAACGAAAAGGGCATCGCTTTTCGTTGGATAACAATATGGATCCGGGGAAGAAACCACCTATACTTGCAGTACTTACACAGGTTGAAGAGATGCTCATTAGTCGTGCTAACCCCATATTGCAAGTCACCCATGCTCATGGTGGTCAATATAAATACTCTGGTCATACTATTTGCTTCCCCCAAGATATTTCCAACATTGCAACATACCTACCGCATTTAGTATCATAACTTGACATACTCGTTGTTCGGAAATGCAATTCTACAAACAAGCCATATGAATTGTTTGTTAGTCGAACACATGTTTTTGCTTCCCTTCAATTCAAAATGGCAAACAACCCATACTACAAGGATGTACAAATCAACCTAGTTGCATTATCTTCTTTTCCACTTGTTTCAACAGACATTTCACCTTTGATTCTGCATCTTAATAGCAATGCTACATAATCTCATCCGCAAAGCTTATCATGTACATATCAACCACCAAATTCATTTGAACCCTATGAATTGCAATCCTCGTCATTTATTTCAACACAAACCAATGCTAGAACTGAGGTTGAAGAAATTAGACAGTTGTTACACATACCAAATATCCCACTACCACGTTCCATAGATTGGCCCCCTATAGAAATGTCCCCTATCAATGAGTACAACACATAAGGCCTTCTTTCCATGGATTTTCCAAATTTGTTTCACACAGGTACAACAATGTTATTACAACCACACATTCATCAAGTTGATATGCACGAATATGCACTTCACCTTATTCGCTATCACGAAAACAAATTTGCTCAACATCCTCGCTTCCGATACTACATATACAATCTAATTATGCATCATCGAAGTAATAGTACTGCCTCTATTTTTGTTCATGATAAGGTGTATCACATGTTCATGCCCCATGAGGGAATTGTAATAAATGTTCTAGCATGAAAGTGTCTGTAAAAGACTCGGTCTCTTATACTTTATTTGTCAATACGATCAGCCCATGATGCTTTTTCCCTTGGTTATTATTGGTTGTTGAATAAATGACTGATAATTTCTGAGTTTTTCACTCAGATGGATGCAAGTAATCACAACTGCTACAAAAACAAGATCCCTTATCATCCATGTCCTTCATGTTACCCTATTCCTGAAGTGATACTAAGGTGGCCTGCTCTTCCACCAAATTTTATGGTTCACACCCAAGCGGTGTGGCCCTGTTTTCTTTTTCCTTATGCGGCTCCAAAGGTGACTATAATTATTATTTGTGATATTCTTTTGGATATGATCCAAAATATGTCTCTTCACTCATATTGTCATGTCCCCTCCCATCCGAGAGGATGCGACTAACAACATTGTTATCATTTAATCGAGCAATCTAGCCCCATAATCATAACATAAAATACATACACATATGCATAATACATGTTAATACACAACGGAAGAAACATCATTCATTCAACACATTCATGTTGTTCATACTCATAAAACAAGCAACATTCATCATGTTCAAGCATTCAATCATGTTTATGATAATTTACAAAGCAAATACAGTTGCAGAGTTAAATAGAAGAATACTTATCTTGAGAAGAAGCTTCCCCGCAACTAGCTATGCCGCTACAATGTTCCACCCAACCATAGGCCAGTGTGCTCCTCAATATTTCAACACCACTACCACCCCAGAGCTGGGCATGATTTCCACAAGGAACTAGGGAACAGAGACTTACACCCAACAAAACCGAACACCTATAGTCAAGCCAATAATTATTAAATTGAGCACATAGATATGTGGACAAACACACAACTCACATGATAGATCACACAATTTACTCAGTTATTGAAGAATGAAACAGTGCAAAAATGGCTTGCAGCTGTGAATGATTTTCATTAATCAAAGAGTAATTAGATAGATAATTACAATGAAGTACAATGGATTTAATAGCCACAAGCAATTTGAATCCACACGAGGAAGTTCGAATTGATTAGACTCTACTTGACTGTAGGTAACCAAGACCTTGTCTAAATCACTATCGGACGACTCAATAGTTAACTGACCTTGTCTAAACCATAACCGGAGTTCATCGGAGCTCTAAAACATAACTCAAGTGTTACATTGAGTGTTGAATAAGGTTGACTGACAGTGGTAGTTGAGAAATGCGCCCCACATGTGTTTAGTCAAGTAAACCTAGCGCTAACTGAATGTAGAGGACTAGAACTAAATGTAACTGACTCCTAACTTAGCTTGACTAGTCATTAACTGAAGTGAACTGACCTTGGTTGGTTTCGGCACTCCCAGTGGCTTCCTAAATTGTAGGGATTGGTCTAGGAGGATCCTAAACTGATGTAATCAAGTGCAATCAGTGGCAGTGAGCCTCAATTAGTGTTCCCCACACTTTAGTAACTGAAACATGTGCCCCAATTAGGTCAAGTGGACTCAATGGTTTTAATGACTATAAATAGACTGGATGGACTCTCGATTTAGACATGAATCCCGATTTAGACATATGACAAAATTTGGACAAGGGAGGATTAATAATCCTAACACCCCCCTTGAATGATAACTTGGACAATCTGTGGGCCCTGGTAACTAAGACCATAGGTCACCCATTACATCAAGTAAAGTAAAGTAACTTCTCAAAAACAAGGTGCTGGGGAAAAAACCACATGGGAAAAAATCCCCCCCTCTAATTAAGCAGGTAGAATCAGGATCAATCTGATTCTTCTGTGCATAGGTATCCTGGGGCCTGGCATGTGAACCTCTCCATAATTATGTCTGTAGGAATCTTCCTCTTTGGAAGAAGAACGATATGCTCAACTAAATCAGAAATATAGACAGCTGTCGGATGAAGACTGGACCCATGTAGAGCAACTGAAGTCAACTGAAAAGTGAGAAAAGGTTCTTGAGAATTCAGAGAATGTGAGGAACACTCAAGAAAATGATATGTTGCATCCATGAACAGCAAACCATGAGTGTTAATAACAGCCCCAAGTGTTAGGAGCAAGTGTCCAGGTGGATGCAGAAAATCTTCCTCTTTACTAGTTCTATGAGGAGATGAGCATGTGATCAATGGTAGAGAAACATTGGGACTGCTGAGAGAAAATAATTGAGCTCCATAGTCTTATATAGCTTCTGAAATAGATAATGAATCACATAATAAAATATCAGCAACCTCATATGATGAAACTAACACCAAATCCCTATCAGCAGTTTTGAAGAGAAAGTGCGGTACTTGATTTTTCACACCGGAATTGGTGAGAGCAGCTACAAGCATGACTGGAGGCTTTTGGATTTTAAAATATGAACCAAATAATATCATATCATAAAGTAAATCAGATCTAAATAGGTTCAAAACAGATCCAAAACTGTGAAATGGAATCAAATCCCCAGCAACAGTTTTGTAGGAGACTTGCGGTACTTGTTTCTTCACACCGTTGATGAGAACAGCTACAAGTGGTATTGAAAGATTATGAATTTGATATATTAAACCAAGAAATATCAGATCATATCTAAATAAAATCATATCATATCCAATAAGGTTAATATCATATTCAAATAAATGGTCAACCGAGACGGTGGATGCACAGCTTTCTTCTTCTTCAAAATTCTGAATTTTGGTGCATGCAATCCTGTAGGAATTTGCTGGAAAATATAGATCATGGGGAGAAAATGGATCACTCTGGTAATTTTATATTTATTCCAAAATATCCAAGGTATCACATATTTTCACACCAGAAGCAACATTAGATGGAGAAAAATCAAATTTCTCTTCACTTTCGGAAGCAATTACTAGTAAATTTTGCACATAATTTAAAGGAAAATCACCGGTGAATGTTTGCATGGAAGTGCAGCAGAATTTTTATTCAATATCAAAGATTAGAATGTCTTCTTCTGTTTCAGAAATATGAGAAGATGAGATATCAAAGATCTCATGAACTTTCGGAGCATCAGGAGAAGGAGTCACTGCATGGAGACTGTCTTCAATTCGAATTGACTGTGTAGAAGCTTCTGCTTCTTCTTTATCTTGAACAACTTCATTAGAGAGAGTGGAGGCTGAGATTTTTGGATCAAGGATGCTTATGGCACTGGATGTTCCAAAATATCCATCACTTTTATTCAGCCAGTTAATCTTACTAAAACACTCTTTACCGAGCCCAATAGACACCCGACAGAGACCTTGTCTCATCAAAGATGAAATCATTTTGAAGTTGTACCTGCAAAACAAAAAAAATGATCCAGTAGGAGATCTAAGGAGGATAAGAGCTTTGTCCACCGAGGATCTGATACCATATTAAATTGAGCACATAGATCTGTGGACAAACACACAACTCACATGATAGATCACAGAATTTACTCAGTTATTGAAGAATGAAACAGTGCAAAAATGGCTTGCAGCTGTGAATGCTTTTCATTAATCAAAGAGTAATTAGATAGATAATTACAATGAAGTACATTGGCTTTAATAGCCACAAGCAATTTGAATCCACATGAGGAAGTTTGAATTGATTAGACTCTACTTGACTGTAGGTAACCAAGACCTTGTCTAAATCACTATCGGAGGACTTAATAGTTAACTGACCTTGTCTAAACCATAACCGGAGTTCATCGGAGCTCTAAAACATAACTCAAGTGTTACATTCAGTGTTGACTAAGGTTGACTGACAGTGGTAGTTGATAAATGCGCCCCACATGTGTTTAGTCAAGTAAACCTAGCACTAACTGAATGTAGAGGACTAGAACTGAATGTAACTTTCTCCTAACTTAGCTTGACCAGTCATTAACTGAAGTGAACTGACCTTGGTTGGTTTCGGCACTCCCAATGGCTTCCTAAATTGTAGGGATTGGTCTAGGAAGCTCCTAAACTGATGTAATCAAGTGCAATCAGTGGCAGTGAGCCTTAATTAGTGTTCCCCACACTTTAGTAACTGAAACATGCGCCCCAATTAGGTCAAGTGGACTCAATGGTGTTAATTACTATAAATAGACTGGATGGACTCCCGATTTAGACATGACTCCCGATTTAGACATATGACAAAATTTGGACAAGGGAGGATTAATAATCCTAACAATAATCTCATCCAAACATAGTCATCCCACTAATAGATGGGTTCTTGGACTTACTCAACCAAGAAAATAGAAAGATGCACTACACAACAAAATACAAGTTCTGGGTATGGAAAAAACGCCGTAGGAACCAAAATAAAAAATGGTAAATGAGGAAAACGACCCAAGTGACCAAATCATTTCAGAAAATGTTTGATGGCCTTTGTTGAAGGCTAGGCTTTCACATCATTCAAGCATACAGTATGCTCATACACAACTATCCAATACAAGCTTTGGGAAGGGACGTCCAATCCACCTTTGTATTCATCTTTGATGCTTATTTATACATTATGATAAAGGTTGGAGCGGTTGTACTCGCTCTAACTACTCATTTGTTAGTATCTATGTAATTATTCAATTATGATGACATTTAAGAGGTCCGGCCCCCTCTACATCTCCCCCACAAACAAAAAGTTTCTTCGTCCCGAAGAAAACAAAGAAATATGCATCAACATCCTGGGTCTCTGATACTGCTGAAGTAGTCCTCACTATGCATCAACCATGCATACCGGTCTGCATAGGTAACTTAGCCACAACAGCCTCCAGCCTAATAGGAAAACACACGTGTACAAGGCTCTACTGTGAATGGTTACTCTTCAACCTCCCTCTTCAATCTGACAGTAGTCCATCAAATTCTCATCCTCTCACAACGGCGGGAAACCATCTTCTTCCACAACGAGGTCTTTTGGTTTAAAGCCTCACCCTGGCTCATCTGACCGGCATCTCCATCGGTTCAGGCATGCGGGGCCTTTTGGCTCTTCGAATTTCTATGTCATTCCTTTGTCTTCTAGATTTTTGAGGTCACAACTTAGGAACAGTTTCAACATTTTGAGGGGTACATTGTCATCATGTCTCATTGGAGCACTTTGTTGTGTAGGTGAATGATATCTGCTTGAATGTGTTTGTAATCTTTTAAAATACCTGCAAGATTGTTTGATGCATGCTCGTGTGTATGATGATCAACTACTTTGGACTGAATCAGACTCATCTTACAATATTCGACTAGATATCGACTTCATAAAAGAAGTGAGGAGATTGTTTGCCTTTGACAAAGACCCATGTTTAACCTCCTTGACTCAGACAACACAAAAAATTTAATGAACGAACATTAAACTCAAGTTATAGTGGTTTTCAAGAGACCAACTTTACATAAAGTGGAGGGGATCGCCTGCCTCTATTGAGACTCACATTTAACCCCCTCAAAATTCATCAATTACTTTTACACAATTAACTTGACCACCTGAAACCCTATCAACTCAATTTATTATTTTTGACTATGTAATAACTGGGTGAATCCGTGGACCTGGGTAACACTTTTTGGTGAGCGCATTTCGGCAAATACAGAAAAACGTACCTCGGTCGAGGGTTTAACAAGCCCTCGACCGAGGTTTTAATATCTCGACCGAGCTTTTATCAAGCCCTCGACCGAGGTTTTTTTCAGCCCTTGACCGAGGTATTTCTTAACCCTTGGTCAAGGTTTTAATACCTCGACCGAGGGTTAATAAATACCTCGGTCGAGGTATGGACCTCGGTCGAGGTGCCTATGTTAAAAAAATTATAAAAAGAGGCTGCGGGGTTAGAAGGGAATAGTTCTATAATAGGCAAATGCATGGGATATGAAAACATGTGTTTAGCTAAAAAATACGTTTAGCTTATATGAGGGGGCTTAATAATCTTCTTATTGACTATCCACTGCTACATATATTTGGTATTTTTATGGAATTCTCTATAGTCCCTTCTGGTTCCAAGTGGTACACTGTCTGGTCTATGTCTTTTTCTTTAGGTAAATATGGGATTTAAAAAAATCCTCTACATTCAAATCATTTGACTCAAGCATAGGTCCTACATTCTGTTGCATTCAATATTCTTT
>LPNX010745759.1:0-28484 GCA_001517045.1 Pseudotsuga menziesii
ACATATCTTGAATTTTAAAACCTGGCATGATGTGGTAACATCAGATAAGTACAATAGGATCGAACATGATAACCCAGTTTTAATTACTGTGCAAGATATTAAATAGAATAATTGCATTACAGTAAACTCAATAATGATTTAGTACTCCATAGGGATACTTAATTCTGCTATTATAAAGGAAAATAGCTATCTTTTCTCTGGTAATTCTAACTTTCTATCAGTGAAATCTTAAGAGAGAAGTATAGGAAAAGCTTTACCTGTATAAGCTTGATAAAACTGGCTAGCATACAATTTTACTTTTACTGAATGAATTGGTACATCAATTTATTATCTAATACTTTAAAAAGATCTGTTAGCAGTGACCCGAACCTTACCTGTATATATGTAAGAGACAGAAAAACTGCTGCATTAGCTTAGTAGCTAAGTAAGCCCAATCTGTCATAGCAATCCCCCTTGCGGTTGCAAACAGAAAACAATCAGTGACTGACAAGAAACTCATCATATACATTAAGCACAAGTAAATATCATTCAGTTACAATTCTAATAGCATAAACTAATCAATAATTAATGACTGCATTAGTGTGATTATATGCTATTTATAAAAGTTTTAAATTTTTTGAAATTTTTGGGGTTTGACATGATGGGGTCTGCAAAGGATGTGCGAAGGGAAAGAACACAAAGAAGACATTTCCCAGAAGTGAAAGCAAAGCCAAAGGGATACTAGAAATCATCCACTCTGATGTATGCGGTCCGATGTCATCAAACTCACTAAGCGGGTATGCATACTATGTTTCTTTTATTGATGATTTTTCTAGGAAAACATGGGTTTACTTCATGAAGAACAAAGACGAAGTATTCAGCAAGTTCAAGGAATTCAAAGCCTTGATCAAGAACCATACTGAAAAGAAGATCAAAAATTTTGGATTAGATAACGGTGGAGAATTCTCTTCAAATGAATTCAAGAGGCTGTGCAAAGACTCAGGGATTAAGAGGGATTTTTCCACTCCTTACAACCCACAACAAAATGGGATTGCGGAATGGAAGAATAGAACCAACATGGAAGCTGCAAGAGCAATGCTTCATGATTAAGATCTTCCTATGCATCTTTGGGATGAAGCTGCCAGAACGACTGTGTATGTACAAAACCGTACTCCACATAGAGTACTCGAGAATAAGACTCCTGAAGAAGTCTTCTCTGGTAAGAAACCAGAAGTCAGCCATCTCAGAATATTCGGCTGTCCTATGTACATACACATTCCAAAAGGGAAGAGAACAAAATTAGATCCTTCAGGAAAGAAGGGCATATTTGTGGGATACTCCGAAAGCTTGAAGGCTTACAGAATCTATTTTCCAGGATTCAAGAAGATTGACACATCAGCAGGGATGTGACATTTGATGAAGACACAACTTACAACAAATCTAGAAAGATACCTGCTGAAGAACTTGAAGAAGCAAAAGCAGAAGCACCCAGAATTCACGATACAACCATGAATGAAGAAGCTCAAGAAGAAGATCTAGAATTTGAAGAACCACAAAGACCTGTAGATCCACCTATGGAGAAGAATCCTCATAAGAGGAAACCTACTTGGGTACGAGAACTTATCCAAGGTGCGGAAATATATGGGGCTCCAGAAGAGAATCACAAAGAAAGAAAGAGGACCAGATCCTGCTCCGAGTATGTAGCTTTACTATGTGATTTCATTGATAAAGAACCTTCCAGTTACGAAGAAGCGGCAGAATGGAAAGAATGGAAGGATGCTATGATCGAAGAATATCAATCGATCATGAAGAATGATGTTTGGGATGTTGTCCCAAGACTAGTAGGGAACTTCCAAATGGATCTATAAGATCAAACATGCTGCAGACGGTAGCATTGAAAAGTATAAAGAAAGATTTGTGGCTCGAGGTTTCTCTCAGAAGGAAGGAATAGACTACGAAGAAACCTTTGCACCTATAGCCAGATACACTTCCATCAGATCAGTACTTTCTCTGGCTGCAGTGATGAAATGGAAGATACATCAGATGGATGTTAAGACTGCTTTCTTGAATGGTGTAGTGGAAGAGGAAGTGTATGTAGAACAACCACTCGGTTTTGGGACACATGACAGAGAGTCTCATGTATGCAGATTGAAGAAATCCCTGTACAGTTTGAAATAGGCACCCAGGACCTAGTACGGTGGAATTGACAGCTTTCTATCCAGTTTGGGCTTTACCAAGAGTAAAGCAGATTCCAACCTTTACTACAAGGTTGAAGATGGCAACCCAGTGATGCTCCTACTATATGTAGATGATCTATTTGTGATAGGTACAAATGGGTTGATTGTTGATACAAAGAGAAAGCTTGCTGCTGAGTTTGAGATGAAGGACTTGGGTATGATGCATTACTTTCTAGGTATGGAGGTGTGGCAGAGTATGGATGGAATCTTCCTTGGACAAGGGAAGTATGCAGTAGAGATCCTGAAGAGGTTTGGGATGATGGACTGCAAGACTATGGCCACACTTATGGCATTGAACCTAAAGCTATTGAGTGATGCTTCATCAGAGACGGTTGATGCTACGGTGTATCGTCAGATGATTGGGTCCTTCATGTACCTGACGAACACGAGACCAGATATTTGCTTTGCTGTGAACACCTTGAGCCAGTTCTTGACAGATCCAACACATGTTCACTTGATTGCTACAAAGCATATTCTGAGGTACTTGAAGGGTACAGTTGATTATCGGCTCAAGTACGATGCGAATCAAGCAATTAACCTAGAGGGTTATGTTGATTTAGATTGGGCAGGCAGTGCCATTGATAGGAAGAGCACTTCAGGTTGTTGCTTCAGTATGGGATCAGGTATGATCTCTTGGTTTAGTAGGAAGCAATCCTGTGTGGCACTGAGTACAGCTGAAGCAGAGTATGTCACAACTTGTTCAGCTAGTTGTGAGGCAGTATGGCTGCGGAAGCTACTATCTGATATATTTGATCTCCAGTTGGATGCTACTTGTATACATTGTGACAAATAGAGTTGTGTGAAGTTGTCAAAGAATCCAGTGTTCCATGACAAGTCGAAGCATATCGAGATCAAGTGTCACTATATCATGGATATGGTGTAGAAGGGAGTTGTGAAGCTCCAGTATGTTGTGACGGAGGAACAGATAGCTGATGTATTGACGAAGCCATTAGATAGAGTGAAGTACTTCAGGGAGAAGCTTGGTGTTCTCCAGATCGAAATTTACTCCAAGGGAAAGTGATGAGTCCCAGAGCCATTCTGACATGGTGAGAGGATTGGTTCCTTCCATGGTCATATGTAAGGGCTAAGCCATTTTGTCACGGTGAGAGGATTGGTTCCTTCCATGACAGATATGAGTGCTGAGATCCATAAGCCATTCTGACAAGCAGGTCATATGTAAGGGCTGAGCCATTCTGTCATGGTGAAAGGATTGCTTCCTTCCATGTCAGATATGAGTGATATCCATTCTGTCGAGTAGGACAGATGAAAGGGCAACTGCCATTCTGGGAATGGAGGCACCTAGTCAGTTACCAGGATAACTCAGTCTAGGACTGAGAAGCCATTTTGATGTGATAGAGGGATGTGTTCCCACTTGATCAGATGTAAGGGCTGAACCATTGTTTCATGGCTAAAGGATTAGATTCCTTCCATGTTAGATGTGAGTGTTGGCCATTCTGACGAGCAGGTCGGATGTAAGGGCAACTGCCATTCTCTAGGGGAATGGAGGCACCTGGTCAGTTACCAGGTAGCTCAGTCGAGGACTGGGGGCCATTCTGATATGACTGTAGGATTGGTTCCTACAAGATCAAATATGAGTGCAAGCCCTTCCATCATTGTGAGCAGGATGTGTTTTCGCCTGGATGGATGTGAGTGCTGTGCCTTTTCACAGATGATAGTAGATGTGCCTATCATGCTGGTGATTGTAAGTGTAATGCCTTTTCACAGATGATAGTAGATGTGCCTATCATGCTGGTGAATGTGAGTGTAGTGCCTTTCCACATATGGTAGTAGGTGTGCCTACCATGCTGGTGGATGTGAGTGCAGTGCCTTGCCACAGATGGTAGTAGGTGTGCCTACCATGCTGGTGGATGTGAGTGCAGTTCCTTTCCATAGATGATAGTATTTTGTGCCTATCATGCTGATGGATGTGAGTGCAGATCCATTTCACAGATGATAGTAGTTTGTGTCCTATCATGCTGGTGAATGTGAGTGCTGGGCCTTTCTGATATGATTATAGGATTGGTTACTCCATGATTAGATGTGAGTGTTGGGTGTGCCTTTCTGACGAGTAGGTTAGATATAAGTGTTGGGAGAAGACCTACATGATGGATAGGCCTACAACCAGCATGAAAAAGGGCTGGCTCTGTAGAACTTCCTGTGACGAGAGGAATCATGAGATAGCACCAGTGATGATCCAGATCGAGTGATGATCCAGATGCAGTGATGATGATCCAACAATGATGATCCATATCGAGTGATGATCCAGATCCAGTGATGATGATCCAGATCAAGTGATGATCCAGATCCAGTAATGATGATCCAGATCGAGTGATGATCCAGATCCAGTGATGATGCCCCATGATGATCCAGATCGAGAGATGATCCAGATTCAAAGATTGATGATGACTTGAAGATGAAGATGACTTGAAGACTTAGAAGACTTGAGATGCAGATGATGAGATGATCCAGTTGATACAGAGAAGAAGACCAGTGCTGAAAATTGTGTCGAAAGAATACCTTCCTAGTTAAGAGGGAGTGTTGATGTATTTGTAACTTCGGAATGTATTCATCTATGTATCTTATGTATTGTAACCTGATGTTTATTCTGGGATGTATCTATAATGTAATTGAGTCATATTGACATGCCTCGATGTTCCGATCGGGAGGATCAATTATGTAAACAAGTCATGTCAAGTCATAGTGGGTAACCCTCCGATTGTCTAAGGGTTAAAGTCCCCGCAGTTTCGGGGCACTAGGGTTATTAGACTCTCCTAGTAGAGGTCGGCCCTGGTAGTGTTTTAGTCATGTCAGGATTAGTATAAATAGAGAACTGGAGTCTCTATTTATCACACAAGTCATACACACTCAAGTGTAGCGCATAGTTGAGGAAGGAGAAGACATTGGGGCTAAACAAGAAGAAGATTACTGCTGTTGGGAGATCACTTACTGGTTTGGGGCTTTTACTGTTTTGGTGCTGATTCTATCTTTGAGGAAGTTGCAAGGTTTTCTCCTTTATGGTTTCCCCAAGGAAAAACACTATGTTCATTGTCTCTTGTGTTTGATTGCTGTACTTGTTATTCTCTCAGTTAAAGATCCTAATAATGCTAGCTTAATGTTGAAAAACTAACATGTGAGTCACCAAAAACCTGCAATTTGTCCAATCCAAGACACCATGAGAACGGCAAGAGGATCCAAAGAGGTAGGAGCTCCCCTTTGGTGTTGGTACCTTGACCATAGTGCATCTAGAGCTTATAATAATTATACAGATCCAACTGGAAGAGCGCACCAACCCCACAAAATATAGAGTCTCTTTGAGAAGAGCGGTTGAAAAATCCCATATGCCTGTTAGAAGGGAGGAGAGCCACTCCTACTCTAGTTTTTTTCGGGGCTGAATTTTTTAATGCACCCACATTACAATAATTCCAAAAAGCAATCAGTCCCTTTAACAAATTGAGAGGGAGATCGGGTTAACATTTGCAAATATCAAATTGTTTCTACTGACCCATATTTCCCGGAGAATAAAACAAGGCAAGGAATGCCATGATGGAACCATAGTTTTCCAAGTATGAAAATAGTTTAGAAGGGAGTTTCCCATCCAACCAAGAGGGCTATTCAGAAATTTTGCAACAAGTAACCAAACCGAAATAGTAAAATGACAGGATACAAAAAGATGGAAGTGAGATTCTTTAGCCTGCCTGCATAGAACACATATATTAGGACCAATCATAACTCTCTTCATGAGATTATCCCAAGTCAAAAGACGATTCCCCATTACAAGCCAACTGAAGATTATTATCCTATATGGAGCCTTCCAATACCACAACGAGTGCCGCCACAACTTAATATGTGGAATATCATCGAATAATAACTTGTAGGAAAGTTTGACAGTGATAACTCCAGAGGCTTTGTTGTATGACCAAATAGGGGCATCTGATTCATCACCCATAGATATCGAACCTTCCTAAAGGCAAATAATATATTCAGTCCATTCCAGACCCATCTGACCGCTAAGACCCAGCTGAGGAGTAGTGATCCAACCGTGAGAGGAGATATCGCTTGATGATTACGTAGTGAGCTGGTTCAATGTGGCGTAGCCCTTGTTGCAAAGGAGATATAGTAATTCCACTGAAATCATGTACTTTTTCGCACCCCCCCAATGATAGGGTCTTCCCCTACCTGAATATCTCTGCCATTTCCCGTATGCCAGGTAATCCAATCCCCAGAAATCTCAAAATCCTCCAATAGACTTGCCCAAAAGTTTGGTACTCCCTTCCGGCTCTTCTTCTTGCAGCGAATCCATTGTATCAGGGATAGTCTCTTAAAATATTTATCATGTAAAACCTTTGACCACAAACTACCACTTGTTAAAGCCAACCATAAACTCAGAGCTCTTAAAGCCATGGAGAAATGAACCAAAATTTTCAGTCCCCAACCACCTTTGTCTATGGGCCTAGCTATAATGTCCCACTTAACGAGATGAAATTTGGTCTTTTCAAGGTTACCCAACGAGATGAATTCCATAGTTTTTTTCCAGATTTCGTTGATGATAGACTTCAGGACCTTACTTAGAGAGAGCCAGTAAACAACAAGATTGGTAAGTACATATTTTGACAGGATCAACCCCCCATCGAGGGAAAGCCAATGCCAGCACCAATGTTTGATCCTTTTTTCAAATCTTTTTAATAACTATAACTAGTCTCCCGCTCTGTACCTATTTGGTTTGATATGATACCCTAGATATTTGGTACTTGCAATTAGAGGCAGAACCTATATGTGGAAGAGATTCCTGGTTTCATTCAATTAGGCCAGACCAACATCATACTCTAATACTATTGATTTTGATATGTTTAAGGACAACCCTGAAACATAACAGAAATCCATAATCAAATAATGATAAGCATGACACTCAATAATTGAACCCGAGAAAAATATCATGATGTCATCAACAAAAAGAAGGTGGGAAATCGATAGACCCCTGCTAATACTAATACCTGATGTGTGCTCATCCAATTTAGACTTGATGATCACCCTATTGAGGTCTTCAATAACTAAAAGGAAGAGTAAAGGAGAGAGGGGACATCCTTGTCGGAGACCCTATTCAACTGAAAAAAATCAGTAGGGCACCCATTAACAAGAACAACATATGACACCGAAGAAACACAACCCATTATCCACTTCATCACTCTATAAGGGAGACTGATTTGAATTAAAATAAGTCAGAGGAAACCCCACTAAACATAGTCATAAGCCATGTTTAAGTCCAACTGCAGGGGCAAAGATTTCAAATTCATGTGCTTGATGCTATGGAAAACTTCTTGAGCGACCTTGATAGCCTCGAGGATCTATTTGTTTGCCAAAAATCCAAATTGTTCTATCGAGATGTCCCTGGACAGGATTGGTTTGATTATGTTTGCAATGATCTTCGCTATGATTTTATAAACAAAATTACATAGTGATATAGAACGAAAGTCCCCTAATTCTTCGTACTTTGATTTTTTTGGTATGAGAGCAACAAAAATGAAATTAATAGCACCAAAAATAACACCCCGGAGTCTTCAAACACTTTTAACAAGTCCAAAACCATCACATCAAAACAGTCCAAAAATAGTTCCATAGTACAGCCATCCAGGCCAAGGCTTTTCGACCACGCTGCAGAATTAATGACCTCTTTTAACTCCTGCATCAGTATAGGAAGAAAGATATCTTCATCTTCAACATTTGAAATTGATTTAATATCCAAAATATTATAAAACAAGTATGACGGTATGACCCGCTTTTGTTTTTTTCAATGCTATTTTCATTTCAGTTAGAGCATGTAAAATTGAATTAAAATGTTTTTCTTCTCACTTTCTAAGTTACATTAATCTGACAATTAAAGTCAATTTTTTTCTAAGCAACTTCAATGTTTGGTACAATAATTTGGATATAATAGTCATAATAAAGAGATATGGAAATAATGTGGTTGCGGGGATCAAGGTTCAAAATTGAACCCATCAAAGGGGTTCCATCCAGTCACAGAAGTGCAATTAAAAAAATGGCCGGAAAAAAAATGTTAATTTTTAATTTTGGAATTTAAAACAAAAATTACAGATTCCAATTAAAATTTCATCAGAAGCGTGATCTGACAAAAAGCTCGTCAAACATTAATTCAGCTACCTAGGAGTAGTTGGCATTTAAGAATGGCCTTTGTTTGATGAGATGGGCTCTCACATCATTTAATCAAATTGGTCCATAAGTTAATTAAATAAATATATTAAACTCCAAGGTGTGCGTTGGATATGGGCGATACTAGACAGGGCATGGTCAGATAATTCGTGTGAATCCGCTTTATCAGCTATGGACATATTATAGAAAATCTTGGGTGAGAGCATAGAGGACCAAATCTTTAGATAGATTAAATGCTGGTACCGCTGTTGCTAAATCTCGATCTGGAACCTCTCAAACAACGATTGGATAGGTACTTTTGCTAACACATGCCTCGTATGGATTCTTGTCTATTTCTTGATCTGGAACCTCTTAAGCAGCGACTAGATAGGACCTTTTGCTAGCACATGCCTCGTATGGATTCTTGTCAACCAGAGGCATCCACAGTGACCTATTCACCAGGTATCATATTGTGTCGACTGCCTCTTCTCAGAATTATTGTACAATACATCTCCTTACCCCAGTTGTGCAAAGGTAGGTACTTATCGGGCGAGTTAAAATGAGTGATATCCATATCCAATAGCTTAAGAACTGGTTTAACCGGTATACCTAGTAGTAGATCCAAATCCAGTTATTCTTTATTTGAGAAATATGGTTTCATTTTTAACAATGTCCACAGCTTGTTGAACTAGACATTTCACTTTGTTCTTGCCCTTTTCATATTGCATTTTTTAAAGGTTTTTTTTGTGTGTTTTCTAGAATTAGTTCTCTCTTTCCCAAGAGAGAATGCATTAAGTTGTGCCAGTTTTGAAAGAGTTTCTTTTATGTGTTTTCTGGAATAGGTTTTCTCTTTGCCAAGGGAGAATGCAGACAAGAGCAGGTTGTTATCCTTTTAAATCTATCAAGGAGAAGTGTAACTGGAAACTACAGATGACGCACAAAAAGGAAATGAATTCAAAACATAATCCAATGGTGGTGTGTTAGTGTTAATCATTTTGATGACATTGGGGATTATCTGCTAATTTAAGGTAAATTCTTATCTCATTATTTTTATTTTTTATTTTTTTTCCATTCTATTAAACTCACTGTTGAATACTCAATCATTTTGATGACATTAGGGATTATCTGCTAATTTAAGGTAAATGCTTATCTCATTACTTATTTTATTTTTTTTTCATTGTATTAAACTGAGTGTTGAATATTTTAGTGTTGAATTTGTAAATTTCTATTCCATAAATAAATATGTTCTATAGATAAGAGATTATGCTCATTTTGAGACATTATAAGGAATTCACATTCTGTAAGGAACGAAACATTCCTATAATCCTCGACAAAGAATTTAGGTTGAAGACCTCATCTATAGCAATACTTCATTCCTGATAAGCAACTAAAACGATCCCAAAATTATTAATTGGTGTCTTTTTTTGTGTTGCCTTTACTAATAGAAGAAACAATAGTACTAAACAAGTGACAATGAATTCTATAGCGATAATCATGTCCTGGATTTTTTCTTGGCAAAGGCTTATATGTTTGATGGATTTCTTCCCAGCTCTAGTAACCAACATCTCATGCCTTCCTCCCTCATTCATAGCTTGAATTCATAGGTGTATCATATTTTTCATAGTTTTTAAATGCCTCATGCCCAGGGCTTGGTAAATTTATATTTTTTGGGATAATTAGTGTGGATTTATCAATTTTATTAGTTAAATAAATTGATTAAAAACTTAATATTTTATTTAGCAATTTTTTTTAATGAAGTGTGCAATTAATTTATTGTTGTCAATTAAAGTGTAATTTTTTTTAAAGCCCTCCTTCATAGAAGGGCAACATGAATATATACCCTTCTAACTGAAATTAAGACGAACCCGCTTCAAATTTGATCCCTGGTGGGGATGATGTTTTCCATACCAATCATCTTATCATCTCACACCAATAAATAGGAATTAGATATCCATATTCTATGAAATATTATTTTATATAAATAGGAGATAGATATTCATAATCCATAAAATATTATTATTTTTTTGTGGGGATATATAGTATTCATTTAGTTGTATTAATCTATCTGTCTTATATTTCGATATTTTTATACCTTAAGTTGAACATGGTAAATATTGGTTTTATTTATAATTATTTTTACTTATTAAATTATTTTTATTGGTTGAAATATATAATATTAATTTTAGGAAACCACAACTTGTCTTTTTTTGCTTATCTTAAAGTTGACATTTATCTTTTAAACAAAAGTTAAAATATTATAAACATAATATATCCGCTAGATTTAAAACATTTACAACTTCATATATATAATTTTACAAATTAGATAAATTAAAACTCTTCCTGAGGGTTTACACTTGAAAAAAAAGGTTTGCACCTCAAGAGAATTGATCCCTCTCGACGCTTGGTATATCCCCTTTAACATGGATCTATGCTAGTCATAAAACATCTAGAGTTGTTACATTACATTTCTCTATATGCTAATTCCAATATTTCACATCTCATTTTATTTTTTCATCAGTATGTTAAAATTTGAGATTAACACCTCCTAAAACATGATATCTATTGAACATGGTTGTCATTGATGACAAGCCATTAATGACAAAGGATGTGGTTGTTGATGGTTGTTGATGACGTGGACAAATCGGTGAATGACTAGGACAAAGACTTAATGACAAAGCCAAAGACTTGGGTCTTGGAACCCTACAAATGGTTGAGATGCCCTTACAAGTGTCCTTACACCTGTGCACACGATGGAGATTGGAATATACATCCTTGGACATTCCTTGTGGTCATTTGTTGATAGGAATTGCTTTAAAGGAATTTATTTAATGATGTTGAAGCCACAAGATCATTACACCCTCTTGAAATGATGAAGCCCATAATGTTGAGTTGTTTCCCTTGCACCTATGATGATGATTATAAATATATGAAGCCCCTATGTCTTTAATATACATGATGATGATGTTAAGGAAGCCAATGGTACAACAAACCTCTTATAAATGGCTTGATGCCTTACACCTTGAACCATTCAAATAATGACATGGCAAGTTTGGTGCAAGATGAGTACGACATGGCATGTTTGGTGATGTGGATAATCTCTTGTAGAACATTTACTGATTGATGATCATTAATGGTGCATTTGGAAATGATTTGGACATATGACCCATACACATGGTGTGAAATTGGATTTTGGCTTTATGACTTAATGCTCTTGATGGTGATGAAACACATGATGAATCCATGATTCCCATGAAGGTGCTTTTGGAGCCCATGGTAATGGCATATGTGGTTGTATGAAGTCCTTGCTTTGTCATGAAGTCTTTTGCAAGCTAAATAAGCCCATGGATGAAGCCCTCACCCCTTCTAAAAGGATTATGCCCTTGTTGTGGGTGACATGAAGACTTTGGTTGAGAACTACTAATGTTGACATCGAGCCCTAACAATCTCTGAAGAAGCCTTTGGTACCCTCACATTTGAAGACTTCTAGGTGGAAGTGGCAACAAACCAAATATAATTTGTCTGAAGTCAAAATTCAACCTGCTAAAAGAGTCACTTAAATAAAAAACTTAATATTCACAAAGTCGGCTCCATAAAACTCTAATTTTTATTTAAATTAAAAATTAAATTAAGATAGTTCAGCCAAGTAAAAACCATGGATAATGTGTATGAATATCAGTCAACGTTGCCATTTATTTTATCAAGAAGTAAGTCTGATTTAGCTATGAAATTCGAACAACCTACTAAGGAAAATTCGTGGAGCAGTTGTTTGGTTGAAGAAGGATGATTCTTCTCTAAAATTCAAACTATCCCTAAGGTAGAATTTCACAGCAACCGTCGAAGTATTTTTTGTGGTATTATCTCTCTAATTTTGGCAACTTACTAAGGAGAAATTTGTGTATAGGAGTGATTTTTCTCTCTGATATTTTATGAAAAACTGTTTGATATGAAGTATTAGAACATACCTTATTTATGAAGTAACTGATGACAACTACATGACAGTAATGGAGTTTGAATGTTGAGTTGTTCAAGTATGGGAAATTCATATTCTGAGATACAAAAGTATATATTCAAGGTGGCTGAAAATGATTCATGATATTGCAACAGTTGATTGATTGAGCTGACTTAACAATATAGCAGTCTATGAATAGTAAGATAGTGATTACTTTTATAACAATATTGATATGACAAGTGATAACTAGATGAGGTTTGACTTGACAGAGATAGTGAATCTTTGAGTTGACAGTTACATAGATAGATAAATTATGACATTGACAAGCTGATAACATGTGACATGACAATGATTAGTATGTGAAGGAAATATGGGTCTTGCACCTCCTTAGTTAGAGCTAAGAAAACCAGGCTGGGCCCTATTGTTAGAGTTGGTTCTCTTTAAAAAGTTGGTGTTGATGTAATCATGAAAATTGAAGTCTTCCATTGTACTTAATATCAAATTATAAATGAAGTTTCTATACTTGTTTTAAGATGTGTCTCTTATGATCTACTTTGATGACATGATTGATTGATGAATGTTGATGTACTTAGTAGCTTAATATGAATGATGAAATCTGCTTAAGTTTTGAGAAGTGAAATTTGTTAAGGGTTCTAGCACACTGATTCACTCTCCCCTGCTCAGTGTGGAATTGTGTCCAACAATTCGTACCAGAGCAGGCCTTCACCACAAGCTTTTCCATCTTGAAGGAGATCTGTGGACACACCATGGATGCAAAAGCAGAGTCCCCTAGTTGAAATGTTCCAGTATTTTATGTGACAAATTATTTCGGTTGGAGAACCAAGATGAAAGCTTCTCTAAAGAAGTTTGGTGTTTGGGAGATTGTGATCAATCCACCTATTTTGTCTAATAAGAAGACCAAGCCAGTTTCATAGAAAGAAGCCAAGAAGGACAACACCACTGCTTTAAAATTTCTCATGGATGGACTCTCAAGCTCAGTCAAGGAGAGTGTAGGGGAACACACTACAACCAAATACCTATGGTTTAATTTGGAAAGTGAATACCAAAGAAGAAGACACGACATGGAAACATAAAAGAAACAAATAGAAGTCAAGCTCACTGAAGATGTGAAGGAAGAAGAAAAGGAAGTGCAAGCATTAGACATCAGTGAAGCTAATGATCATTCTGATTACAACAGCAGAGATTGTCATAAATTTGAAAATGATCTTGAAGATGCTAAGAAATATTTCCTAGCATACCTTTTAATGGACATTGATCTCAAATACAATTTGAGGCTTAAAAGAAAGATTTTGGGGTCCTTTGAAAAGTGCCATGAGAAGTCAATGGATCTGCTCAATAAACTCAATCACAAGAAGAAAATATTACAAGATGAGCTAGAGGACAAAGAAGATGAAATTGAAAGATTAAACATCAAACTAATAAGTCAACAAGAAGATACTCATGAAGATGCCGAAGAGATTGAAGAAACAAGGAAGGAAAATGTTGATTTGAAGATTCAACTTGAGGAATCCAAAAGGAAAGAGGAAGTCTTGAAGAACCAGTTGGATGAAGAAGAAAATACTTTTCAGAAGCTTGAAATGGAAGTGGTTGATCTTAGGAATAAGAACAAAAAAATCAAGTTCCTATGTCAAGTTTAATAACAGTTCTGTCATCCTAGATGAGATATTGGATAGCCAAATAACTCCTTTGACAAATCCAGGCTTGGTTATAACAAGAAGGAAGAAAAAACTGAAGATGGCTCATGGTCTCCCAATACTCCAGCAAGCTCATCATCTCCCAAAAGTGAAATTCAAGATGCTCGTCATATACCTGCAAAAGACATCATAAAAATTGGACATCAAGGATTTAGTCGTACTCCTCAAAGAAACTTTAGAAAATTAACATCCTCTAGGTGGAATTAGGCATCTAGGTATGGAACAAATATCAATGGTTACTGGTACTCAGGTAATGATTTTGGTCATAGGGCATTGGATTGCAGATCTCATGCAAGAAATGTTGGGCCTCCCAACAATATGGTTAGATGTTGGACATGTAACTGTGTTGGGAATATTTCTACAAATTACCACACCATGATATGTTGTAACTGCTATGGCTTTGGCCACAAATCCCAAGACTGTGCAAGTACAAGAAGACAACCTATGATGAGTCCCTCATACACATCAGCTAGAAGAACCTATTAACCATGTAAGAATATAAATGTATGGAGAATTGAAGCTCAAAAGACATGCTCAAAACCAAGGACACTCTCAGGTATGTATGAAAAAGAATATTTTGTTGGACGTGAATGAAGTTGACTAGTTCAAAGAAGATGGATGCCATATGGGCCAATAAACCCTCTGTCATCCATGCAACATAAATATGTTATCACTGCAATAGATTATTTCACCTAGTGAGTAGAAGTTGCACCCTTTCCTATAGTAAATGCCAGTCAAGTTGTTCATTTCTTACAATCCTGTATTATTACTCGATTTGATGTACCTGAGTCTCTTGTTTTTATAATGCTTCTTACTTTTCTTCTGTTGAATTAACAAAATTTTCTTTGGAGAAAGGGATTAGAGTCAGGTATTCTGAAAGTTATTATCCTTAGGGTAATGGATTGGCTGAATCCACCAAAAAATATTACTAAATATTCTAAAGAAAATTATTGCCACACATCATTGAAATTGGCACACTACCTTACATAATTCACTTTCGACAGACATAGTAACACCGAAATCTTCAATTGGAAATTCACCTTTATTTCTAATTTATGGAACTGAAGCTATTCTACCTCCTAATCTTTTCCTACCTTCTTTATAGTTAGCATAGTCCATCTAAGACGTAAATTGTTCTTCTATGGAGAAGAGAATCAATACTCTGATTAAATTAGAGGAGGATAGAGTTGATTAGACCTCAGTTTCCAATAGAGATTTACAAGTGGGTGATTTAGTTCTAAAGTGGGACAAATCTCATGAAGATAAAGGCGAACATACAAAATTTTAGTGTCTTTGGCTAGGACCCTATGTCATTGTAGAAAAAATGGGTCCAAGTACCTTTTGAATTCAAACCTTGGAAGGTCAGTCCGAAATATTTCTAGTTAGCAGGCTGATTCTTAATAAATACTTTCATTAATTCCACCAAATATTTGAATATGTACATATTTTGTTAATATTTGTACATCCTTTCTTTTTTGTATTAATTTCTTCACAATTCTGAAAACCATTAGAGTATCTTTTATGTATAGTTTAGTTTGTTTTGTTTTTTATTTTATAAAAACTCATCCCATCAGTAAATAATTGTAAGTATTGACTAAAAATATCTATTTTCAACAAAAGACTTATATTATAAAGAAAGATCATTACCCTTTGCAATCCTTGCAATTTTGCATTTATATATTTGATTGGAGAAAGAGTTTTGTAAATAAATAAATCCTTGTGGATTGAATTTCAGTTTGTTTATTTACTCTAAGCAATTAAGATCAAGTATAGTCTTTCATATGGCTTTGTCTAATCAAATTGTCTTAAATATGAAATGAATCTTTTAAAATTTTAATTTTTGTAAATACAATTAGGATTTACCTTCTCTCGTCTGTTTTATTATTCAAGTATTGATTGTTAGTGAGTTACCTCATCAAAACCTCATACTTGGAAAATCCTTATGAATTTGGATTATTAGTCATCTTAAACTCATTTACAATATGAAAGTATCTTAGTTAGTTCCATTTTAATTTTTTTTTTATGAAACTAGGAATGAAAGGTCTCAGTAACGAGCCAATCCACTCAGGATCATGAATATCATTAGTGTGACATTACCTAAATTCAGTTATGAGGCCATGGTAGTGACTATTGGTCTTATGATCAAGGGATAGGGGGTCTCATTAATGAGCCAGATGATTCATCTCTGATGATATTTGTGAGTGACACCACTTTTTGGTTACCAAGCTAGGGCAGCGACTCCTTATTCCATAAAAAACAAATTAATTAGAAATAAAAGAAAATAAAAGGAAAAGTGAAAATAAATCATCTCAATAGATGGAACAAATTTCAGATATTTTTCAGAGAATTAAATATTTACATCTTTATACATATGGTTTGGATTATCTTTTATTTTGAGTACTTAGTTTTGACGAGGCAATCTCACTTGACTTAGCTACAAACACAAATCTTTCTTAAATGACATGAAGGGAGATATTGAAGGTATTTGTGATTATGAAAATCATTAAACACATGTTTATATCAGGTTGGAGTTATCTTATTTCTCAAGTTAAGTTTTAGACTGTATCATACTTCATCATTTATAGCAAAGTAAACATAGATAACTGTTACCTTCTCATATTTGTATTCTATTTTTGTTAATAAAAATGATATCAACTCTCCTCTCGATAAATTCTTGAAGATATTATTAAGAGTTCCTTCAGAATCTATTATTCTGAAGGTACTCTCAATTTGAAAGCTTCAATTGCTTGAATAAGAGATCATTGCAAGCATTTCGATTTCATCATTCATTTAGTAGTTGTTAAATGAAATTTATATATAATCATTTTTTCATTAGCACATATTAACTCTTGATTATATATTGTTTAAGATGATTTATTTTCAGTTGATCTACATCTTGCTAATCTTATCTTATAACTAGATCGAATTGGCTGCTATGATTTTTCATCTTTTTAACATGATCTCCTTATGAATTTCATAAAGGTTTTAATAGTTTGATTGGTAATGCTAGGAAAAGTATAATAATTAATTTCATGTTTTATATATTATTTGAATAAATGATATTGATTCATTATATATTAAAACATAAAAACCTAAAACTATGTCTAACATTAAAACCCTAAAGAACTATGCCCAAATGAATGATCAAACTTCCATTTGAATTATACCCTAATTATTATGACATTTATGCAAATCGAAACTATGAGTACAACATGTGGTATCTATCCTAGTTTGGATTTGAAACACAAATCAATGTATCATTAGACACCTATTGACCACAGTACAATGAAATCATAATCGTGTCAAGTCACTCTATCAAAGAGATTTTGAAACCAATTTTTATTTATGATATATGTACAAAGTCATGGTTTCATTCTCTGCGCATCATTATGATTTTGTCCTTTGCACCATTTTCTTCATTTATCAAATCATAAAATGAGTTGGGTAGTGTTTTGGATGCATGGGTTACCAAGTTTAGAGTTTTTACCGGAAGATGGGTTAACCTGGTTCGTAATATCCATTGATGATCACCCTTACTTTGATTTTTTTCTTAGTATAGCCACGATGGATCCTCTATGTAGTTTTGAGCCGACTAGTAGCGAATTTATCGACATTGAACCGAAGGATGCGTTGTTAATCAAAAAAATCAGATGGGGAGAATTATTCAGAATCTTTGATGGACATAACATTGAAGTAACTCATCGATTTTCCTTATCCTTCAAGGAGAATGTTGCAAAAATTGGGGATTTAAGATTGATTATCTCCGAGGATGTCATAGAGAAAGTGACTAAGTTGACACATACAGGAGAGAAGTGGTTTAAGCGGGGGGGATAAGACCAAATGGAAGCAATTTTTACTCCCCTTAAGTACATATTTTGATGATAAGTTTGGGTTCCCTGTGAAATACCTCAAATACCAGTGGCAGTCACTGCTTCAATTGATCATTAGGTACATAAACTGTGACGATTGATTCTCCTCTATGCATTATTATCATCTAAGGTTGTTAGTGGCATTCAAAGGGTCTAAGTTGAATTCACCATGCTTTTTGTTCAATAGCTAAGAAAAAATGGCGCATGTTGTTAAAAATACCATAGGAAGCCAGGATCGAAGTCTTTTTCATCACGGTTTATTAAAAATATTCATTCAGTATCAAATTTATTTAATTGATAAAAATTGGGATTAGTTCTTGGCTAAGAAAGGCTTTGGTTCGACTGAGTTTTGGCCTCCTTCAACTTCTAGATCTCGTATGAAGAGAAGGAAGCACTATGTTAATGAATATCCTACGTTTAGTCTTAATCCAAACCCTAATGAAGTGGTTGATAATAAGCCTACCATATTGAATGATTTAGGGAATAATCTAGTAGATGATAATATCATTCTTGTGACTCGAATTTCGATTAACTCAAAGCTTGATCAAATTGGTAAAATACCTACACAAAAGCATGAAAAATTAGTCGAATGCTAGAATGCAGACTCAAACCTATTTGATGAACTTAGACTCACATAGAAGGAGTCTATTTATGTGACTGCTCAATGATTTACTCGAATCATGGCCACGGTTATGAATCTTTCTACGATTAAACAACAGAGAGAGTCCCCAATGGTTGAAACTCTGAGTGATGAAGATAATGTATATCCTATTCATGAGATTTATCATGATGTTGATGATGATGAACAGACTGTGGATATGAATAACCCTGTAGCTATTTATCCTAAACGATCTATTGGTGGAGTATATTTATGTAGATCTGAGCCAAAACCATCATGTACAGGTAACTATTTTCCTACTAGAAGTGGGAAAAATTTTAAGCAAAGTCTGCAACAGGTTCTTAAAAATAGTGTCTCAGTTAGAGGCTTAATAAAAGGAATTAGGTGCCAACGCATTGTCTAAGCAAGAAGAAATCAAAACTATTAAAGGAGAATTGTTGGTGTGGGTAAATATGTGGCATGAACTAAAGTTAAAAAAGGATAAATATAAAGCTGTTAAGAGATCCCTTGATGTAATGAATGAACAATTGCTTAAACATGGGGAACAATAAAATGATAAAATCATAAAACTCCAATCCAGGTTATTCGAAGCACGACGAGCTGCAAAATTGAAATTTACAACTTAAAATTTTTCTTGTTACAGCTAAACATGCTTTTTGTTTTGACAAGTTATAAGTTATTTGATTAGCATGCCCACATAATATTCGATTATATGGGCATTCTTAAATTTTTGTTTTCTTTTGTTTCATTATTAAATGCGATTTTAAATGAAATTTAATATTCTATTAATTGGTTATTGTAGGTGGCTATTTGGATGCGTTTTGATGTTGATGTCGTTGGATGTACGCGAATATTACTACTAGGTGTTAAACTAGTTACCCCTTGCGATGATATGGATGTCAAGTTCCTTCCTTGGAGGGATTTTTGATCAACAAAACGATATTGGGAATCGTTTGTCTTTATAATGTAACAACTATTAGAAACTGAATGTTATTTAGTAGATGCATAGAATTCTAAGGGTAGTTGATTAGTTTTGTTATATAAGTCATGAGAATGACTTGAATAGGGGGATTCAAGTATGAATGAGAAGAATTTTACAATGGAGTAAAGACACAAATGTGCTACAAGTTTCTTTTCTAATTTCATTCCCACGGTACTGCAAAGCACTTGTTCGAAATACTGATATCATTTTGACTTCAATTTTTTTATTAATACATATATATACATTCTCCTTATTATTTTCTTCTCTTTATCACTTATAATTATACTTTGATATAACTTTGTGAATTATGAATGAATTACTTGAAGCACAAACTCATTTTGATATTTGATATTTATATTATATGTGTCATGTTAATTAATTTGTATTAATTAAACTTTATTGTATAATATTCTGTTTATTAACTTACCAATTGATTCATATGTATTTCTACAAAAATTCCATTAAATAGTTAAACATTCTTAATTTCAAATATTTAAATGTTAGAAGTTAACCGTTCATTGACATTTTATTTTTTAGGATAATAAATAATTTATTTATTTATTGTTCTTTAATAATAAATATTATTACTGCACAGAAAGTTACTCATGATATTGAATTTGATGATTTATTCTCATAGTTATATTATTTAACTTTTTGTTATATATATTGTTAATAGAACATTAACATAATTAATAGTTTGCTCGTGGCCAAGATATGATCCACTAGATTAAATTAATTTTTAGTTTATAGTTTAGATTTTCTATTTTTCATTTAGCAGCTATTAAATAGATTTTATATTACAGTTAGTTATTTTTCATCTATTTAAGGAGTTTTTGATAATACCTTCTGAAATAGAGACTCTCCTTAATAGAGAAGACCATAGATTAGATATAGACAACAAGCTTTGATTTAGTAGTTGTTGAATAGAAATTTCATTTTAAATTGATTAGTGTAGCATGCAGATAAATATGTTGTTTTAACTTAGTAGTTTCATTAGAATTTAGTTTAACTTTAATTTGTTAATTACTTTAGGACACACTTTTTCTAAGTTTAAGTAGTAAAATTATCATTCAGAGAGTGAAACTTAGATGGTAGCAAGACCATAACCTACGAGAATTAACCATACCAAACACACCAGGGGATGCATTAAGCGCCTTGTGTGGGTTAGTTCTCCGTAGTTGGCCTTATTCGGAAAATTCCGCCAACATGACTCAATGGTAAATGATGGTTTCTCCAAGCAGTGGAACATGTCCAAGAATAGTGGTTACAGTTGTCATGTTGATAGGGGGAGCAAGGGTAATTTGCAGTGATCAGATAGTTGAAGAAAATGTAGTGAAAAAACATGGTGATGTTTGAAGGACTGTCCTTGATGTATGCTCACCTTTTATGAGTTTACTCGATGATTGATTCCTTACAACATTAATAAAGTGTGATGATGACTCTCTCCATATTTGGATATGATTGGAAGATTGTCTTAAAAAACACTTGTTGTTGGTATATGATTGTATATTGGCATTCAAATGTTAGCAGTAGCAATTTACACGCCTTTTTCAAGACAACCAAAGTTACACGAAGTTATGATCTCCAGTCAACAAAAAAAACATTTATGTTGTGAAAGAATGATACTTTTCAAAGACTAGCTCGGGCATCCAAAAATTGAACTCTATCAAGTTTATTTCTTACGATGGTTGTAAACCTCTCATTCAAAACTCAAGGATGGAAAGGAAAATCCTATCTTATATGACTTTCGTATAACATAATTCAAGTCATCCGAAGGTTATGTGTAAACTTCCTAAGGCTTTAAGGGCTAGTTAAATAGAAGATCAAGGGTCTAATTTTGATCAATACATTAGTATAGAATTGAAGACATTAGTAAGTTTGAAGCATCTGAAGGTTTATTCAAGCAAGGAGTAGTTTTAAAAATATATCCCTCACAACATAGCTTTGGATAAAAGTTGTGAAGGCACACTTCAAAGAAGCAACTGAAGGAATATTAACATGCATCTGAAGCACTGAGTTTGAGCATGAGATGTAGAAATTTGTAGCTTCTATGATTTTTCATCTCAACAAAAACACACAAGAAGTGTTCTGAATATAGTTAAGACATAGTCAAGCACTCGTAGTCATCCAAAGATATTTAAAAAATATTGTTCTTAGTGACAACTTGACAAGTAACATCCAGAACATGATAGACTTGATATTGTTTGAAAATATTAATATGACTAGCGACAGGGGGAGCATCAAAGTATTCTAAAGAAGAAATTGAAGAAGTATACATGAAAGGGGGAGCTTGAAATCTTTAAAAAAATATAGAAACATACTTGATAGGGGGAGAATCTAGAAATACTTTTATGATGAGAGATGATGACATATCATTAGTACCTTTGTTTACCAACCAAAACAAATAAGTGTACTATTTTGTAGACAACTTGTGTTAGCATTTGGTCATTAGATATTAGTATTATTGAATGTATAAGGGCTAGAAGATTGTGTACATATGGAGCAGACATTTCACTTTTATCATAGTAAGTATTTAAGAAGACATTTTGATGATTTGATGGATAAATGTTTGCCATTTGTAATTAATGTCAAAGGGGGAGAGTAATTGAGGAGTGTTTCCATCAATGACAAAGGGGAATTTTGTTGAGCATGGTTGTCATCGACGACAAGCCATTAATGACAAAGGTTGTGGGTTTTGATGGTTGCTGATGACAAGGAAAACTCAATGAATATCATCTAAGGCTGTTAATGGGATTCAAAGGGTCTAAGTTGAATTTACCATGCTTTCTGTTCAATAGCTTAGAAAAAATGGCTCATGCTGTTCATAATACCATAGGAAGCCAGGATCAAAGTATTTTTCATCACAATTTATTAAAAATATTTATTCAGTATCAACTGTCTTTAATTAATAAAAATTAGGACTTGTTCTTGGCCAAGAAAGGCTTTGGTCCGATTGAGTTTTGGCCTCCTTCAACTTCTAAATCTCGAATGAAGAGAAGGAATCACTATGTTAATGAAATTCCTACATTTAGTCTTAATACAAACCATAATGAATTGGTTGATAATAAGCCTACCTTATTGAATGATTTAGGGAATAATCTAGCATATGATAATATCATTCATGTGACAGGAATTTCGGTTAACTCATAGCCTGATGGAATTGATAAAATACCTGCACAAAAGCATGGGAAGTCAGTCAAATTCCAAAATGCAGACTCAACCCTACTTCATGAACTTAGAATCACACAGAAGGAGTCTATTTATATGTCTGCTCGACGATTTACTCGGAGCATGGTCACGGTTATGACTCCTTCTAGGATTCAACAACATAGAGACTCCCTAATGGTTGAAATTTCGAGTGATGAAGATAATGTATATCCTATTCGTGAGATTTCTCATGATGATGATGATGATGAACAGACTGTGGATATGAATAACCTTGTAGCTACTTATCCTAAAATGTCTACTGATGGACTATGTTTATGTAGATCCAAGCCAAAGCCATCGTGTACAGGTAACTCTTTTCCTGCTAGAAGTGGGAAATTTTTTAAGCAAAGTCTCAAACAGGTTCTTAAAAGTAGAGTGTCTCAGTTAGAGGCTGAAGTAAAGGAATCACATGCCAAGGCATTGGGTAAGAAAGAAGAAATTAAAACTCTTAAAGGAGAATTTTCGGTGTGGGTAAATAGGTGGTAGGAACCGAAGTTAAAAAATGATAAATATAAAGCTCTTTAGAGATCCCTAGCTGTAACTAATGTATGATTGCTTAAATAGGGGAACAACAAAAGGTTAAAATCATAAAACTCCAAGCCAAATTATCTGAAGCAAGACAAGCCGCAAAATTGCAATTTACAACTTAAAATTTGTCTTATTACAGTTAAACATGATTTTGATTTTGACAGGGTATAAGTAATTTGATTAGCATATACACAGAATCGAAGATTCTGTGGGCGTACTTAAATTTTTGTTTGCTGTTGTTTCATTATTAAATGCATTTTTAAATGAAATTTAAGATAATGTTAATTGGTTATTGCAGGTGTCTATTTGGATGCATTTTGATGTTGATGTTGTTGGATGTACGTGAATCTTGCTACCAGGTGTTAAAGAAGTTACCCCTTACAATTATATGGATGTCAGGTGTCTTCCCTTGAGGGATTTTTGATCAACAAAACGATAATGGGAATCGTTTGTCTTTATCATGTAACGACTGCTAGAAACTGAATGTTATTTTTAGTAAGTAGATGGATAGAATTCTGAGGGTAGTTGTTTAGTTTTGTTATATAAGTCATGAGAATGAATTGAATAGGGATATTCAAGTATGAATGAGAATACTTTTACATTGGAGTAAAGCCACAAATGTGCTACAAGTTTCTTTTGGAATTTCATTCCTGTGGTACTGTCAAGCACTTGTTCGAAAGACTGGCATCAATTTGAGTTCAGTTTTTTTTTATGAATACATATATATACATTCTCCTTATTAATTTTTTCTTTTTATCGCTTATAATTATAATTTGATATAATTTTGTGAATTATGAATGAACTACTCGAAGCACAAACTCATTTTTATATTTGATATTTATATTATATGTGTCATGTTAATTAATTTTTATTAATTAAACTTGAGTGTATAATATTCCGTTTATTAACTTACTAATTGATTCATCTGTATTTCTACATAAATTCAATTAAATAGTTAATCATTCTCAATTTCAAATATTTAAATGTTAGAAGTTAACTATTCATTGACATGTTATAATTTAGGATAATAAATAATTTTTTATTTATTGTTCTTTAATCATAAATATTGTTCTTGAACAGAAAGTTACTCATGATATTGGCTTTGACAATTTCTTCTCATAGTTATATTATTTAACTTTTTGTTATATATATAGTTAATAGAACATTAACCTAATTAATTGTTTACACTTGGCCAAGATAGGATCCACTAGATTAAATTAAATTTTAGTTTATAGTCTAGATTTTCTTTTTTTCATTTAGCAGCTATTAAATAGATTTTATATTACAGCTATTTATTTTTCATCTATTTAAGCAGTTTTTGATAATACCTTCTGAAAACTTAAATAGAGAATCTCCCTAAGAGACCAAAACATATATTGGATATAGACAACAAGCTTTGATTTAGTCACCGTTGAATAGAATTTTTATTTTAAATTGATTAGCGTATCCCGTAGATAAATAGATAGCTTTAACTTATTAGTTTCATTATAATCTAGTTTAACTTTTAATTTGTTAATTAGTCTAGGACACACCTATTCTAAGTTTAAGTAGTACAAATCTCCTTAAGTGAGTGAAACTTAGATGGTAACAATACCTTAACCTGCGAGAATTAGCCATACCAAACACACCCGGGGATGCATTAAGCACATTGTGTGGGTTAGTTCTCTGTAGTTGGCCTTATTTAGAAAATTTGGCCAACATGACTCAAAGGTAAATGATGGTTGCTCCAAGTAGTGGAACAGATCTAAGGATAGTGGTTACAGTTGTCAGGTTGATAGGGGGAGCAAGGGTAATTTGCAGTGATCAGAAAGTTGAAGAAAGTGTAGTGAAAAAACATGGTGATGTTTGAAGGATTGTCCTTGATGTCTCCTTACCTTTTATGAATTTACTAGATGATTGGTTCCTTGCAACATTCATAGAGTGTACCGATGAATCTCTCCATATTTGGATATGATTGGAAGAATGTCTTCAAAAAACACTTGTTGTTGGCATATGATTATATATTGGCATTCAAATATTAGAAGAAACACTTTCCACACCTTGTTGAAGATAACCAAAGTTACATGAAGGTTTGATCTCCAGTAAAAAAAAAACATTAATGTTGTGAAAGAATGATACTTTTCAAAGACTAGCTCTAGCATCCAAATATTGAACTCTATTAAGTTTATTTCTTATGATGGTTGTAGACCTCTCACTCAAAATGCAAGGATGGAAAGCAAAATCTGATCTTAAATGACTTCATATAACATAATTCAAGTCATCTGAAGGTTATGTGAAAACTTCCAAAGGCTTGAAGGATTGGTTAAACATAAGATCAAGGGTCTAAATTTTATCAATACATTAGTAAAGAATTGAAGACATCAATAAGTTTGAAGCATACGAAGGTTTATTCAAGCAAGGAGCAATTTTAAAAATAGTTCCCTCACAACATAGTTTTGGATAAAAGTTGTGAAGGTGCACTTCAAGGAAGCAACTAAAGGAATATTAACATGCATCCGAAGCACTGATTTTGAGCATGAGATATAGAAAGTTGCAGCTTCTATGATTTTTCATCTCAACACAAACACACAAGAAGTGTTCTAAAGATATTTATCAAGCACCCATAGGCATCCAAAGATATTTAAAAATATTGTTCTCAGTGAGATCTTGACAAGTCACATTCAGAACATGATAGAATTGATATTGTTTGAAAACATTAATATAACTAGTGACAGGGGGAGCATCAAAGAATTATAAAGAATAAATTGAATAAGTATACACAAAAGGAGGAGCCTGAAATGTTTAAAATAACTATAGCAACATACTTGATAGGAAGAGTAACTAGCAATACTTTTATGAGGAGATACGATGACATATCATCAGTACCTTTGTTGAGAAGCCACAACATCTAAGTGTACTATTTTGCAGACAACTTGTGTTAGCATTTGGTCACCAGATCTTAGGATTATTAAATGTATAAGGTATAGAAGATTCTGTACATTTAGAGAAAACATTTCACTTTAATCATAGTAAGTATTCAAGAATCCATTTTGATGGATAAATTTTTGTCCATTTGTCATTAATTTCAAAGGGGGAGAGTAATTATATAGGATTTCCATCAATGACAAAGGCAGAGTTTGTTGAGCATGGTCGTCATCAATGACAAGCCATTAATGACAAAGGATTTGGTTGTTGATGGTTGTTGATGACATGGAAAAATCAATGAATGTAATTAGTATGGCATTACCTAAATTTAGTTATCAGGCTGTGGTAGTGGCTCTTGGTCTTATGATCAAGAGATATGGGGTCTCAGTAATGATCAAGCTGATTCATGTCTGATGATATTTGTGAGTGAAATTGATTTTTGGTTACCAAGCGAGGGAAGTGATTCCTTATTCCATAAAACTTAAATTAATTACAAATAAGAGAAAAGAAAATAAAAAGAACAAAAAAGGAAAAGTGAAAATAAATTATCTCAATAGATGGAACAGATTTAAGATATTTTTTATAGAAGTAAATAGTTACATCTTTATACTTATGGTTTGGATTACCTTTTATTTCTAGTACTTAGTTTTCACGGGGCAATCTCATCGGGGGTTGCATGATGCTCCTTTTGTGGGTTAGTTCTCCGTAGTTGGAATTATTTAGAAAATATGGCCAACAAATGGCGCTATAAGGAGGGATTGTAACTATTAATGGCTAAAAATGTTCAAAACCCTATAACTAGTTCATATCCTTTACCACTCAGCGAATTTGATAACACTTGTATTTCAGATACTTTAGTTTTTCCACAAATCAAAATCAATGATTCTCCATTTTCAAATGTTGTTAGATATAACTTAGAGCGGGACTATGCTTCTTCTCCTTACACTCTAGATCAAATTGAACAAGATTTAGGATAATATAGAAGAGTCCTCACTAGGATTTATTCTCAACAAACTGATATACCCCATATTGATTCTTGTCTATCTCATCAGAATAGAAATAACACATCATCTTTTGCAGCCGGTCAGACTTCAATAGGAAATTAGGAGTTAGGATTAGGAAGCCCAAATTATCAGTTCAATCCTTCATCCAAAGGGATTACTGAAACCAACATTGCAAGAAGGATTATCCCTTCCAATAATTCTGGTCAATCACCATCTCCTACAGATTCTCCACCTGATAGTCCAAGACGCAGTGATCACAGTAATTCTTCGAATTCTAAAAAAGACAATATGGCAGGAGTAGGAGAAGGTAATCCTACGAATCCTCCTTTACCTTGGTTAAGGAGGACCGCAGTTGCAGTCCCTGGAGTACAACATCCATTTCCTAAATATCCAGATAAACTTCTTCCTAAATTCAACACAGATAATAAGAAACCTGCTGAAAATCATATTGACAAGTTTATTCTTTCTATATAAACCGTGAATGTACAACATGAAGATGTAGTTTGTCGTCTATTTCCATTAAAATTTGAAGGAAAACAATCAGTTTGGTACTTTTTGTTGGTTCAAGGATCTATAACCAATTGGGTAGTTTTTTTATAGGTATTATGACTCCCGATTCAATATTATTCATGGCTAATGCATACATTTATATATTACATGTGACGGTTGAGTTTCATCAACCTTTTCACCTTCCTATGTAACTATTCAGCTAACTATTTATTTATTTATTTACAATATTATAATCCTGATGGATTATATTCTAACAATCCCCCTCTTAATCCGAAGGGGTGTTCGTAAGTCTGAGCATGTTTCTGAATCTTTCAAACTTTTCTCGTCCAAGCGCTTTGGTGAAGATGTCTGCAACTTGATCATTTGTGGAACAATGTCGAATATGGACTGCCTTGGCCTCTACATGATGTCGAATCAAATGATACTTTGTGTTGATGTGTTTGGTTCGATCATGGAATCTAGGATTCTTATCCAGCTTGATTGCAGAAGTATTGTCGACCAATAATGGAGTGGAATTTTCTTGTTTTTCTTGCAAATCTTCAAGTATCTTCCTGAGCCATACTATTTCTTTCATTGCTTCAGCTATAGCCACATATTCTGCTTCTGTTGTTGAATCTGCTGGAACTAACTGTTTGCGTGATCTCCATGAGACAGCTGCTGATCCAAGACTCATAGTGTATCTAGAAGTTGTACTCCTGTCTCCTTATCACCATCAAAATCTGAGTTTGAGTACCTAATAAGTTTGAAGTCATCCACTTTAGAGTACTTGAGTCCAACGTCTTGAGTCCCCTTCAAGTATCTTAGAACTCTTTTTGTAGCTGACCAGTGTCCTTCACA
>LPNX010745759.1:30348-40869 GCA_001517045.1 Pseudotsuga menziesii
GGAATTCAGGCATCTTCAGTCGAATGGTGCCCATTCCCTTTGGTTTAAGACTTGACTTATCTGCAAAGTAAACTATGCCATCTATTGTTTTATTAATTTCTTCAAAACAATATTTTTTAAATGTCACGTGTGATGTTGCACCAGTATCAAGCAGCCAACAATTTGCAATCTCCCTTGGAAGGGTCTTTGGACCGATTCTTTGTTTTTTGAACAAAGTCAAGGAATTATTCGACAGGCTCGCTTGATTTCTTGATCTTTCTAGACCATTTTGGATATGTTTCCTTGCGAGTGAGGACATCACCAACAATAGATGCTATAGATTGCATCTTTTACAACTGTTAGTGTAATTTACAATATTGAACTTAATATGACAAAGAGAATGAGAATGAAGATAATAGAAAAACAACATCCTTGTAGGTCTATAGTCTCTGCCAAGTTGATTTACAATCTTAATATTTCAACTTCAAGTTTTAAAAATGATACAATGACACAGAAAATATGCTGTCAATAAGATGGGCAGTCTCAGCAATCTCCTTTCACGTAGAATGTGGTCACAACTTCAATCTTCAAGCAATCTCAATGGAGATCTCGGCATGTATACACATTTATTCTTCAATGCAATATATATATGATCAGTCTTCACTGACAGCAGCATGTATACACCATTATTCTCCAACGCAGTGTATATATGATCAGTCTTCACTGACAGCAGCATGTATACACCAGCGTGTATACACCATTATTCTCCAACGCAGTATATATATGATCACTCTTCACTGACAGCAGCATGTATACACCAGCATGTATACACCATTATTCTCCAATGCAGCCAGCAGTCTCTTCATAAAAATGCAGTCTCTAGTGAGTCTTCAACACATGCAACTATGAATCCATAATGACCACTGCAAGTTACTTCGACGTCCTGAATGAGCTTATAGACGAGCTTGTCACGCAAGTGAAGGATGGAGCTGCATATTCCGCTCCAGCACCATGTGGAAAAACATTTTCTACTCCCCAAGGTTTGAACACAGGTTTTCACCTGTAATTGAACTAAAAACACCACGAAAGGGGAACTTTTAGCGAATTCTCCGACTTATTATCTCTAAATAATTCTCCAACTTTTAGCGAGTTCTCCGACTTTGAAGTCTAAAGTCCATACTGCAATTTTGTGAAGGGAAGCGCACTTGAAAGTCCAAATTTTATAGCCCGATCAGCTATAACAATGGATTGCTGCGGTGGGCTCAGCCCTCTAAACTGTATATATGGCTTATTATTTGTAAGCGGTTTTATGAGCTCAATTTCTATGTATATGATTTCTCCAATAAAAATAGATTTATCTATTCATCAATGCTATACACTAATTAAAATTCAATCAATCTCCCCAGCAACACTGATAGATTGGATGAACCAACCAGTTTTCCGGGTGATGAGTCTTCCTGGTGTTATTCCTGTCGAATCGACAAGTACCAATCTAGAACTTTTTGGTCGGCTTGGAACTCTGGATTGTAGCAGAAGAAACAAAGAAAGAAAACTCAGGCGGCTCCCCACCAACAAAATCACGCAGGTTGCAGGGAAAGATGGAATACAATGGGAGATCGTAGTCACTTTATTAGGTCAAAAAAATTAGGGTTAGGTATACGCCACACATATGAGCGATAATTCATTCCTCAATGTAGCAACCAACAGACAATATCATACATCATTCCTCAATGCAGGTCAAGAAGAGAGAAGTCTGGAAAATGAGAAGAGAATAACGCATACAAATGAATGCGCACAGGCTGGCAAAGAGAAATGCATGCAAATGGCAGACTGACGGAGCAGGCAGTCTGGCAATGGACTGGCAAGCAGAATGCCAGGACTGAAATGTAGCAGGCAGGAGTTATGGCAAATAGCCAAGCTCTGATACCACTGATAGGTATTATAACTCCCGATTCAATATTATTCATGGCTAATGCATACATTTATATATTACATGTGACGGTTGAGCTTCATCAACCTTTTCACCTTCCTATGTAACTGTTCATCTAACTATTTATTTATTTATTTACAATATTATAACCCCGACGGATTATATTCTAACATTTTTAGTAAGGCTTTCTTAGATAAATTCAGAGAAGATAAACATCCGTTGCCTTAGGTCTTGAATTATCTTGCATAAAAATATATAATAATGAGCGGATTAAAGGTTTAATAAGATATTTTTAACTTTGAAGAATAAAATACCTACTGCCTCTCAACCTCCAGAAGATATTATTATAAAAAATTATGCTTATGCATTACCAAAATATTTAGGCACGTTTGTAAAACAAGCCAACAAGGTTACAATTGTTGAAACCTTTGAGGAAGCTATCAAAGTTGAACAAAATTCTCTGACATATGACCTTGAAAGAAGTGGGAAAATTGATAATTTTCCTTGGAAAAGAACTGAAAAATACATGTTTAGACAAAGATAAAGCATTTGATGTTGAACAACTTCAAAACACTATCAGAGAATTAACAAATGAAGTGGTAGGGTTAAAGAAAAATTTAGAAGCATCCTCTTCTAGAGGGTACTTTAGAAACCAGTTTAGGAAAAATACTGTTAATAATAAACTAAATCCTCCTCTTGATGTAGTGGTCAATGAGGAAATTTTCAATACTATTCATGCAATATTGTCTATGTCTGAATCCTCTTCAAATCAAGAAGTTGTTGATCAAGAAGAAAAAGAAAATTATGAAAATGAAGATGAACCTCAAGAACAACAACAATTAATTGGACACTTTTGGGACAATCTAGTTAAATATAATGAAAATAAATCTCCTACCTCAGGAAAACATGCTTATAATACTCATAGAAAAGGATCAATAGGTACTCTTGGGGCGTTAAGTTCAAATTCAACTAAAGGAAATAATCCTCAAAGTATTAAACAATATTTACCCATTAAAAATTCACAAAAGTTAGATTTGCAATATGATATTGTTGAGGATTTGAAAATGATTGGTGCAAATATTAGTATGTATGATCTGCTTCATATTTATCCTATTGCTAATGGTCTTATTATAACTCCTTCATTGAGCTCACTTACTCAAAATACTCAAGGAAATGCAGCTTATAATACTAATTATGATAGTGATTTAATTTCTAATTATAAGGTAAAATCAACAGCTAATAAAACCCCATTGATAGGAAAAAATTCAAAGTCCACAACTCCTCCTTTTCTTCTCACATTTCAAATTTATAACAAAATTGTACATAACTGTCAACCTATCAAATTATGAACATATTGTACTCCCTTAGAAAAATCAACTTTTATAAAGTTGTTCAAGGAATAGACATATTTGCATGGACGTATGATGACCTTAAAACTTTCAATCTGAAAAATCATGCAACATATTATCTCGATGAAACCTGCTGCAAAACATTTTCAACAAATACTTAGGAAAATGCATCCAACACTCGAACCAACAATTAAGAAAGAATTGAACAAGATTTTATTTGCCAAAATCATTTTTTCTGGTACACCATACTCAGTGGGTGGCCAACTTGGTTCCAATTCGGAAGAAGAATGAGGATATTCGACTTTGTTTCGATTTCCATAATATTAACAAGTCTTTTGAAAAGGATGATTACCCAGTCCCTCCTATGGAGCAAATCCTCCAAAAATTTTTTGGATCTTAGATGCTGTCATTACTTGACGATTTTTCAGGTTATAACAAGATTCTAGTTTTTCCTGATGATTAACTTAAAACCACATTAAAAAATGCATGGGAAACTTATGCCTATCGAAAGATGCCTTTGGCTTAATTAATGGAGGAGCCACTTTTCAACGAGCAATGGATATATATTTTAGGGGATTAATCAATCATTCAGTATTGGTTTATCTTGATGATGTTACCTTTTTTTTCTAAACACCGACTTGACCATATCTCTCATCTTAAAAAGGTTTTTGAATGTTGTAGAAGATACAGAATATCTCTTAATCCTAAGAAAACAATCTTTGCGGTAATTGAAGGGATTTTGTTAGGTTGTGTAGTTTCCGAAGACGAAATCATGATTGATCCTTGGATAAATCAAGCTATATCCAAAATTACTTATCCTTCTAGTAAAACGTCTATGCAGTTCTTTTTAGGAAAAATTAATTTTGTAAGAAGATTTATCTCGAGTTTTTCTGAAATCATTCATCCTTTGCAAAAAATGATTAAAAAGGATGTAAACTTTAGTTGGGGTAATAATGAAAAAGAGTTGTTTAAAATAATTTTAGAAGCTATATATGAAACACCTTCTCTTTTAATTCCCTATTTCAGTAAGGATTTTAGACTTTATACTTTTGCTTCAAATATTTCATATGCTGTTGTATTAAATCAATGTAATCAACAAAATTTCAAGGTTCCTATATCTTTTATGAGTTACAATTTTAAAGTAGTTGAGTTGAATTATCATTAAGTTGATACGCACAAATTTGTTGTTTTTAGAGCAGTAAAACATTTTCGACCTTATCTCTTAAAATCCATAACTAAAGTGGTTGTTCCATATTCTGCAATAAGAAACCTTTTGGTACAAAACGATTTAGGTGATAAAAGGGCCCCATGGATGACAACCTTACAAGAATATGATATTGAGATCAAACCTTCCTTGGTATTTAGAGGACAAGGCCTTTGTAAACTCGTAGCCGAGTCAGCTCATTTGTTGATAAATAATACTGATGATAATATAGATGAGTCTCTTCTAAAAAGGGAAATCTATTTATTTCCTCCTCCACAAAATTCTTGGTATTCTGACATGAGAGTTCTTATTGAAATAGGAAATACCCCAGATAACCTAGAACCAAAGAAGAGAAGGGCCTTAAGATTGAAATAAGTTTCTTATTAGTTGATTATTAATGTCCTTTTTAGAAAAAACTCAGATGGTGTATTATTGTGTTGTCTTGATAAGGATGAAAGTGAAACAGTTTTAAAGGAGTTACACTTTGGTCCTGTAGGTGGTCATTTTAGAGGAGAAACTACTGTGCATAAAATATTAATAGCTGGTTATTATTGGCCTACTTTATTCTGAGATTCATATGCATATGATATAAAATGTCAAGATTGTCAAACAATTGCACAAAGGGTTAAAAAACATGCATTTCCACTGCATCTAGTTTCGGTTGAAAGACCATTCCAACAATGAGGTCTCGATATAGTAGGGCCTATCAACCCTCTTTCATCCATGCAACATAAATATGTTATCACTACAATGGATTGTTTCACCCAATGGGCAGAAGCTTCACCCTTGTGTGTACTAAACACCAATCAAGTTGTTCTTTTCTTATAATCTTGTATTATTACTCGGTTTGGTGTACTTGAGTCTCTTGTTTTTTATAATGGCTTTTTTTTTTCTTCTGTTGAATTAATAGAATTTTCTTTGGAAGAAGGAATTAGAGTCAGGTATTCTGCAAGTTATTATCCTCAGGGTAACATCTTGGATGAATCCACCAACAAAAAATTACTAAATATTCTAAAGAAAATTATTTCCACACATCATCGAAATTGGCAAACTACCTTACATAATGCATTTTGGTAGGACATAGTAACACCAAAATATTCAATTGGAAATTCACCATTATTTCTAGTTTACAGAACTGAAGCACTCTACCTCATAATCTTTTCCTACCTTCTTTACAATTAGCACAACCCATCCAAGATGTAAACTATTCTGTTATGGAGAAGAGAAACAATACTCTGATTAAATTAGAGGAGGATAGAGAAAAAGCTAAAAAACACTTTGAAAAACATCAACAAATTATAAAATCTTGGTTTGATCAGACCTTAGTTTCCAATAGATATTTACAAGTGGGTGATTTAGTTCTAAAGCGGGACAAATCTTATGAAGATAAAGACGAACATACAAAATTTCAGCGTCTTTGGCTAGGACCATATGTGCAGAAAAAAAATAGGTCTAAGTACCTTTCAACTTCAAACCCTGGAAGGTCAGTCCGAAAGCTTTCCAGTTAGCGGGATGATTCTTAAGAAATACTTTCATTAATTCCACCAAATCTTTGAATATGTACATAGTTTGTTAATATTTGTACATTCTTTCTTTTCTGTTTTAATTTCTTCACAATTATGAAAATCATTAGAGTATCTCTTATGTATAGTTCATGTTATTTTGTTATTTATTTTATAAAAACTCATCCCATCTATAGATAATTGTAAGTATTGACTAAAAATATCTATTTTCAGCAAAAGACTTGTATTATAAAGAAAGATCATTACCCTTTACAATCCTTGCAATTTTGCATTTATATATTTGATTGGAGAAGGAGTTTTGTAAATAAATAAATCCTTGTGGTTTGAATTTCAGTTTGTTTATTTACTCTAAGCAATTAATATCAAGTATATTCTTTCATCTAGCTTCGTCTAATCATATTTTCTTAAATCTGAAATGGATCTGTTAAAATTTTAATTTTTGTAACTACAATTAGGATTAACCTTCTCCAGTCTGTTTTATTATTATAGTATGGAAGGTATTCTCTCGACACAATTTATCAGCACAAGTCTTCTTCTCTGTATCATCTGGATCATCATCAAGTCCTCATCATCTTCAAGTCATATTCATCTTCAAGTCATCTTCATCTTCGAGTTATATTCATCTTCAAGTCATCTTCATCTTCAGGTCTGGATCATCACTGGATCTGGATCATCACTACTGGATCATCATCACGGGTGCTATCTCATGATTCTTCTCGTCACAGGAAGTTCTATAGAGACAACCCTTTTTCATGCTGGTTGTAGGCCTAGCCTCCATGTAGGTCTTCTTCAGTGCTTATATCTAACCCTAAGTAAGAATGGCCCTCCCAACATTTACATCTGACCATGAGAGGAACACATCCAACACCATGTCAGAAAGGCACACCCAGCACTCACATCTGACCATGCGGGAACACATCCCACAACCCTGTCAGAAAGGCCAAGCACTTACATTCACCAGCATGATAGGACACACCTACTATCATCTGTGAAAAGGAACATCACTCACATCCACCAGCATGATAGGACAAAACTACTATCATCTGTGGAAAGGCTTAGCAATTACATCCACCAGCATGGTAGGACACACCTACTACCATTTGTAGAAAGGCACATCACTTACAATCACCAGAATGGTAGGACACATCTACTACCATCTGTGAAAATTATAGCACTCACATCCACCATCATGATAGGACACACCTACTATCATATATGGAAAGGCTCAACACTTACATCCACCAGCATGGTAGGACACACCTACTACCACCTGTGGAAAGGCACAACACTTACAATCACCAACATGGTAGGACACACCTACTACCATATTTGAAAAGGCACAACACTCACATCCACCAGCATGATAGGACACACCTACTATCATCTGTGGAAAGGCTCTCAGTCCTAGACTGAGGATTCTTAGTAACTGACCAGGTGCCTCCATTCTCCCAGAGAATGGCATAAGCCCTTATATCTGATCAAGTGGGAACACATACCTCAATCACATCAGAATGGCCATGCACTCATATCTGATCATGTGAGAACACATCCAACAGTGATATCAAAATGGCCCTTAGTCCTAGACTGAGCTTTCCTGGTAACTGACCAAGTGCCTCCTGTTTCCGCCTTTCAAACACCTGGGTCACGTGGCAGAAATCTTCAAGCCACTCGGTGTGTCCTTGGGGGCAAGTCTTGAGTCAAGGCTGTCACCTTGTTCTTGACTCCTCCGTTTAGGCTCAACTCTTAACGAAGCCAAGGGGGGTAGACCCTATTAAGTTACTAAGGATGATTTCTTAGTGTGATGATGTTAAACTGAATCAGTTACTTAGGAGTTTGAATATTTTAACTATAGACAATTAAAGATGACGAGATACGAAAATAAACACACGAAAGCACAAAGCAGATACACAATATATATATGAAGCAAAAATGACCAGTGCCTTAAAATGGAGTCAAATCAATAAGATCAATGTGCTTGCATGTGCTTGGAGTGAATGTTTTGCGATTACATATTGGTATGTTTTAAGTTAAATGTGAAGTATGAGTTGATTAAATTAGGCAAAGGGGGACTCCAGATATACCCGAGAGTACTTGGAGTATGTCCAAAACTAAACCTTTACGGCTACCCACAAGGAATATGTGGGCTGAAATGGAGTCTCTGGGGCTATTGTTCGTAACGCACCCATTAGGGTGTGACAGAGATCGACGCCCCGAGGTCACTTTTCTGTAAGTTCCCGCTTCCTTTGGGTATTTTGCCACCGTAAAGGTTTGATCTAGGTGTTGGATTTTCACCTGATGGTTTGTTAGTTGGGGAGTGTGAGTCCTAATTATACTAGTCACCCAAGTGCTTTTGATACAGCTTGACTGATCGAACGAACCGCAGCCAAGTGCAGAGCATACGCACTGGAGTCTTGTAAATTTTAATAAGTTTTAAACTGGGTGTTCTTGTTTAAAAGAAAACCCTCCAAGAACCTCTTTCGATCCAAGTGGATCTCAATTGGGGAATCGAGGAGGGGTTAATTTTATAGTTTCCGATAAACAAATAATAGAAAAAATAAAACAGATACACAATTCTAGTTTCTTAATTAATCCTACCACGAATCTCTTTCCCCTTTCGGGTCAATCGGGAAATCGTGGGGTAAGTATTATGATTACTTTGAAATGTACAATATGGAATATGGAATTAATAGAAAAATCAAGTATACTACCCTACAAATTAGATCAATGCTAGTAAAAAATAAATAAGCAAAAAGCGACGAAAATGACACCGACGCAAACCCCCCCAGGGGGGATGGGGAATGGGCTCGAAAGAGCCTATTCCAAAAATGATTTTATTTATTAATGGTTACAGTATGAGAGGAATGATATATCAGATAATTATTGGTCCTTATACAGGCTGAAACCAATATTTTACAACTCTGGAAAAATTTTGAGTTTTTTGGTGCAAAGGGAGACCCCTAGGGGGATTTGAACACTCCAAAAGCCACTTCGGACAGCAGCTTCCTTTATTTTCTGTAAGAAATGATAAAATACAGCGATCATGTTAGAATAAAAAATTCCCAAAATCACTTTAAGAGTACCTTTGGATCAACCTACCTTATCTCAGAAAAAAGAAGTTAAGACTAGCTAAAACAAACGAAAAGGAACCAAGGAAAGCAAGCTTTCCTTGGGATATTGGATTTATTTTTGTGCAGCCAATTAAATTGCACTTATATTTCATAATATTAAATTTTATAACAGCGAAAGGAAATCTAATGCATGTGATCTACAAGTTTTCTTTAAAAATCATGCAAAAAAAAGGACGATTTCCCTACAGCTAGATCTAGGATGCTTATGAAACTTTTTTAAGTGCAAGATATAGGATATGAGCTATGAAATATTAGATCTATGTATATTTTACTTTGATGAAACAGATCCAAATTAAATCACATCTATGAACTGAACCAAGTAATCGGGTAAAGTGTTGATTTTGAGGGAGGAAGAAGAGGAAAAAAGTGATGGTTTCCTTGAACATCCGCAGTAGAGATTTCAGGTGGAATGTTGAGGGACTATGCCTTTGAAATGTTTTGAGGAGAATGAAGAAGCAAACTAGATCAGCATCCTCTCCAAAGTATAAACCTTCAACTCAGCTGAAATCAAAGAACTTGCCAAGAAACTTGTGAGATCCAATTAGTACATACAAAGAGATTCAAGATAAAATGCATATAAGCTTATAGGACATGCTAAATCTATATCTCTAAACATGCATCCAAGGAGAGTGATAGTCAATAAACTTATTGAACAACACCTTTCCTATCAAGATTGTAATAAGCTAATTACCAATCTTAACCACAGATCTACAAGAAATTAGCAAAAAATGACCACAGATACAGGTTACCTCAATAAAACAACGACAATAATCATCCACACATGTAATGGCACCACACTGCATTGCCTCCAAATATTTTCTTTATTTCAAATGAAGAATTACAACAATACAATAGCAGCAGCACCTCAATCCCAGTTCTAACTAGCTTGGAAGAGGAGGTTGTTCCTGGATATATACAAAATACAGGCCATCCAGCCTAGGGGGGGTGCAAATCCCAAGGAGATACATCAAATCAGCTGAGGGAGAGTCCATCAATTCCTGATCTGTGTCTAGCTGAGCCATATCTGAGTCTCACTGAGTGCAACTGTCAATCGGGGGGCTGATCAGAGTGACACCTCAACCTGTTGACTGAAGAATCCACCAAAACTCATCCAGATGAGCCAAAAACATGTGGAGGAGAGAGGGAGGGTGAAATCCCCCATAAACGATGATGAAGATCAACTCTGGATCTGATTTGATCACCTCCTTCAGTCAAGGATTTGTCAGATCCAGTCAATCTGCTTCAGATCTGACTGATTTCAATCAAATCGACTGAGAATCCACTGATTTATGATTTTGGATTTGCTCCGTTATTCATCAATTTATTAATTAAAATAATCAATAATTGATTTTTAGGGCTTTCTGACCTGAGTGATGGAAAATCACTCAAAACTAGGAAATAGTGGGTC
>LPNX010745759.1:40942-93198 GCA_001517045.1 Pseudotsuga menziesii
GCGCTTAGCTTGAAAATGAGCACCTACATGACTGAAACCGATTATTTGGCCCACTTTTATTACAAAATCAATTTTTCCAATTAAACTATTAAAAAATAGCCTAAGTTTTGGAAAAATTAAAATTTAATAAAAAACACTGAAAAAACTAAAAAATTGAAAAATTGAAAAACACCTAGGGGGACTAAGACATGTTCATATGACTCAAAAATGATGTCTAGAATGCTTATACATTGACACATAGACTCTAATACCCTCAATAGGCCTAAATTCCAAGCCGACCACCCCAACTTTGGAGGTATGGAGTGAAAAACTCAGAAATTGTGAGTCGTTTGTTCAACAACCAATAATAACCAAGGGAAAAAACACCCTGGGCTGATCGGATTGACAAATGAAGTCTAAGAGACCGAGTATTTTACAGACACTATCATGCTATAACATTTATTACAATTCTCCCATGGGGTATGAACATGTGATATAGTACAACAAGCAGTTCCTAGAAGTACTTCCACAGGTCTTCTGAAGTTCGAACAAGTTATCCTTGTCCAGTTCACCAGGCTCACTTGATAAAAAACCACTAAGTACAACTCAGGTGGTAACACCTCCATTCAAAGCATGGAAACAACCCTTATATCTGATTAAGTGGGAACACATACCTCAATCGCATTAGAATTTCCATGCACTCATATCTGATCATGTGAGAACACATCCCACAGTCATATCAGAATGGCCCCTAAGTCCTAGACTGAGCTTTCCTGGTAACTGACCAGGTACCTCCATTAAGAGAATGGAAATAGCCCTTATATCTGACCATGACAGAATGGATCAGCCCTTACATCTGACCATGGAAGGAACCTAATCCTCTCACCATTTCAGAATGGCTCATGGACTCATCACTTCCCTTTGGAGGGAACCTTGATTTGGAGAACACCAAGCTTCTCCCTGAAGTATTCAAACTTCACTCTGGCCAATGGCTTTGTCAACACATCATCTATCTATTCGTCCGTCACAACATACTGGAGCTTCATTACTCCTCTCTGCAGCATATTCCTGATATAGTGATATTTGATCTCGATATGATTCGACTTGTCATGGAACACTGGTTCTCTGACAACTTCACACAACTCTGGTTGTCACAATATATACAAGTAGCATCCAAATGGAGATCAAATAAATCAAACAATAGCTTCCTTAGCCATACTACCTCACAACTATCTGAATAAGCTGCGACATACTCTGCCTCAACTGTACTTAGTTCCACAAAGGACTGCTTCCTGCTAAACCAAGAGATCACACCTGATCCCATACTGAAGCAACACCCTGAAGTGCTCTTCCTATCGATGGCACTTCCTGCCCAATCTCAATCAACAGAACCCTCCAGGTTAATCTTCTAACTCACCTCATACTTGAGCCCATAATCAACTGTACCCCTCAGGTACCTCATAATATGCTTTGCAACAACCAAGTGAACATGTCTCGGATCTGTCAGGAACTGACTCAAGGTGTTCACAGCAAAGCAAATATCTGGTCTCATGTTCATCAGGTTCATCAAGGATGCAATCATCTGACGATACATTGTAGCATCAACCACTTATGATGAAGAATCACTCAATAGATTTAGGTTTGATACCATAGGTGTGGTCATGGCCTTACAGTCCATCATCTTGAATCTCTTAAGGATATCTACCATATATTTCTTTTGTCCTAGGGAAATTCCATCTGCATTCTGCCACACCTCCATTCCTAGAAAATAATGCATCATACGCAAGTCCTTCATTTTGAACTCGGCAGTAAGCTTCCTCTTTGTATCAGTAATCAACCCATCCATACCTGTTACAAACAAATCATCTACATACAGTAGGAGCATCATTGGGTTTCCATCTTAAACCTTGTAGTAAAGGTTGGAATCTACTTTACTCTTGGTAAATCCCAAACTGGATAGAAAGTTGTCAATTCTACCATACCATCTCCTAGGTGCTTGTTTCAAATCATATAGGGATTTCTTCAATCTACACACATGAGACTCCCTGTCATGTGTCTCAAAACCGAGTGGCTGCTCCACATACACTTCCTCTTCCACTACACCATTCAAGAAAGCAGTCTTGACATCCATTTGGTGTATCTTCCATTTCATCACTATAGCCAGAGCAAGTACTGATCTCATGGAAGTGTATCTAGATACAGGTGCAAAATTTTCTTCATAATCTATTCCTTCTTTCTATGAGAAGCCACGAGCCATGAATCTTTCTTTATATTTCTCTATGTTGCTGTCTGAAGCATGCTTGATCTTGTAGATCCATTTGGAAGTTACAACCGACTTCCCTTCTGGTCTTGGGACAACATCCCAAACATCATTCTTCATGATCGATTGATACTCTTCGATCATAGCATCCTTCCATTCTTTCCTTTCTGCCACTTCTTCATAGTTGGAAGGTTCTTTATCAATGAAATCACATAATAATGCTACATATCCGGAGCAGGACCTAGTCCTCTTTCTTTCTCTTTGATTCTCTTCTGGAGCCCCATATATTTATGCACCTTGTATAGCTTCTCATACCAAAGCAGGTTTCCTCTTATTAGGATTATTCTCCTGAGGTGGATCTATAGGTTCTTGAGGTTCTTCAAATTCTCGATCTTCTTCTTGAATTTCTTCGTTCATGGTTGTGTCATGAATTCTGGGTACTTCTGTTTTTTTAGGTTCTTCAACAGGTCTCTTTCTGGATTTGTTGTAAGCTGGGCCTTCATCAAATGTTTCATCCATGCTGATGTCCATCTTCTTGAATCTTGGGAAGTATATTCTATAATCCTTCGAGCTTTCAAAGTATCCCACAAATATACCCTTCTTTCCTGAAGGATCTAATTTTGTCCTCTTTTCTTTTGGAATGTGTATGTACACTGGACAACCGAATATTCTGAGATGGCTAACTTCTGGTTTCTTGCTGAAAAATACTTCTTCAGGTTTCTTGTTCTCAAGTACTCTGTGTGGAGTACAATTCTGTACATACACTGCTATTTTGTCAGCTTCTACCCATAGATGCATGGGAATATCTTGATCATAAAGCATTGCTCTTGCAGCTTCCATGATAGTTCTATTCTTCCTTTCTGCAACCCCATTCTGTTGTGGATTATATGGAGTGGATAACTCCCTCTTAATCCCCGAGTCTTTGCATAACTATTTGAATTCATTTGATGTGAATTCTCCGCCATTACCTAATCGAAAGGTCTTGATCTTCTTTTCAGTGTGGTTCTCAATAAAGGCTTTGAATTCCTTGAATTTGCTGAAAAAATTCATCTTTGTTCTTCATGAAGTAAATCCATGTCTTCCTAGAAAAATCATCAATAAAAGAAACATAGTATACATACCCGCTTAATGAACTTGATGACATTGGACCACATACATTGGAGTGGATTATTCTCAAGATTCCTTTTTCCTTGTTCTCGCTACTTGGAAATGTCTTCTTTGTGTTCTTTCCTTTCGCACATCCTTTGTAGACTCCATCATGTTTTTCTTGAATTTCTGGAAGACCTTTAACAACTTTGCTTGCAAGTGGTAGTGCTATGTAATGCGCATGTGCAAGCCTTCTATGCCAAAGTTCATTTGGCTCTACTGTGTCATGGACCAAGGCTTGTTCTGGATGGCCCTTCAATTTGTATAGACCTCCCTCTTATTCCCCAATCACTACTGCATCATTAATAGCCTTTCCCTTTGGCCACATGATAACTTGTCCATCTATAAATGCAACCCTCATGCATTTTGCATCTAATGCAGATATGGAGAGGAGGTTCTTCTTTAGTCTTGGTACAAATAATACTTCCTTCATTGTCATAGACTTTCCAGAGTCTAGCTTATAGGAGGATTCCCCACTACCTTTTATTGGATACTGGTAGTCATCTCCAACTTTCAACTTGTGTGGTGATTCATGTTCTGATAGTATCACAAAGGATTATTTAAATCTTGTCATATGTTTGGAAGCCCCACTGTCTATAAGCCAATCATTGCTTCCATGTGTAATGTTTCCCATGAGAGCGGAAATCAAAACATATTCTTCATCACTTGAGGAATCATCACTTTCATGTTTGATTCTCTTTGTGGAAGGTTCATCATCCTCTGCAGCATGAGCATGATGTCTTCTCTTGTTTCCCTTTTCTTGTGAGATACATTTTTGTTTCTAGGACATTCTCTAGCATAGTGTCCTTTCTCGTCACATGTATAACATCTGGTTCTAGACAAATCTTTTCTAGTGTTATCTTTGTGAGAGTGCTTACCTCTAGGGTGATGAGAACTTCTTCTGGTTTTCTTGGAGTGTACCGTGAGAGCTTGATCTTCACTTCCCATCTTTTCTTCTTGAGCTGCTATTCAAGCTTTTTCTTAAGAGCATTCTTCCCATAGTCTGCTGAACTTGACTAACTTATTTCTGGCACGGATTCCTTGAATAAAGGAGTCCCATGATCTAGGGAGACCATTCAAGGTCGTCATTACAATCTTTGCATTCTCCACTTCTTCATCTACTGCTTCCAGCTGTTCCTTGATCTGAGAGACCCTTGTAAAGTAAGACTAGATGGTCTCTGCATTTTGGATCTTTACATTCTTCAGTTGGTTTCTCAGAGTCAGCTTCCGGTTTATGTTCTTCCCTTCAAACAATTTGGTTAGGGAATCAAACATAGATTTAGGTGTCTTTAGGGAGGACACCTGTGGTATGAAGTGATCCTTGATTGAATCAGCAATAATCCTCTTATCCATAACCAAATTCTTCTTGTGTAAGGCCTTAGCCTCATCTCCCTCTGGAACTGGAACCTCCTCATTGATATAAGAGTCCAACTCATTTTCTTCCAGGACCAGGGAGATCCTATACTTCTAGGCTCGGAAGTTATCAACTCCCTCAAGCTTTTCATCAATCTTGGTATGATGAGACATGTTAACTGAGAACCTCAAATGGAAATACAAAAGATTTAGATCTTACCAGGTTAAGATGTCAGATTTGGATTTGGAGCTGAATTTCCGCAGTGCTGGTTTAGGAGAAGATTAGGGTTTGAATTTTCCGGAGTTATGTCCAACTAAATGCTTTGATCTTGATCTCTAAACTTCGATTTTGAGGAGGAGATAAATCCAGGCCTAGGCTCACTCAAAAATTCCACTTATGTGGAAATCCCTAATTTCTGGCAGTAGTGTCGGGTCAAAAACTGAAAATGCTCAGAATTAGATTTTGCTTCGATAGAAAGATGCGCCCTAGGGAGGAGTGTCAGCCCAACCTAATTTTGCTGAAAATCTATGGAGAGAGATCCAAAAAGTAGGAAGCACTAGTTTCCGTAGCTGCACAGTGTCTTCTTCTCAGATTAGCTTTGATACCATGTTAGATTTTTAACATTAAGCTAGCATTATATTAGGATCTTTAACTGAGAGAATAACAAGAACAACAATCAAACACAAGAGACAATGAACACAATGTTTTTCCTTGGGGAAACCATAAATGGAGAAAACCCCGCAACTTCCTTACAGATAGAAGCAACACCAAAAGTAAAACCCCAAAACAGTAAGATGATCTCCCGCCAGCAGTAGCCTCTTTCTTTCTAGCCCTAACAGCTTCTTCTTCCTCAGCTATGCGCTACAACTGAGTGTGTGATAAATAGAGAGACTCACTCTCTATTTATACTAATTCTTGACTTGAGAATAACTCACTAGGGCTGACTTCACTAGGAGAGTCCAATAACCCTAGTTCCCTAAAACTGCAGGGACTTTAACCCTTGATCAATAGGAGGGTTACCCATAATGACTTAACATGACTTGTTTACATTATAGAACCTCCTGATAGGAACATCGGGGCATGACATGACTCAAATACATTACAGACATGTCCCAGAATAAACATCGAGGTACAATACATAAGATATATGGATGAATACATTCCGAAGTTACAAATACTTTAATAGTTCAAAATTATACTTGTCATGGGCACGGAAAAGTCAAAGCCTCGGAGAAAGTGTACAAAAAATGGACCCTACATGACAACAATATTAGTCCAAAACAACTAGACACAATCAGTAAAGAGTCCAAACTATAGGATATAGGAAGAATTGATCATGACACCTGCATTCAAAGGAAACAGTGTGGTGGACGATGGGACATAAGAAGGAATGTAAGGTGTATACCCAACATTCACATATCCACTATCACCCTTGTGAGGAAAAAAACTAGTGTTAAGACCAGGTGAAGGGAGTGAAAATACGTAGCAAATGGAGTAGAGGATGGAACATGACCACTCCTGAATCTATACCAACACCCAAGGTCTGCAATAGGACATTGAGCGGGTGACGCGATACTAGTAGTGATATCAGACATACCGAACATAAAAGGATCTAAACTCAAGAGAACATAAATATCCTCAAGTAACCACGATCCCTAAAAGCAAACTAGCACACAAAGAGCACACTCCTAAGAGAATCTACAACCAAAATGCAAGCAATCCAAGGGGAGAATAAATGAGCTCCCAAATGTAGCAGGTATGTCTCGCCTAGGAGAGGCCCGAGACTTCCATACACTAAAAGCAGAGGTATGTAACTAATTATAGTGGCCCTCATCTTCAATGCGTAAAGTGACTATGTTGTCCGACCCCTACATGGTCAGGACACCCACATAAAAACCTTTGCAAGTACCCCCTGTGATACCTAGGTAAGGAAACTAAGGTCACTCGAATATAACCAATACTCAGGCAGACATTCGTAGGTGGGATTGATTGCATGGGCAGGGTAGCAAAGACCAAAGCTAGAAAGCACCAACTGGTACCTCAAAAGCCCCTAGATATCAATACGATCTTGGAAATATCTCCGAAGCTCACAAAAAGTGGCCAATGGCTATCCCAACTATAATCATGCACGCTGCCTCATGCTTAACTCCTGTGTAAGAGGAGCCCATTAAGAACACTAATTATACCAAGGATTTCACTCTCTCACCTGGACACGCACCTACTTGTTTCATTTAGTAGTCTTGGAGAATTAACTCACAATGAACTATTCCAAGACTAAATCCTAATCTTGTTGGTGAACCCTATCAAAGAAAAATGAGTAGTTCATTTTAATTTAAGCGTTGATTTTAATGGCTGTAATTAATCAAAGGGAAATGACCATGCAACTAATGGTATTATGACTCAACAATGAAGTAAATGTGCACACCTAACAAACAATGCCAAGTGCAATCTTGTCTAAATGAAAAAATGGGGTATGCCACTACATGAGACGCATGTTTTTCCTTCAAATGATAATGCAACCATTCCTATATGAAAGCCTAAATACAACTCTCATCCAAGCAATCCAATGCAAGTAGCTTTTTAAATCCATATGTGAGATGTAAGTAAGAATGCAACTATATAAATATTTTATATTTTCAATATAAAAGAATGAAAATGCACTAAAAGTCATTAAAATTCTAAGTCTCTGTAGAAAGCATCAAACACAAGGCAAGAAAGACACCGAGACAAAAATAATAATGCACTAATGGAGAAACAAAAAGGAGATAAACGACTAGAACTACTTTCAAAGAAAAAATCAATGAAAAAGCGGTCTCTGGTCACGAAAGAAGTAGTCAACATACAACATCAATACATAGGAATATCCAACCACACTCACAACCCACCCAACAACTTCCCACATCAAAATTAACCAAAAAAAGTGAGGACGTACGCGGATGTTCAAAGAACAATAGCGTATGTATGCGAATTTTGGCCAAAAAACTACATGTATACTTGACTTTTAGCCAAAAACCTGCATATTTACATGACTTTTAGCCAAAAACCTGCGTATACAGATAAGAAAGTGATAAAAAGCAGCCAAGGGTCAAACTACTCTAGTGGAGTGTTAATGGATGAACATACTACTAAATGTGACACAAAAATGGGGAGAAACAGAGAGAAAGTCAAGAACATTGTTTCCGCAAACCCCAAAGAAAAATAAGGAACATCCCCGGTGGAGTCGCCAATTTTGTTACGGAGGGAAACTTCCTATCGCTTGGGGGTACCACAACAGAATGAATGACACCATAAATCAATCCTTTCCAATATGCAAGAGCAATAAAGACATCTAACACTAAGGGATATGAATCGTACCTTATTCTGGACGGTTGATGTACATCCCCATTGAGATTTTCCAATCACTCTTGTATTCCCAAATTGCTCTCAACAACAACAAACAAGAAAAGCATGCTATATATTCAAGTGTTAGGCCTACTCTAACATATATAATCAATCATGTATAAGCAAATAAATACATCCATGGATACAATATTCATAGTTATGCGCATGTATTGGAAAGGAAATGGATATTTCTATTAATAAAAAAAAGATACAATAGTGACAACCTTTGCTGACACTTCTTTGAACTCGAGAAACCGAGTCCTCCACCTGCGCCTCCACCACTTCAATCCTCCATCTCTCAATGGAAAGCTCACAAAGCAAAGGTAAGCTTGGGAAGAGCAGCGCTGTGTGCTCCAAAGGGACAAAGGGATGCATACTCAAGCATAACAAGTGAGGCAATAATGGATTATAGTTTCCTTGCTCTCAATTTTCTCCTCCTTCAATGTATCTAAGAGGCTCAATATATAGCACTCCAAAGAGGCAATGGAGGGTCAATTCCAAGTGTTCTCAAGGCATATGGAAGGCCAAGAGTCAAGCTATTTAGATCTCTATGAGGAAACATCAAAAAATATTTGTCTTCATGCACATTTCTTGATGTACGTGGGGTTTGTCTCAAAAGTTGCGTATGCACGCGAGTATGGCTTTAAAAGTTGCGTATAGGCATAAACAAGTGTTTTTTGGGGATAATCATGGAACATCAAAGTATAATATGGGAAAAGGGGGTCCATAGAGTCTATAGAGGGACATGGAAGACCATAAATATGTGATCATCCAGGTGTAGTATAAACTCTCAACTGCCCATTTTTGTCTTATGCACCCAATCATTTAATTTTTCCAGAAGTTGGTTGAAGTAGTTAATGCATTGGGAATAGAGAGGTATGGCAATCAATTTCGTGTTGGGGCAAGCCATCAATTTTGGGAAATCATATTTTTTCTTGTGGGGCAAGAAAAAACCCAAAAATTGGTGCCCATTCCATTCCTTACCCATGCGTTTCACTTCCTCATGCAACTAGAGCTAGATGGGGCATTTTCCTTCACATTTTCTGCAATTTTCCTCATATATCCATGGTTGGGAACCCATTTTTGTATTTCTCAGTGGCTGGGAAGAGATATTCATGATTTTTGGGTTTGTAGAGGTTGTTTTTTCCCAAGAATGTTTGTTGAAATCGAATTTTCTCTCCCAGGGTTGATTTCCCCCATCTACCATTTCATTTTTGGTTCCCAAGACATTTTTCTTCATACCCAACACTTGGGTTTGCTGTTATGTTCATCCTTGTTTTGGTCAGAACTGATTAGGAGTGGAAGAGGCCCATAATTGGCTTGATAAACCTAGTGAAGAGAGGAACCTCACAAAAAGATCAAAAGGAGCTGACTAATATTTTATGCCCACTTGAGAGAACACTGGAAGGGAAGGTATGACCTGAGAGATTGTGTAGCAGTGAAGGTAATACTTCCTTGTGTTGGGTGTGGAGGTATTGTGGAGGCCAAGCTAGATAGATATGGTGGAGGTGTCCATAGCTCTATGGTTGAACTCACTAGCTTAGCAATTCTTTCTTTCCACTGCCTTAGCAGCCTGATAAACCCAACTGTGTATTGGCTTGGCTAAACCTTGGCGCGTATTTGACTATGTGTGAGCCTGTTGTTCCCTAGTTCCTTATGGAAATCATGCCCAGATCAGGGGTGGAAGTTGTGCTGAGAGATTGATAAGCACAACTGGCCTATGGTTGGGTGTAATGTTGCAGCGACATAACTAATTGCTCGGGGCAGCTCATTTTCAAGATAAGTGCTCTTGTATTAACTCTGTAATGTATTTGTTTTATGAATTATTATGTATTGGATGAATGTATTTTCCTCCATTGTATTTTAATTTATTATGCATCTGCATATGTATTTTATTTCCAATGCATTTTTATTATTATGTTAATGGGGCTAGATGTCCGGTTAGATAGCAGTTCGTCGTGTCCTCTCCGTCGGAGAGAGGGGAGGGGACGTGACAATTTAAATCAGATTGGGGTTATCTGATTTCTCAAGGTAAGTTTTAGACTGTATCATACTTCATTTTTTATAGCAAAGTAGACATAGATAACTGGTTTGCCCAAGTATGTCACCATTTATTGGCTACCAACAACCTTCTCATATTTTTATTCTATTTTTGTTAATAAAAATGATATCAACTCTCCTCTTAATAAATTATTGAAGATATTATTTAGATTTCCTTCAGAATATATTATTATGAAGGTACTCTCAATTTGAAAACTTCAATTGCTCAAAGCAGAGATCACCGCAAGCATTTTGATTTCATCATTCATTTAGCAATTGTTAAACGAAATGTATATATAATCATTTTTTCATTAGCGCATATTAAATCTTCATTATATATTGTTTAAGATGATTTATTTTCAGTTGATCTACATCCTGCTAATCTTATCTTATAACCAGATCAAATTGGCTTATATGATTTTTCATCTTTTTAACATGATCTTTTTATGAATTTCATTAATGTTTCAATAGTTTGATTGGTAATGATAGGCAAAGTATTAAAATTAATTTCATTTTTTATTTATTGTTTGAATTAATGATACTGATTCATTCTATATTAAAACATTAAAACCTAAAACTACGTCTAACATTAAAACCCTAAAGAACTATGGATAAACGAATGATCAAACTTCCATTCGAATTATACCCTAACTATTATGACATTTATGCAAATCGAAACTATGAGTACAAGATGTGGTATCTATCCTAGTTTGTATTTGAAACACAAATCAATGCATCATTAGACACCTATTGATCACAGTACAATGAAATCATAATTGTGTCAAGTCACTCTATCAAAGATATTTCAAAACCCATTTTTATTTATGATACATGCACAAAGTCATGATTTCATTCTCTGCGTATCATTATGATTTTGGCCTTTGCACCATTTTCCTCATTTATCAAATCATAGAATGAGTTGGGCAATGTTTTGGATGCACGGGTTACCAAGTTTAGGGTTTTTACATGAAGATGGCTTAACCTGGTTAATAATCTCTATTGATGATCACCCTTACCTTGATTGTGTGCTTAATATAGCCATGATGGCTCATCTATGTAGGTTTGAGCCAACTGGTAGTGAATTGATCGACATTGAACCGAAGGCTGTGTTGTTAATTGACCATTAGAGGAAATTTCAACTCAAAATGGGCCTCCTAAGGAAAATTAATAAAATAATAGTTAAAATAATAAAATAATATTTATTAATTTTGGAGGAAGAAAAGAAAAACTACTTTTTTGTTCGTATTTTCGACATATCTCCCTGTGTTTTTACTCTAATTTCGATCAGGAGAGCTTGTTGGATGTGGAATTAAATTTTTCATCCAACTAGTACCCACTCGGCATACTTTTGATGGACCTCGCTACCCCAAAAACAAGAAATACCTGAAAAAACGTGATGATGATGTCATCATCACATTTTTCAGGTATTTCTTATTTTTGGGGTACTGGGGCCCATCAAAAGTATGTCGAGTGGGTACTCGTTAGATGCAGAATTTAATTCTGCATCCAATGATCTCTCCCGATCGAAATTTGAGTAAAAACACAAGGAGATATGTCAAATATACGAACAAAAAAAGTAGTTTTTTTTTATGATACCTATCCCCAAATTTATGTTAAAAAATTGTTTAAGAGGTGCCCCCTTTTTGAATTTTAAAGCATTTTTATTGGCTAATACATGATGACACATAATTTGTATTATTTTTGGAAGGCCCATTTTAAATTGAAATTTCCTCTAATGAAAATCGAATGGGGAGATTTCTTCAAAAGCTTTGATGGACATAATGTTGAGGTAACTCGTCGATTTGCATGATCCTTTAAGGAGAATGTTGCAAAATTTGGGGAGTTACAATTGGTTATCTCTGAGGACTTCATAGTGAAAGAGAAAAAGTTTCCATAGACATGAGAGAAGTGTATTAATTAAGGGGAGATAAATAAGACCAAATGGAAGTAATTTTTACTCCCCTTACCTGCAGATTTCGATGATAAGTATGGGTTCCCTGCGAAATACCTCAAACACCAGTGGTGGTCGCTGATTCAATTGATCATCAGGTACATAACCTATGATGATAAATTCTCCTCTGTGCATTATTATCATCTAAGGTTATTAATGACATTCAATGGGTCTAAGTTGAATTTACCATGCTTTCTGTTAAATATCATAGAAAAAAGGTGCATGTTGTTCAGAATACCATAGGAATCCAGGTTCAAAGTATTTTTCATCACAATTTATTAAAAATATTGATTCTGTATCAACTGTCTTTAATTGATAAAAATTGGAACCAGTTCTTGGATGAGAAAGGCTTTGGTCCAACTGAGTTTTGGACTCCTTCAATTTCTACATCTCGACTGAAGAGAATGAAGCACTCTGTTAATGAAATTCCTATGTTTATTCTTAATACAAACCCTAATGAAGTGGTTGATAGTAATTCTACCTTATTTAACGATTTAGGGAACAATCTAGCAAATGATAATATCATTTGTGTGACTAAAATTTCAGTTCACTAATAGCATGATCGAATTGGTAAAATACCTGCACAACATCATGAGAAGTCAGTCAAATGCCAGTATGCAGACTCAACCCTATTTGATGAACTTAGACTCACACAGAAGGAGTCTACTTTTTGTGACTACTCGACGATTTACTTGGAGCATGGCCACAGTTATGACTCCTTCTACGATTCAACAATATAGAGAGTCCCCAATGGTTGAAATTTTGAGTCATGAATATAATGTATCTCTTGTTTGTGAGATTTCTCATGATGTTGATGATAATGAATAGAGTGTGGATATGAATAACCCTATATCTATTTATCCTAAAAGATCTATTGATGGAGTATCTTTATATAGATCTGAGCCAAATCCATCATGTACAAGTAACTCTTTTCATGTAAGTGGGAAATGTTTTAAGCAAAGTCTTAAATAAGTTCTTAAAAATAGATTGTCTTAGTTAGAGGCTAAAGTAAAGGAATCACGTGCCAACGCATTGCGTAAGAAAGAAGAAATAAAAAATATGAAAGGAGAATTGTTGGTGTGGGTAAATAGGTGGAAGGAACTGAAGTTAAAAAAGGATAAATATAAAGCTGTTAAGAGATCCCTAGTTGTGACTAATGAACAATTGATTAAATAGCCGAAGAAAAAAAAGGTTAAATGTTAATGTAATTGTAACTTCAGAATGTATTCACTTGTAATTCTTATCTATTGTAACCCGATGTTTATTCCAGGATGTTATTATGTCATGTCATGCCCTGATGTTCTGATCAGGAAGATCTATAATGTAAACAAGTCATGTCAAGTCATTTTCGGTAACCCTTCTATTGTCTAAGGGTTAAAGTCCTCGCAGTTTCGGGGCACTAGGGTTATTAGACTCTCCTAGAGAGGTTGGCCCTAGTAGGGTTTTAGTCATGTCAGGATTAGTATAAATAGAGAGCTGGACTCTCTATTTAGCACACATCACAAACACACTCAAGTGTAGTGCATAGTTGAGGAAGAAGAAGACACTGGGGCTAGACAAGAAGAAGGTTATTGCTGTCGGGAGATCATCTTACTATTTTGGGATTTTACCTTTTGTGTTGATTCTATCTTTGAGGAAGTTGCGAGGTTTTCTCCATTTATGGTTTCCCCGAGGAAAAAAACGGTGTTCATTGTCTCTTGTGTTTGATTGTTGTACTTGTTGTTCTCTCAGTTAAATATCCTAACATAATGCTAGCTTGAATGTTGAAAAACTAACATTAAAATCATAAAACTCCAAGCAAGGTTATTCGAAGCACGACGAGCTACAAAATTGCAATTTACAACTTAAAATTTGTCTTGTTATAGTTAAACATGCTTTTGATTTTGATAGGGTATATTTGTGGGATACTCTGAAAGCTCGAAGGCTTACAGAATATATTTTCCAGGATACAAGAAGATTGACATCAGTAGGGATGTGACATTTGATGAAGACACAGCTTACAACAAATCTAGAAAGAGACCTGCTGAAGAACCCGAAGAAGCAGAAGCACCCAGAATTCATGATACAACCATGAAAGAAGAAACTCAAGAAGAAGATCAAGAATTTGAAGAACCACAAAGACCTGTAGATCCACCTCTGGAGAAGAATCCTCATAAGAGGAAACCTGCTTGGGTACGAGAACTTATCCAAGGTGCGGAAAGATATGGGGCTCCAGAAGAAAATCACAAAGAAAGAAAGAGGACCAGATCCTGCTCCGGGTATGTTGCATTACTATGTGATTTCATTGATAAATAACCTTCCAGTTATGAAGAAACAACAGAATGAAAAGAATGGAAGGATGCTATGATCGACGAATACCAATCGATAATGAAGAATGATGTTTGGGATGTTGTCCCAAGACCAGATGGGAAGTCAGTTGTAACTTCCAAATGGATCTACAAGATAAAAAATGCTGCAGATGGTAGCATTGAAAAATATAAGGCAAGATTTGTCGCTCGGGGTTTCTCTCAGAAAGAAGGAATAGATTATAAAGAAACCTTTGCACCTGTAGCCAGATACACTTCTATCAGATCAGTACTTGCTCTGGCTGCAGTAATGAAATGGAAGATACACCAGATGGATGTCAAGACTGCTTTCTTGAATGGTGTAGTGGAAGAGGAAGTGTATGTAGAACAACCACTTGGTTTTGAGACACATGACAGGGAGTCTCATGTATACAGATTGAAGAAATCCCTGTACGGTTTGAAACAGGAACCCAGGACATGGTACGGTAGAATTCACAGCTTTCTATCCAGTTTGGGCTTTACCAAGAGTAAAGCAGATTCCAACCTTTATTATAAGGTTGAAGATGGAAACCTAGTGATCCTTCTATTGTATGTAGATGATTTATTTGTGACAGGTATGGATGGGTTGATTGCTGATACGAAGAGAAATCTTGCTACCGAGTTTGAAATGAAGGACTTAGGTATGATGCATTATTTTCTAGGCATGGAGGTGTGGCAGAGTGCAGATGGAATCTTCCTTAGACAAGGGAAGTATGTAGTAGAGACCCTAAAGAGGTTTGGGATGATGGACTGCAAAGCCATGGCCACACCTATGCCATCAAACCTGAAGCTATTGAGCGATGCTTCATTAGAGTCGGTTGATGCTACGATGTATCGTCACATGATTGGGTCCTTGATGTACCCGATGAACACGAGACTAGACATTTGCTTTGTTGTGAACACCTTGAGCTAGTTCTTGACAGATCCGAGAAATGTTCACTTGATTGCTGCAAAGAATATTCTGAGGTACCTAAGGGGTATAGTTAATTATGGGCTCAAGTACGATGCGAATCAGAAGATTAACTTGGAGGGTTATGTTGATTCAGATTGGGCAGGTAGTGCCATCGATAGGAAGAGCACTTTAGGGTGTTGCTTCAGTATGGGATCAGGTGTGATCTCCTGGTTTAGCAGGAATAAATCCTGTGTGGCACTGAGTACAGCTGAAGCAGAGTATGTCACAGCTTGTTCAACTAGTTGTGAGGCAGTATGGCTGAGGAAGCTACTATCTGATTTATTTGATCTCCAGTTGGATGCTACTTGTATACATTGTGACAACCAGATTTGTGTGAAGTTGCTAGAGAATCCACTGTTCCATGAAAAGTTGAAGCATATTGAGATCAAGTATCACTATATCATGGATATGGTGCAGAGAGGAGCAACGAAGCTCTAGTATGTTGCGATGGATGATCAGATAGCTAATGTGTTGACGAAGCCATTAGCCAGAGTGAAGTTTGAGTTCTTCAGGGAGAAGCTTGGTGTTCTCCAAATCGAGGTCCCTTCCAAGGGGAAGTGATGAGTCCAGAAGCCATTCTGATGAGAAAGTCAGATGTTAGGGTTGAGCCATTATGTCATGGTGAGAGTATTTGGTTCCTTCCATGTCAGATATGAGTGTTGAATTCCATTCTGGGAATGGAGGTACCTGGTCAATTACTAGGAACACTCAGTATGGGACTGAGAGAGCCATTTTGATGAGCAGGTCAGATGTAAGGGCTAAGCCATTCTGTCATGGATAAAGGACTAGGTTCCTCCCATGTCAGATATGAGTGCTGGCCATTCTGACGAGTAGGTCAGATATAAGGGCAACTGCCACTCTTCGGGAGAGTGGAGGCACCTGGTCCATTACCAGGTAGCTCAGTCTGGGACTGGGGGCCATTTTGGTGAGGGTGTAGGATTTGGTTCCTACTAGGTCAGATGTGAGTGTAGGCCATTCTGGTGAGGGTGTAGGATTTGGTTCCTACCAGGTCAGATATAAGGGCAACTTCCATTCTCTGGGAGAATGGAGGCACCTGGTCCGTTACCAGGTAGCTCAGTCTGGGACTGGGGGCCATTCTAGTGAGGGTGTAGGATTTGGTTCCTACCAGGTCAGATGTGAGTGCATGCCTTTCTGACGAGGGTGTAGGATTTGGTTCCTATCAGGTTAGATGTAAGTGTTGAATCCTTTTCACAGATGATAGTGATGTCCTATCATGCTGGTGAATGTGAGTGTTGGGCCTTTCTGAAGTGATTGTAGGCTCCTACATGATCAGATGTGAGTGCCGGGCATGCATTTCTGACGAGTAGGTCAGATGTAAGTGCTGGGTGGGACATTCTGATGAGTAGGTAAGATATAAGCACTGAAGAATACCTACATGATGGATAGGCCTACAACCAGCATGAAAGAAGGCTGGCTATGTAGAACTTCATGTGACGAGAAGAATCATGAGATAGCACATATGATGATGACCAGAGGAGATCCAGATCGAGCCATGATCCAGATCCAGTTATGATGACTCCAAGAGATCTAGATCGAGTGATGATCCAGATCCAGGAGTGATGATCCAGATCGAGTGATGATCCAGATCTAGTGATGATGTCCAATGATTATGATCCAGATCATGTGATGATCCAGATCCAGAAATGAAGATGGCATGAAGATAAAGATGACTTGAAGATGAAGATGAATTGGAGATGCATATGACAAGAAGATCCAGAGAAGAACACCAGTGGTGAAAATTGTGTTGAGAGAATACATTCCTATTTAAGAGGGAGTGTTAATGTAATTGTAACTTCGGAATGTATTCACTTGTATTTTTTATCTATTGTAACCCAGTGTTTATTTCGGGATGTTATTATGTCATGTCATGCCTCGATGTTCCGATCGAGAAGATCTATAATGTAAACAAGTCATGTCAAGTCATTATGGGTAACCCTCCTATTGTCTAAGTGTTAAAGTCCCTGTAGTTCCAGGGCACTAGGGTTATTAGACTCTCCTAGAGAGGTCGGCCCTAGTAGGGTTTTAGTCATGCCGGAATTAGTATAAATAGAGAGATGGACTCTCTATTTAGCACACATCACAAACACACTCAAGTGTAGCGCATAGTTGAGGAAGGAGAAGACACTAGGGCTATACAAGAAGAAGGTTACTGCTTTCGGGAGATCATCTTACTGTATTGGGGTTTTACCTTTTGTGCTGATTCTATCTCTGAGGAAGTTGCGGGGTTTTCTCCATTTATGGTTTCCCCGAGGAAAACATTGTGTTCATTGTCTCTTGTGTTTGATTGTTGTACTTGTTATTTCCTCAGTTAAAGATCCTAACATAATGCCAGCTTGAACGTTGAAAAACTAACATTAAAATCATAAAACTCCAAGCAAGGTTATTCGAAGCACGACGAGCTACAAAATTGCAATTTACAACTTAAAATTTGTCTTGTTATAGTTAAACATGCTTTTGATTTTGATAGGTAATAAGTAATTTGATTAGCATACACACAAAATCAAAGATTCTATGGGCATGCTTAAATTTTTGTTTGTTGTTGTTTCATTATTAAATGCGATTTTAAATGAAATTTAATACACGGTTAATTGGTTATTGTAGGTGGCTATTTGGATGCGTTTTGATGTTGATTCTATTGGATGTATGCGAATCTTACTACCAGGTGTTCATACAGTTACCCCTTGCAATGATATGGATGCCAGGTGCCTTCCTTTAAGGGTTTTTTTATCAACAAAATGAAAATTGGAATAATTTGTATGTATCATGTAACAACTATTAGAATTTGAATGTTAGTTTTAGTAAGTAGGTGCATATAATTATGAGGGTAGTTGATTAGTTTTGTTATGTAAGTCATGAGAATGAATTGAATAGGGGCATTCAAGTATGAATGAGAAGACTTTTATATTGGAGTAAAGACACAAATGTTCTACAAGTTTGTTTTGGAATTTCATTCCTGTGGTACTGCGAAGCACTTGTTTGAAAGGATGGTATCATTTTGAATTCAATTTTTTTATGAATACATATATATACATTCTCCTTATTATTTTCTTCTCTTTATCACTTATAATTATACTTTGATATAATTTTGTGAATTATGAATGAATTACTCGAAGCAAAAACTCATTTTTATATTTGATATTTATATTATATGTATCATAATTATTTTTTATTAATTAAACTTGACTGTATGATTTTATTTTTATTAAATTACTAATTGATTAATATGTATTTCTACAGAAATTCAATTGAATAGTTAATCATTCTTAATTTCAAAATATTTAAATGTTAGAAGTTAACTGTTCATTGACATTTTATATTTTAGGATAATAAATAGTTTTCTATTTATTGTTCTTTAGTCATAAATATTATTACTGAACATAAAGTTACTCATGATATTGACTTTGATGATTTCTTCTCATAGTTATATTATTTAACTTTTTGTTATATATATTGTTAATAGAACATTAACATAGTTAATAGTTTTATCTTAGCCAAGATAGGATCCACTAGATTAAATTAATTTTCAATTTATAGTCTAGATTTTCTATTTTTCATTTAGCGGCTGTTAAATAGATTTTATATTATATTTAGTTATTTTTCATCTATTTAAGAAGTTTTTGATAATACCTTCTCAAAAATTAAAGAGAGACTCTCCTTAAGAGAGTAGAACATAGATTAGATATAGACAACAAGTTTTGATTTAGTAGTTGTAGCATGTAGATAAATAGATGGTTTTAACTTAGTAGTTTCATTAGAATTTAGTTTAACTTTTAATTTGTTAATTAGTTTAGGAAACACTTTTTCTAAGTTTAAGTAGTAAAATTCTCCTTAAGAGAGCGAAACTTAGATGGTAGAAAGACCATAACTTGCAAGAATTAGCCATACCAAACACACCGGGATTTGCATTAAGTACCTTGTGTGGGTTAGTTCTCTGTAGTTGGCCTTATTCAGAAAATTCAGCCAGCAAGACTCAAAGGTAAATGTTGGTTTCTCCAAGCAGTGGAACAGGTCCAAGGATAGTGGTTACAAATTTCATGTTTATAGGGGGAGTAATGGTAATTTGCAGTGATTAGATATTTGAAGAAAATGTAGTGAAAAAACATGGTGATGTTGGAAGGATTGTCCTTGATGTATGCTCACCTTTTATGAATTTACTAGACGATTGATTCCCTACAACATTCATAAATTGTACCAATGACTCTCTCCATCTTTGGATATGATTGGAAGAATGCCTTCAAAAACATTTGTTGCTGGTATATGATTGTATATTGGCATTCAAGTATTAGAAGCAACACTTTCCATGCCTTCTTGAAGACAACCGAAGTTACATGAAGGTTCGATATCAAGTCAACAAAAAACATTTGTGTTTTTAAAGAATGACACTTTTCAAAGATTAGCTCGAGCATCCAAAGATTGAACTCTATCAATTTCATTTCTTACGATGATTGTAGAACTCTCACTCATAAATCAAGGATGGAAAACAAAATCTGATCTTATATGATTTTGTATAACATAATTCAAGTCATTTAAAGGTTATGTGAAAACTTCCTAAGGCTTGAAGGACTGGTTAAAGAGAATATCAAGGGTCTAATTTTGATCAATATATTAGTACAGAATTGAAGACATCAGTAAGTTCGAAGCATCTGAAGGTTTATTCAAGCAAGGGGCAGTTTTAAAAATAGATCCCTCACAACATAGTTTTGTAGTTTGTATAAAAGTTGTGAAGGCACACTTCAAAGAAGAAACTCAAGAAATATTAACATGCATCTAAAGCACTTTGTTTGAGCATGAGATATAGAAAGTTGAAGCTTCTATGATTGTTCATGTCAATACAAACACACAAGAAGTGTTCTGAAGTTAGTTAAGACATAGTCAAGCAGCTGCAGGCATCCAAAGATATTTAAAAAATGTTGTTCCCAGTGAAAAATTGACAAGTAACATCCAGAACATGATAGACTTGATATTGTTTGAAAAAATTAATATGAATTGTGACAGGGGGAGCATCAAATCATTCTAAAGAAGAAATTGAAGAAGTATACATGAAAGGGGGAGATTGAAATGTTTAAAACAACTATAGCAACATACTTGATAGGGGGAGACAATAGAAATACTTTAATGATAAGAGATGATGGCTTATCATCAGTACCTTTGTTCAGCAGCCACAACAACTAAGTGTACTATTTTGCAGACAACTTGTGTTATCATTTGGTCATTAGATCTTAGTATTATTGAATGTATAAGGGATAGAAGATCTTGTACATTTGGAGCAGGAATTTCACTTTAATCACAGTAAGAATTCAGGAAGACATTTTGATGATTTGATGGATAAATGTTTGGACATTTGTCATTACTGTCAAAGGGGGAGAGTAATTGAAGAGGGTTTCCATAAATGACAAAGGGGGATTTTGTTGAGCATGGTTTTTATAGATGACAAGTCATTAATGAAAAATGATGTGGTTGTTGATGACATGTCAAACTCAATGAATGACTAGGATAAAGATGTAATGACAAATACAAAGACTTAGGTCTTGGAACCCTACACATGGTTGAGATTCCCTTACAAGTGTCCTTACACCCATGCACATGATGGAGCTTGGAATTTACATCCTCGGATATTCCTTGTAGTCATTTGTTAATAGGAAATGCTTTAAATTCATTTATATAATGATGTTGAAGCCACAATTTCATTACACCCACTTGAAATGATGAAGTCCATAATGTTGAGTTTTTTCCCTTGCACCTATGATGATGATTATAAATATATGAAGCCCCTATGTCTTTGATATACTTGATGATGACGTTAAGGAAGCCAGTGGTACAACAAACCTCTTTAAAATGGCTTGAAGCCTTACACCTTGAACCATTCAAATAATTTCATGGCGATTTTGGTGGAAGATGAGTATGACATGACATGCTTGATGATGTGGATAATCTCTTGTAAAACACTTACCGATTCATGATCATTTATGTTGCATTTGGAAATGATTTGGACATATAACCCATACAAATGGTGTGAAATTAGATTTTGTCATTATGACTTAATGCTATTGATGGTGATGAAACACATGATGAATCCATGATGCCCATGAAGGTACTTTTGGAGTCCATGGTAATGACATGTGTGGTTGTATGAAGCCCATACTTTGTCATGGAGTCCTTAGCCAGATAAAGAAGCAAATCGATGAAGTCCCCACCTCTTCTATAAGGATTAATCCCTTGCTATGGGTGACATGAAGACTTTGATTGAGAACTACTAATGTTGACATGGAGCCGTAACAATCTCTGAAGAAGCCTTTGGTACCCTCACATTTTAAGACTTTTGGGTGGATGTGGAAACAAACCAAATATAATTTTTCTAAAGTCAAAATTCGACCTGCTAAAAGGGTCACTTAAATAAAAAACTTAATATCCACAAAGTCGGCTCCCTAAAACTCCATTTAAAAAAAAAAATAAAATTAAATTAAGATAGGAAGACCTAGTAAAAACCATGGATAATGTGTATGAATATCATTCAATGTTTCCATTTATTTTTATAAGAAGTAAGTCTGATTTAACTCTAATATTCGGACAACCTACTGAGGTAAATTCATGAAGCAGTTGTTGGTTTGAAGAAGGATGATTCCTCTCTGAAATTCAGATTGTCCCTAAGGTAGAATTTTGCAGCAACTATTGACGTATTTTTTGTAGTCTTATCTTTGTAATTTTGGTAACTTACTAAGGAGAAATTCATGGATAGAAATGATATTTCTCTCTGAGATTTTATGGACAAGTATCTAATCTGAAGTATTAGAACATACCTAATTTCTGAAGTATATGATGACAACTACAGGACTGTAATGGATTTTGAATGTTAATATGTTCAAGTAAGGGAAAGTCATATTTTGAGATACATAAGTATATATTCAAGGTGGTTGAAAATGATTGATGATATTGCAGCGGTTGATTGATTGAGTTGACTTGAAAATATAGAATTCTATGAAGAGTACACCAATTAATACTTGGATGACAGTCTTGATATGACAAGTGATAGCTAGATGAGTTTTGACTTGGCATAGATAGTGAATCTTTGAGTTGATAGTGACAGAGATAGCTAAACGATGACATTGACAAGCGGATAAAATGTGACATAACAATGATCGATATGCCAATTAGAGGAATTTTCAACTCAAAATGGGCCTCCTAAGGAAAATTAATAAAATAATAGTTAAAATAATAAAATAATATTTATTAATTTTGGAGGAAGAAAAGAAAAAATTATTTTTTTGTTCGTATTTTCGACATATCTCCCCATGTTTTTACTCAAATTTTGATCAGGAGAGCTTGTTGGATGTGGAATTAAATTTCACATCCAACGAGTAGCCACTCGACATACTTTTTATGGGCCCCTCTACCCAAAAAACAAGAAATACCTGAAAAAATGTGATGATGACATCATCATCATGTTTTTTCAGGTATTTATTATTTTTTTGGGTAGCAGTGCCCATCAAAAGTATGCCGAGTGGGTACTCGTTGGATGCGGAATTTAATTCCACATCCAACAAGCTCTCCCAATCGAAATTTGAGTAAAAACACAGGGAGATATGTCTAAAATACGAACAAAAAAGTAGTTTTTTTATGATACCTATCCCCAAATTTATATTAAAAAATTGTTTAAGAGGTGCTCCCTTTTTGAATTTTAATGCATTTTGATTGGCTAATACATGATGACATGAAATTTGTACTATTTTTGGAAGGCCCATTTTAAATTGAAATTTCCTCTAATGAAGGAAATCTGGGTCTTGCACCTCTCCTTAGTTGGAGCTAAGAAAACCAGGTTGGGTCGTATTGTTAGAATTGGTGCTCTTTAGTCAATTGGTGATGATGTAATCACAAATATTGAGGTATTCCATTATACTTCATATCAAATTATAAATAAAGTTTCTATACATGTTTTATGATGTGTCTCTTATGATCTATGTTGATGACATGATTGATTGATGCATGTTGATGTACTTAGTATCTTAATATGAATGATGAACTTTGCTTAAGTTTTGAGAAGTAAAATTTGTTAAGGGTGATAGCACATTGATTCACCCCCCCTCTCAGTGTGGCATTGTGTCCAACAATATCATCCCTCTAAAAATTTTGTTACGAGTTTGGAGCATCTTCTTTTAGCTTGGGGAATGGTGATATATGTATTTAAATAAGCAAATGTAGATTCCAAACTATTTGATTATATTCATATCTACATAACATGTTGTTATCCATGTTTCCTCCTTCACACATATGAAGCATTTGGATGGTATTTATATTCCTCTTACTTTTATGCTAATATTTTTCACCATGGGTAACTTACAATGAAAAAATATCAAACAAAATATTTTTATCTTTAAAAGGCCTTCCCCTTCCCATATCAATTTCCAAACCACATATTATTATTTTGAACATGTTTTATTCGTTTGTGTTGATATCGCCTCAAACTACTTGACCTTAATATCATCCTCCCACTAGCACTGATGCTTTTTATTCAACTTGGACTTACCCCTTCTCATAGATTCACATGCCCACCTCTCAATTAGAAAGAAAGGTAAGTGTATGCCATGTTATCCCTCACTCAAAAATTTCATTCATTCAAGAGATCTATTTCCTTTGGTTAGTTGTGAATATAGTATGTCCACACTGATTATTGATTGTGTGCAGGTGAAATGCTGTGAAAATAATCTAGGTATGTTGGAGAAATAATCTACCTTATTACCTTAATGATCTACCTAGGAGACATAATCATTGGCCTTGTGCTATGTTCTATGGTCTAACTTAGGTTATACTAATAAATCCTAGTCAAATAGGTGATTCTGGCTCATTAATTGTAGTTAAGGCACTCTAGTTTGAACATTCTGACATTTCAAACTATGCATTAATTATAAACCACTTCCATCTTTGACTAGGGGCGCTAGTGTATGTGAAAGTGCTTTTTTGTGGTCTCATTGGCATTTATTTACCTCCTAGAGATTCCTCCACTCACCCATGAGATCTACCATGCTTTCCTTCCCTCATTTATGACCCAGGAATGCTTCCTACATGTTCACACATGGAGTCATGACTGTTTGGTTATGTTTGGTAGCTTATTGGTCAACCTAGGGGGGTTTAGGGGTCAAATAATAGCCTGACACTTGTATGCATTCACATGGGCTCCAAGGGATCATGAATTTTCCCCAATGTATTATAAATGTGTACCATAACTTATATAATATGTACAATAATAATATGATCAGTTATTAGCACCATTCACATGTGCTATTCCATCTAGTTTCAGTCTCTTTTGCTATTCTCTTGCATACTTTTTCAAATAGTTTGAGTGTGAATATTTATCTATCTCTTAGATCTCATAGAGAATAAATTATCACATGGTATCGGAGCTAGTTGGAGCTGCAAACAAATCTATAGAGGTTTGAGTTGCTGTTTAGGGCATATTTCTAGAAAATTTGACTGTTTTCTTTGCAGGATCTACAACATTTTTGTCATAGGTTGCACAAGAAGGATGGATGAAACTTGAGCATTTATTAATCCATTCAATTATTTTTAATGTAATGCTGAGATGGTCATCCATTTGAGGTCCAAGGGCCTCTACCAGGTCACCATGGGGACTAACCTCAAGCCAAATTCTAATGTGGAGAAAGCTAAGTATTTTAATAGACTTGATCAAGCATTTGTTATGATATGTATTAGCAGTTCAAGGGAACTCCTCTTTCATGTAGAGAGTATTGGCACGCCGAATGAATTTTGTATTAATATTGAGTCACTATTCAGGGAGACAAATGAAATGAGAGGCCATCATCTTGAGAACGAGATAATCTTCCTGAGCCCAGCTCACTATGAGACCATTGAAGAATTATTTAACAAGTTTAAAGCACTAGAACTTCAGCTAAAACTATGTGTCATAGAGAAGAAATATGATCATATTATCTTGTCCATCCTTTCTAAGTTGGGGCCTGAGTATTCTGTATATGTTTCGACATTTCACTCTAGCAATCTTACAACTAGAAATTGGAAGATGCCTGTGCTAGAAGATTTCATGGAGTCATTGACTCAGGAGTAGGACAAGCTCATACAAATGGGTACCATCAAAGTCAAGGAAAAATACCTTGCTTCTGGTGTACAAAATCAAGCCAAAGGAAAGAAGAAATATTTGAAGCAAAAAGAGAAAGAGAAGAAGCAGTGAAGTTCAGAAAGCTCCAGTTCTACTGATGGGAATTCGAGATCCAAGAGGAGAAACAAGACATACATTCCCACATGTGGTTATTTCATAGGTTCACATATTGAAAGATTTTCTTCAGAAAGAATATGGACATCATGACCAAACTCCTTGAGGAGAACCATATTGATCTTCCAGATTTTGCAAGGGGATGGGAGCGTAAGCAAGGAAGTGGTAAGCCTGAGCATGCATTGAGTGCATGGGTAAAACCCATTTCTGATGGATCTGCTTCTGATATACCTTTTTATATATCATAATATGTAGCCTTCATCCCTTCCTTGGAAGAAACCCCAATCAATTTACCAAAGCTTCCTCCCAAAACTAGTAATTTTTTGCTAGTTTATGATGAGTCTTCTGAAAGCTCTTTCCCAATGCAAACAGATATTTCCCATTCTGATTATGAAGTTAATATACAACCTATTATATTCATTGAATCATTTTCCCAACCATTTCATGACCAAAAGACCCGACAACACTTAAGTTTATCAGTTGGAAAATCTCAAAATTGCCTAGTTTCCAATGCTATGTCACTGGTATATGTTGTTGTTATGTCTTGTCTATATTTGATTGGTTGGAAATCCCTATCATTGGTCTTCATGAGACTATTTTTCCATATGTATGTACTTTATTTTACCATCCATGGTTCAAATCTCAAGTCTCTAGACCTTCTAGGTTTGCTAAATTGCAATTATGATCTAGTTGCTCACTCTTCTCTCTCTATGGACCCATTCACTCATGGAGACACCATAAATAAAGCATTTTATGCTGTATATGAAATATATTCTTATATTTCATAGCCTCATGATCTTTTCTACAGATTTATGAATGTGTTTTATCAAATTGGGAAGAAGATTCACGGTTTTATTCATGATATGGTAGCTACACATGACGCAGTTTTGGTTGAATCTTTTGATGTTATTTGGGAAATATTTTGCAGAGATATCTTTTCCATGGTTTATTATTCTATTAGATAAAATTATGCTTGCAGAAAAATACATTCTTATGATTCCCCTCCATCATCAAATGATGACCATCAAAGGGCCTCTCCACACGATCTTTGTCTACAACACTTTGATGCATTGATGCATGATCTTGGCATCCACAACATCTTCACCAAGTCCATCACCAAGAAGTGGTTCTTTCAGCTCATTCAAGTTAAGAAGAGGACCCATTGAAGAAATTATTTTATCATCTCTATCATATCCATTTTTGAGGGGAGGTTTTGTCCCATGAGGTTTTCCTCCTTACCTCGGTTACATGGGTTAATAAAATTTTGTTGTAAAAGGTGACTTGTGCCTTAGTTGCCAAGGCCTTAATAAATCATTTTGAATAAGCTGTACTATGTTAGGGTTAATGGGGGGTGTTGGAGCAATAATCTACCTTAGCACCTTAATGATCTACCTAGGAGACATAATCATTGGCCTTGTGTTATGTTCTATGGTCTAACTTAGGTTATACTGATCAATACTGGTGAAATAGGTGATTCTGGCCAATTAATTGTAGTTGAGGCACTCTAGTTTGAAGATTCTGACATTTCAGACTGTGCATTAATTATAAACCACTTTCATCTTTGACTAGGGGATCTAGTGTGTGTGAAATTAGTTTTTTATGGTCTCCTTGGAATCTATTTTCCTCCTAGAGATTCCTCCACTCACCCATGCGCTCTCCCATGCTTTCAATCCCTCATTTATGACCCAGGAATTCTTACTACATGTTCACACATGGATTCATGACTGTTTGGTTAGGTTTGGTAGCCTACTGGTCAACCTAGGGGGGTTTAGGGGTCAAATCCTAGCCTGATCCTTGTATGCATTCACATGGGCTCCAAGGGATCACAAATTTTCCCCAATGTATTATAAATGTGTACCATAACATATACAATATGTACAATAATAATATGATCAATTATTAGCACCATTCACATTTGTTATTCCAGCTATTTTCAGTCTCTTTTGTTGTTCTCTTACACATTTTGTCAAATATTTTGAGTGTGAATATTTATCTAGCTCCTATATCTCATACAGAAGCAATTCTCACTGAGTATGGAAGGATTTATATCTATATTTGACCTTTACTCGAGTAATACATAGCATTATGCATGCTGATTTGCAAAGTTTGTTATTTTTGTTTTTATAGTAAGAATTACCAATGATTTCCTTGTCTTATCTGATGATTAGAGCATAGTAACATAGTGTTTTGAATCATATTTGATCTCATATAACAATATACTTCTTTTTTTAATCCCCTTTAACACATTTTTGATATGGGTTAATAAACATAATTTTCTTTTGCATATATTTTCCTTCACTGTATTTTACACAACAATGCCTGCATTTGTGTAACAATTAGATGTGCACACGTGCTTAGATATGGGATACTGATAATTCACATTTGCAAAGTAAAGTATTTGGTTAATATAACCATATTCATTTCAACTAGAATCATTCGCAGAAAATGATAATTCAAGTATTCTACCATATCTTTTGAAAACATCTTTAATTTTCAAAAAACATTACACATCAATAAACAATTTGGTACATATATAGAAACAAGGTGCTCTTACAAAACATTAAATATCAATAACCAATTTTCTACATATATAGAAGGGAGGTGCTCTTACAATTAAGACGCCGGGAGATGGTTGTGTAAGAATATAGTGGTGTTTAATGTTAATAAACCCAAAAAAAATTACAATTATTTTTTTAATAAACTAAAAGCATTACAAGTTATGTATTTTAACAAGATCCATAAGATTGCAATGTATATGGACTATTTCTAACCACATATGGTTAATACTACTATTGTTATATTATTTGCTTGAAATTGTTTAGTTTTTAATTTTGATAATAACAATCATGTTGCTTTACCCAACAATTCACATTAAATTAACAATTTTAGTATGGCCATAAAAGTTTTCTATGCCATAGGGATTTCAAAATTGGTTCAAAGACGGACCATTGTGTAACTTATGAACTGTAATAACAATCTACATGTTTCAAAAATAGGTTATTGACACTATCATAGGGGCATTGCCACTTCGTAGCTCTTTTTTCATATGTTTGAGATTATGTAGAGAAATTAATAATTTAATTTTTTTTTTTTAATGTAAGTATATACCATAATATTTGAGTTGGGATTGTATATATACATTTTATATTTAAATTTATTAAATATTAAACAAGATTTTAAAAAATTGAACTCCAAAATTTTGTTATATATTATTGATCTTCTAGAATGGGTTCTTGACCACTTTATAATATCTTAATTTTCTCCTTGACCACTTTATACGATCTTAATTTTCTCTTTCTAGATATGTTTCTATCACTCCATAATTTCTCTCTAGATTTAGATGTGATAGTAATTTTAATGGTATCAATATTATGTGCAGTGACCTCCTCCTTTATTTTCCAATGGTCTTTTGGCCCCATGGAGGGAGAAAACTACAAATTACGGGGTCCTAAATTTCTCCCCATGGCCATAATACGAGTTTATAAACATTTAAAATGCTCGTGCATATGTATGAATAAAAAAATAGTGGAAGTAAACTATATCTACGCACACCTAGCATGCATATATAATCATACTCATCACATGCATCAAATAGAAACATTGCACATTCATATACAAGAGGATACTTGTATTTAAACAAATAATATCCAAGCAACTAGTTGTGTAAGAGAAATTTTACACCCAACCATAGACACTCTATCCATCATATACTCTTTCTTCTTAGAGGACACCCCCAAGCTAGGATATGAGGCCACAAGAGAAAAGGGAACTCCTACAACCTTCTCTCTCTTAGCCCACAACCAATTATACTCTCTATTCTTGGACAAATGCTCATACTAAGCTCTACAATGATCTCACTCAACCCTCACAACCTTGTCTCTAGCAATACCTGCCATGCAAAACACCCTTCCCAGCTCAGGAATCCCCTTCACTGATCCAAGGTTTCCTTGGGTGATCCATCTTGCCAGGTGCTTCCAATGCGTGAATAGAAGGAGTCCAACCTAATATATGTTGTTGGAGAACCACATGTATCATTAAGTCATGGCTTCTCAAGCATGCAAATGTAGAAGGACTAAATGGGTACAGGTCCTTATCTTTCCCAACCTCTAAGATCACCTAAAACCATCTCTTATTCCCTAAAAAATGTAGCTATGTCTCCAAATTTGAATTTTTGTATTTCCATAGTCTGATAATTGGCAATGAACAACCAAATGATAATATTGCATAGTGTCCAAAAGTAGTAGTAAAAATATGCATAATGAATAATGGACAATAGACTCCAAATATGAGATAATGGCGGGAATACATTTGGCATAAATTCTAAACATTAGATAGAGGACTCTTACTATTGGCATAACTACATGGGAAGTATTTCTCCACCAACCTCACACATGCATTCAATGATTGGGTGAAACAATAAAAATGGAGTAATAGGCTCATTTATGGGAAATAACAAAAAATGGGCGAGTTCTAAGGTTGACACTTGGGAAATAGTGGATTTAGTCTCCCATAGTCCCCCCCTTTTCTCTTCTTGTCTAGTGGAATCATAGCCTCTATAGTGCTCTTTACATAACCATATTGGACCATTTTATTATTTTCCAACATAATATTTACATAGCATTTTGAATTGGCATGATAAGCCAACCACATAGTCCATATAAAAATAATTACATTATACATGCCTAGACATTCACTAGTCAGGCCTTGGCCTTGAGCTCCACACTAGCTAGAATCCATACTAGATATTTACATTAGATGATTTAAGTTTTTGGAGTTATCAAAATACTCCATTATGATTTTGGAATTTACTATGTAATTGATTTGAAACCGACGTTTCGAGTAGATATTTTGCTCATCTTCAGGGAAACGGATCCAAGCCAAAGTTTATGAAGAAACCATCATAAGAAATATTTGTGCAAGATGTATTATTCACAAAGATCTGTTATGATGGTTTATTCATAAACTTTGGTTTGAATCTGTTGCCATGGAGATGAGCAGGGTATCTACTCGAAACATCGGTTTCAAATCAATTGCATAGTAAATTCCAAACACATCATGGAGTATATTTACATCATTTACATCATTTGATTTAATATATTCCAATTCAAAACTAGGGGTATTACAAATCCCCCTCCCTTGGAATAACACCGTCCTCGATGGAATCCTCCAGATCCCATGTAGCCTCATCGAGACCAGAGTGCTTCAATTGAACCTTGTCCAATCGCTCAATTTTGGAGAAATGTTACCTTTGTGTTGAGGATGCATAGTGGCTTTTCTTGGAACTCTCCCTTCAGTTTTGCCTAAATCACATCCCAATCAATTACATTGTTAGGATCAAGTTCATATTTCTTAAGAAAAGAAATATGAAAAACCTTATGAGCTCTAGTGTTAGCAGGAAATGTATTTCTATATGCAACTGGACCTATCCTCTCAAGCACTTCAAAAGGACCACAATACCTTGGTGATAGCTTGGCACAACGTCCAATCTTTAAGGAACTTTTCCTTGGCCTCACTCTGAGGTAAACATGATCCCCAACATTAAACTCCATGTGAACTTTGTTCTTATCTGCATATTTTTTCTATCTACCTTGGGTTTCCTTTAAGTTTTTCCTAATTCTTGCAATCTCTTTTTCCATTTCCTTGAGCATTTCTGGCCCAAGTATGATTATGTTCATTGGATTACCCAAGTCACCAGTAATATACACCTTGTCCCATACAAAGGTTCAAATGGACTCATTCCCGATGAATGTTGTTTCCCATCGTTATATGCAAACTCTACCAAGTGTAGATAATATTCCCACTTGGATTGTTTGTCCATCACAAACATGTGAAGCATGTCTTCAAACACTTGATATCTCCTTTCTATTTTCCCATCTATTTGTGGGTGGTATGCAATATTAAAATTCAATTGTGTACCCAAATTTGCAAATTGAATTTTCTAGAAGTTAGAAGTGAACTTTTTATCTTTATCTGAATATTTTTCCTTAGGCAATCCATACAAACTAAAGATTTCCTTCATGAAAATATTCCCAATGACATTTGTTTTATATGTGTACTTAACTAGAGTAAAATGTGTTTCCTTATTTAACTTGTCCACCACCACCATGATTGAGTCATGTTGTCTCATTGTCATTGGAAAATCTATAATAAAATCCATGGAAATCACCTCCCATTTCCATTATGAAATTGGCAATGGCTACAATAAACTTGTTGAGTGTTGATGCTCAGCTTTCACTTGCTGGAATTTCATACATTTATAAATGTATTCATCAATATCTTTCTTCATTCCAGGCCAAACATATTGTTTCCTAGATATGGCAGTTGTTTTCTGGTATCATGGCTAACCTGAATATGGTATTTTATGGATTTCATCCATAATAATCCTCCTCAAATATTTTGCATTCAGAATTAACATTCTATTTTTATATATAAGAATTCCATTATCTACCACAAAATAAAGGCTTCATACATTGTTTCTAAATTCTGTTTCTATAATTTTTCTTTTATTTTCATATATTGCTCATCTCCAACAAGAGATTCAAGAATTTTGTTTCTCAAATCTGATTGGTAATTGTTGATGGCTGCCACATGCATTACATGCACTTTTCTTTTGAGTGCATCAACCAATTTATTTCTTTCTCTTTTATGTGTTTGATCTCAAAATCAAATTCACATAAAAACTCTATATATCTAGCTTTCCTAGCTTTTAATGTTGGCTGCTCAAATAAATATTTCCGACTATAGTGGTCTATTCTCAACTTGAATTTCCTTCCCATGAAATAATTCCTCCTCATTTTTAAATCACACATTATTGCAATGAGTTCTAAATCATGGGTGACATAATTATTTTCATGCTCTTTTCACTTCCTTGATTCATAACATACCACATAATTTTATTGCATGAGAGATTCTTCGATTCGATGTATACATGCATCGATACACATCACGAAATAATTTTCTAGGTCTAAAATTTTCAGAATTGAGGCACTTGTGAGAATCTTCTTCAACAACTCCATAATTTTTTTTTCACATTTCAGTGTCCATTCAAATTTTATTCCTTCTTTTGCAAAGAGGCAATGGGGTGTGCAACCTTGGAGAATCCTTCAATGAATTTCCTGTAATGACCAAGAAGACCCAATGAAAGATCTCACATCTGTCACATTCCTTAGAGTCGTCCAATTCATGATGGCTTCAATCTTTTCAAGATCCACCGATATTCCCTCTTTTGAAATAATATGACCCAAACAATGAATTTATTTTCGTAGAAATCACATTTACTTAGCTTTAAGTACAACTAGTGTTTTTTTACCACTTGTAAGGCCATTCTCAACTGCTCTTCATGTTCTTATTCATTTTTAGAGTAAATAAGAATGCCATCTAAAAACACCAACATAAATTGAGCCAAACATTGGTTAAACATGTTGTTCATTGGGTAGAAGGGGCACATCTCCTGCCTGGTTGCAAGGGGCACATCATCTGGGAAAAGAAAAGATTAGAGCTCTTCAAGACAAATAAACGAAATGGACAAATATTGTTCAAGGAGGATCTCATACTCATTTTATAAACTTCTCTTGGATTTTCCTCCTAGAATTTTCTCATTAATATATTAATAAAATATTAATTAATATTATTTTCATGAGAGAATAGAAGTTAGCCCCCATTTCTAATTTGAAATTAGGAAGAGTTTTCGTAGATTCCTTCTTGATTTATTGATAATTACTAATCCTTTATAAACCTTTTGCAAAAATATGGAAACTCTATCTTTTTTCTTTTGAGTTGCTTTCCTGCTTTATGTTGATTTCCTGCTTTTAGTTGTTTTCCTACTTTTGGCTGTTTTTCCCAAATCCCGTGAAAGAAACAACTCATATGGGATTATCCATCCATCTATGCACCCTCTTGAGCCACCTAGACCATGTCCAACTTATAAAACAAAAGTTATATAATTAAATATTCAAAATTTTTGGGCCTACACCACCCTTTCATGGTCTAAATTAATTATAGGCCAAAATTAATTCTTTGCTTTTAATAATTAATTTCCACTCCAACCCATGGGAATCTAATGGGCATAGTGGTGAACCATAGTGTTACCGGAATGAGGACATTACATCATGCATTTCCAGAATGTGGTCATATGCATCTCAGATAAAGGGAACTCATTTTGTATGGAATGGTATTGGCTTACAAGAATCTCTACAGGATTTGAACAATCCTGAAGCTTTTGCTTATTATAAGGCACTCCCATCTCTTATGATCTAGGGTACAAGGAATAAGGTTATTTTTCAAGATGTTTTCATTCCACCCGATATTTTTGCAACAAAAAGCTTAACTAGTAACCAAAAAGCTTAATTTTCCAAAAGATGAAGGTTTACCAAATATAAGAAATGTAGTGGAGCAAGTAATAGATAGATATGGATGTTGGTCAATATTTTGATTGTTCTTCCCAAGGAGCACCAACTACAGGGGGTGTAGGATGCATTATTTTCTTATCTAATACACAGTAGATCAAGATTTTTGTTGGTCTTGAGCGAAGTAAAAACAACCATGTTGAGCGGATGGCCTTAAAATTAGTTTTGATCTTTGCCTTCTCCATGGGTGTACAAAATCTATAGGTCTTTAGTGACTCAAATCTAGTTATCGATTGCATGCGATTAAAATGATCTCCCAAAAACATTATGTTAAAACCTTTATATGAAGAATTAATTTGGATCACAAGTACTTTTCAAGAAATCAAATTCCAACACATCCATCGAAAAAGGAAGTCGTTGGTAGACCAACTATCAAAAAATGGTCTTTAGGTGGGTGATGGTCTGTGGCAAAAATGGAAGTTGTAAAATGAATTGTTTACAGTTCATGATCCTGGACCACATCCATGTTGATCTTATCAACCTTCTTAGTTAAAGAAGAACACCCTATGGATTGTGAATCAACACAGGTTAATGATGAAACTATTAACAATATATTGTTTTGTTATCTCTCTGGAATACGAGCTAGTACATATTGGCAACAACTTGTTGCCAATAGCAGTTTTTTTTTATTGTTCTTGCTCGTGCCACACGTTATTTATTAGTATGAACAAATTTATCATTGCAACAACAAAAGAAATTCATTTATCCCATCCAACCCTATCTATGTCCAAATCTATGAAATCGTTGACTTTTTATTAACACGTATTTGGTAATTCCATGTTTTATTAACTTGTTCCTATAGCTAATCATCATAATAATTGTTCGTCAAAATATCCAATAGTTATTTGTCTTCAAATAATTGTATCCAACAAAGATCCTCTAAAATATCTAGTTATTTAGCATCTACATTTAATTTTTATACGTAATTTTTTTATAAAACACTTATAGAAAATTAAACAAGGACACGCCCACCTCATAATATTTTCATCGTGTAAATGAGGAAGCCATTACTTGGACGTCGCTATCACCAAGTCAAATATAACATTGAGAAGAAAACAAAAAATCATATTTATGAAAATAAGGTCGTTTCCAAAATGATGTTTCCTATTTCTTTCATCATGTTTTCGATAAATTCTTTCATCATGTTTTCGATAAAAAAAATTATATGATAGAGACAAGGGGAGTTGTTGAGCAACATCTCTCTTTTTTTGATGGGAAGGCACTGTAGTAGTGACATGTTTTTGTTATTGGTAGTGACATGTTATGTTTGTGTCAAAATGGAATTAAAATGGTAATTGAAATAGAGATGGGCTATGACTTTCAAATAAGGATGATATGTGACTTCAATGAACTTTCAAGTAAGGATGATATGTGAATTCAATGAACTTATAAATTATTTATTTTACATTTATATAATAATAAGGAGCTTTTTTTTTTCCAAAGAAAAAATTCGTAAATATTTTATTCACATTCAGCAGATGGCCCAAAAGTTCCATTATACAAAAACCAACTATGAAGTTGACACTACATACCGATATTTGCCTCATGAAGAGCACAAAATACCATTATCATAACCAAAATCTGATCCAACTGTAAAGTTGTCAATACATGCAAGTAAATACCTCATAAAGAGCATAATTGCCATAACTTTTCAGCATAAATCATCAAGTCTGATCATAGCAGAATTTTTTTCATCATTCCTGATAAAATCAGGTCAAATCAACTGTGAAAAACGAAGGTGATCACAAGCAAAAACATCCAAGAGCATAACTAGCTGGCTGAAATAGTCTCAACAAGCAAGAACTGTAACCAAATGCTGGAAAAAAACACAGTAGCTAATAAATTGGCCTTCCATGCCATCCAATGAAGAAATTTCATATCCATTTCAGCGTCAAATGAGAGGCCAAACAACCCACATGTCATGCTCTCAGAATATTTGCTTGAAAATCACCAGTGGCAAGATGAAGCAAATAAAAATCAGCCATAGCATCATATATCCAGGGTGGAGCCGAAAAAAAAGAAGTTGACCACTTCATTTAATCCAGAAATGCCCAAGTAACCAGCAAGGTATTCACAAGAAACTATCAGAAAAATACAATAAGCATGAAGCCATCATCAAGATACAGTCATACACCTACAAATCAAAAGCTCACAGAACCAATTTAGAAAACCTGAAAGGTTTCCACCATTGCTGCGCCTCTCTGTTCACAAATACACCAAGATCCTTCAAGAATACTGCCACCTGCTTTAGCCAAAGCATCTGCTTTGAAGTTTCGTTCCCTATAAATGTGTTTGAAAGACACATAAGCAAGACTATCAGCTAAACAATGAACATCTTGAAGAATCATGGCTAATTCAGTATTTAGTAATCGATACTTACCAGATGCCCAGTTTATGACTAACTGGGAGTCCCCAAATACTTGAATTTTATCCAAATTATGTTGCCTAGTCAGCCTAAGAAGAAGCTTAAGTGCACATAATTCTGCATAATTGTTAGTGCCCAAGCCTAATCCTGCTTTGAAAGAAACATAATGGATATCAGATATGAACAGTATACCACCAGCCCCACAAATCATTGGGTCCCCAGCTGCAGATCCATAAAAGTAACCCCAGGCATAAGTTTTATCAATATCTTCCACAAAAATTGATCTGATAGAGACCACAGGTAAAGATTGTGGTAAATTCTTCATCATACCCAAACTGTAGCTTGATACCTGTGCAAGGGTTGTGACAAGATCCTCAAAACAAGACCTATTTCTTGCTTTCCAAATAAACCAGAGTACAATGATAGGTAAATATTTGATAGGAACCACATCTGAAATAAAGCACCAGTTTTTAAAACAAGCATTCAGGGAATCTCCATACCATAAATTATTAAGTTTCAAATGATCCTCAATAATTGACCAAACTGAATGAGTAAATGGGCACTCCACAGCAATATGAAAATTGGATTCACAGCTCTGTTTGCATAAAAAGCACCTTCCAGGACCTTCTCTACCCCTAGAACAAAGAACATCCCAGGTCAATGCTTTACCAGAGAGAAGAAACCAACTAAATTTTTTTGTTTTTAGTGAACACTTCATCTTCCAAATGACCTTCCACCACCAGATCGGATCCACTTCTCTATTCATAAGCTCAGCATAACCCTCTTTAGGAGAATACTTGGCGGTTTTAGATAAGTTGCAGATAAGGAAGTCGGCTGCAGCAGAGAGTCTAACATGGCTAGACTTGAGAATGGCTATATATCCATTCCAAGAAGCAATCTCATGAGGGTCAGTAAATCCAATAGTGTCTGTAGATAACCAATTTTGAGACATCAAACCAGACATACAATGAATTCCAATATCAGAAATGAAATGAAAACCAGTCAAATGTAATCTATCTAACATAGGAACTAGAAGAGTATGTCTCCATTTGCATCCAGACCACGGATCTAAACCAATACGAACATCCTTGCCAGCTCCAATCTTCCAGACCAGAGAATTACCAATGAGATCGAAAGCCCAAAGAACAGCTTTCCAACAAATAGAAATGTTCCTTTTCTTTTTAGCATTAGATCTAATCCAATCCGGAATATTCATTGGATAAATATATTTCTGTATTGCAATCCTAACCCATAAACCCAAGCCATGAATGATATTCCAGACATTTTTTTGCTGCAAGTGCCTTGGCAAATAAAACTGGAACTTTAAGTCCCCATCCACCCAAATATTTAGGCATAGCAAGTAACTTCCATGAAATCCAAGGTAAACCAAAAGAGTTTTGTTTACCAGCACAAAGAAAATTAAAACATAGCTTTATGATTTTGTCTATGACTCCCATAGGAACCCAGAAATGCATCCAATAAACTGGCATAGCCTCTAATACATCTTTTATCAAAATCAGCTTTCCTCCTTTGGACAACCAACGGAAGCTCCAATTTTGAATCCTATGTTCAACTTTAATAATCAGCCAATCCCAATCCTTAATAAGATATCTGCATGGTTTAAGATGAAACCCAAGGTACTTCATACCCTTTACAATTCTGTCAACAGAAAAACTGAAGATATTCTGTAATGTAATAACTTCAGAATCTTCCATACAGGAAAAATATAAAGATGATTTATTATCATTTATTTGCATCCCAGATGCCTTACAGAAATGCAATAAAATCTCATAAAGAGTGGAGAGAGATTGTTAAGAACCATCATTAACCATGACAATGTCATCCACAAAGAGTACATGAGTTAAAACTGTATCATTACCAAAAGGTAAACCATGATAAGTCTCACAGCTTTTAGCATGAAGAATAGCCCTCCCAAGACCTTCAACCACAATAAAAAACAGAAGTGGTGCCAAAGGACACCCCTGTCTGAGTCCCCTACCAGATTTAAAAAAATTGGTAGCAACACCGTTGATGAGCAAAGAGAAAGAAACAGAAGATAGACTGCTCATAACCCACGCAATAAAGTTGCCTGCGAATCCCATTTTTGCTAGAATAACCCGAAGATAGGTCCAACTGACTCGATCATAAGCTTTAGAAAGATCGATCTTAATCATGACAACTTTTAAGGCTTTAACATGCATAGAATGCATACCTTCTTGAATGACACCTACAGCATCATGAATCTGCCTTCTCGGCAAAAACCCAAACTATTCCCCAGATATACATCTACCCAAAACCTTTCTGATTCTGATCGAGATAATCTTACCAATAATTTTGTATACAAAATTACACAAAGATATAGGTCTAAAGTCCTCAAATGATAAGGGACGATCAATCTTAGGAATAAGGGCAAGAAAGGTAGAATTAAAAACACCTGGGATTTTGCCACTAGTCCTGGACAATTCGATGACTCTTAAAAGATCCTCGCCCAAAACATCAAACAGGCATCTATACACCTCAACTGGAATACCATCTGGTCCAGGACTCTTATCATTTTTGTTGATGGATAAAATATGCTTGATATCTTTAATACTTATAGCCTGCATAAGCTCAGCATTTTCATCCTCTGAAACAGAAGATGGGAAATGACCAGCACTATGAACAATCTCTGGAAGATGGAGGTCAGCTTCTTCTTTGAAAAGGCTTTCAAAATGTTGAATCCCAGCCTCAGCTATAGCCTCAGATCCTTCCACAGGATTTCCAGAATCATCAAAAAGTTTCCAAATAGAATTGCGACATTTCCTATGAGCAGCAAATTTGTGAAAGAAGGGAGTATTATCATCACCACAACTCAACCATAACGCCCTACTTTTCTGGCGAGCCTCCTTTTCCCGGAAAAGAAGAATAGAATTCTTGCGAGATTCAATCTCAATCAGTAAATCTTTATCAGCCACTGAAGTAAAGCCAAAATGCCTATCATAAAAACTTTTCAACTCATATTCAATATCAACCAAATCTTTAATGTTCTGAGCATTTTTTTCCAGTGACCACTTAATAGAGATTGCTTTAATTCGTTTTAGATTCTCACTAAATTGAGCCGCAGGAGATAAGGCAGACTGAGCAACAAAGGGCACCCAAGAATCTTTTAATGCATCAACCAAGTCAATATGATCCAACCATCCTGCATTAAACTTGAAAGGACTATGGCCTTAGGAGAAAGAGAAGAAATTTGTAAGAAGACAGGTTGATGATCAGATACACCTCCACACCCAATCCACTGTTTAAGAAGGAAATTACAATCTAGGAAATCAGCCGAAACTAATAGACGATCCAACCTTTTACAAATACCCTCAGAACCAACTCTGCGATTACTCCAGGTAGGCATAGACACCAACGAGTTGATGTCAACAATCCCCAAGCTCTCCAACAGAGTGTGAAAAAAATTAGATAAGGGATCTGCCTGTGCTTTAACCCCCCAGATTTCAAAGAGACCCAAGGAAAAATTAAGATCGCCCCCAAAAACTAAAAAAGGAGACAAGAAAACGTCCATCTTGATCAAGTTATTCCAGAAAGTTTCCCTGTCTAGATAGGGCGCATAAAGATTAACAAAGGATAATTCCTTTTGTAAATCATATGAAAATAAAATAGCACACAACCCTGCTTTCATACCCGAGGCATTATGAAAAGGAAAATTACAATTTGTTTAATGAGGGGATTTTTTTTATTTTTTAGGCTAATTTTATGCGGGAGTTCGGTGAATTTAATCTATAAAATTTGCAATTTTTGTTATTTGTTGAACAATTTTAAGCTTAGAAATAAAATTAAATGACAGGAAAACCCTCCAACACCTACACTTTATAAGATCTTTTTAAAAATTTTAAAAATTCCATAAAAATTTATGACCAAAAAACGGATAAAAACTAACGGAAAATAAAAGTAAAAAAGTCCGCTCTTTAGACAACTTGTTTGTAATAATAATAGGAAGAAAGATTTGTCAATGTGCCCCTTTATTACACCCAGCCCTTCTCATAATGCGAGGACTCAAAGAACTGCTCTTATTCATGGGCGAATCCATAAATATGAGATTTTTTTTTTAATAATGAAATGAAATTTTGGCATTTTTCATACATTTTAAGGAGAAGTTGTTAAAATTGATATAAATTTTGTGAATTTTGATGTGCATTAAACAATAAGAATTGTTTTATTTTCATGCATGGATTTATAAATATGAAAACACTATTCAACAATTTGCATATTTTTAAAATTGAAGTCAAAATTCATATAACTTGTGAATTTTAATATGAGTAAAAAAATAAACTTCATATTGTCTTTTTAATGGTGTTTTTTCTTAAAAAAAAATATATTAGTGTCATTTAATATACCAAATTTCTATTTAATTAAAAACTTGTCTTTACAAATTTATGGAAATGTAAAATGTAATAAGTGAGTTTTGTTTTTTTTAAATAATCCAATTTTCTATATATATTTTAAAATAATATATAGGAAGGTGATCTAAATAGAACATAGTAGATTATACCTTTTTTTTAATTGTATTTTTTTTTAAAGTTCATCCATTAATATTTGAATCACATTTTATACACCTTTGTGTTCTCGTCAATATTTTTTTTTCAGAAAAAAAAAACATGACCTTGATATTCATATTATGAATCAAAGATCTTTATACACAGCTCAGCCCTTCAACTTGGGCTTTTCATCAAGGTGATATAGAAAGGCCTTCAAGTACAAGCCAAGGGGCCCTTCATTCTCATTCTACAAACATGTATCAAAATAAGGGAGGGATCCCAACATACATGCATATGAGAGACATCAACAAAAAAGAAGATCAGTCACATGTAGTTCGCGAGACCAAATAGGAGAGCCAGCAAAAACATATCGTGAGAACAATAAGAGAGCTAAGTGCCCCAACAAAAGTGACCTGCTCCCTTCATCAAAAGAAAGTGTGCTAAAAAAGGTAAAGGATCCAAGCTCCAGCACAAGCTCTAAAAGAGCTGAAAATTACCACTCAAAATGATCTGACCCTCAAAATACTTAGTGAAAGTACCAAATCCAGGAGCCAATACCAAGGCCTCTTTTGAGAGGCAACTATCTCTCTGATTGTGCTCACGATAAGTATGCTTGATGTCCAAATAGGAAAAGTTGTTCATCATGGTCCTGATGTCCTGACACTAGTGACCCAGGCATGGTTCCAAGGATGCCAGATTGTTTACCCAGTTTATGATGATAGTAGAATCTCCAAAGATGTTCAATGAAGGGATCCCAAAATATTTTGCAGCAAATAGTAATGCCCATAAAGCCAAAAGTTTGGCTCTGGTGTTGGTGCTCCTCCCACAGCCCATAGAGAAACTAAAGGTGTGTTCCTCATTGAGTGCCAGCATAAATCTTGCACCGCCCATTCTTTCTGCAGCCGCCCCATCAAAAAAACCATAAGGGTAGGCCAGCTCTGGACTTGGCCCTATGTTCTTGATATTTTGTTCCTTCTTTGGTACATGATAGTACTGAATGAAGTAATTCACCTGGTGGATTATACTGAGCAATGAAACATTCTTGCCCTAAAAAATACACAGGTTATGCATCTTCCATATGCATCAGAAAATGAAGAGTGGGATATAAGTGAACTCAGAATGCAAGGTGTGCAGAGTAAACCAATGATTCAGCTAGATCCTGAGCGAGTAGTCAAATGATGGTGGCTTGCATTTACGATCACAAATATTGATAAAATCCCTTTTCGTAAAGGAACACTCAATAAAGATGTGCTGGACTGAGTCTTCACCTGAGATGCAGAAAATACAGGAGCTAGGCCCAACCCAGCCTCTCTTTATGATATTTTCCCATGTCAAGATGCGATTTCCTACTACCAACCAAGTGAAACAACTAATTTTCAACGGAACATTGCACCTCCATAGATATGCCACGACCTTATCAGCTAAAGTTCCAAGGTGGGTACTCACAATTAGGTCATATACAAAGGCTGCGGCGATCTTACCATTTTTCTTATTGTGTGTCCAGATCAAAGTATTAGCATTGTGATTGAGACAAATTCTACCATGATCTAGGCCTGCAATGTAACTTTCCCACGAAATTTTCCAATCCCCCCCAACACCAGATCCTCTGCAGCGAGCCAGTACCCATGATCCCCAGGTAACATGTTACATGCATGATGAATAGAGGTAATTCCATAGTCACATAAATACTCATGAAGATCAAGAGGGAGAGTGGTTTGAGTGTCCGAGCCTGCAATCGAATTTGCTCCGATAAGTATATCCAATCCATTACCCACCTTCAAAGCTAAGCAAATACCTAGCCATGTGAGAGTGGAGATGAAACCTTTCAAGATGACCAAGGATCCTCTGACAATGAAATTATTGAGCCTAAGCTAGGTTGCAACCGGTCTGTATTTTAAATATTTAGTAGAGATAACCTTATGCCAAATCCCAGATCCATTTACAGCCATCCACAGGTTTTTCAATCTAAGGGAGAGACTGAACCAAAGGAGTTTTTTTATACTCCAACCTCCAGAGGCCAGGGGCCTGGAAAGAGTCAACCAATCCACAAGGTGATATTTCCCGTCAACATATTTTCAACTAGTTACATAAATAGAAAAATAAAAGTTACCCTTTTGAAGTGGAAAGTTTGACAAGATCCTACATACTATTGGGTTGTGTATTTTTTATACTATTGATTTTTATTTGAGCATATTTGAAACTGTGGGAAAACGTTTTTAATATAAGTTCTAATACAAATTAAATAAAAAATAAAATATGAAATTGAATGTTTGAAAATGATATGCAATTCGATACAAGATTCATTGAGGAATCCACTCACCTTAACTTTGTCGAATGAGATGAAGAGATTTCACCCTTTAGAATTTCTAGCTACGAAAAATCTTGCAGCAAGAGAGCTAGAATTCTACAATATAGGTGCTCGATCAAGCATTTTGTAATATTTTTCAAATAGCTTGATCAAGCATTTTGTAATATTTTTCAAATAGCTTGATCAAGCTTAAGTAAACCATTAATTGGGGTGTTTTTGTGGTTTGAAATATTGCTTGACCAATTGAGATTGATTCAATGCTAAACTTGATTGAGCTCAATCAAGTTCCTATAAACACACCACAATTAACATTTTAGAGGGTTAAGGAGCTAAATCAATATCCTATAATCACAGTGAAAGCTCAATATAGAGTGTTAAAGAGATTTAATCATGTAGAGGGAAGATGAGCTCGATCAAGCTCTTGCAAATCCAAAAACAATTTTATATATTACACTAATCTGACCATTTGTTGATAAAAAATAGCGAAAACATATGTGAAGCAATCAACAATCAACAATCAACATTAAAAAGAGGCTCTTGAAAGAATAAACTAATCAACGATCAAGATGGGAAACATTAAGTAGTAGGAAATATGATTTCCAATGGGTTGATGAAAATGAAGTACAAGAGAAGGATAGAGAGAGTATGTTGTTGGAAAACTGACGCAACTAAGGGAGTTCCTCCCTTCCCTTGTAGGTTGTGGGAAAGGAAATAGTGTGAGTTGATGGTTAGTATGTCCAATAAGTAATGATAAAGTTGTTAAAGGAATAAAAACACACATAATGATAACTTAGAAGATAAAACCTGCATAAAGGAGATAAAAACACAACAAAGAGTTGAGGACAACCCAAATGTTTATGTCTAATGGAAAAGCTTGAATATAATAGTATCACCTAGTAGAATGTTGCTTGTGAATGGTAACCGACACTCCCTTTGGGAGGGCCCTTTAATATCTCTTTAATTGCATGCTAACTAACTTGGGATGATGAAAGAAAAATATTTCTTCTTGAGGAAGAAGATAAGTGATCTTTGGAATGCCAATGATTATAAGAATGAGATTGAAATATGATTCTAGTAGCATAATTTTCCTCTTGATTTCTCCTTATGAGATGCATTCTCATGGATTTGTTTTGTAGGCCAAATGGAGGTTTTCAAACAACTGGTTCTTCATGTAAGTGTTTCCTCTTATGAAGTGGCTTCAAGGTACAAGTATAGGGGATATTGAATGCCCAAACATGTGAAGGAATCCAATTCAAATTCCTTGGAGAGAAAATGTGGTTGCAAAGAATTTAATGTGCTAAGGAATTTAATGGTTTGTGTGCTAGTACATCCATGTGATTTTTGAAGGGGTTTTTATGTGATTTTTGAAGGGGTTTTTGTGCAGTTTTGCATGGGTTCTCTTTGATAAACCTACATGCCATGTGATTTTACTTTCAAAAACCCACGTGCTTTTCTTTTCACATCCTTGTTTCATATGTTGATTTTGTTGATGAAGAATACCTATGAGTTGTATATTGTATGTTGGTGATGTTTCTCTGCTATAATTATTGAAATGTTGCATGTGTGTGAAAATTAAGGTAATAACATATGCCCGTTGATGTGTGGGGTTATGAGGGACTCGTATAGTCAAATACATCATTATTTATTTCCCTAATTTTGAGATCCCATGATGGTGATATCAAGAAAGAAATTATTGAGAGGTTAAAGGTATCCCATGGAGGAGTGTTGGTGATGAACGATGAAGCAAAAAATTGTTGGTTGACATATGTAAATGATTTTATAAAAACAAGACAGGAATCCCTATGCTCATGATAATTATCTCAAAGTAAATTAGAATAAGAGGATACCAAGGGGGTCTAATATATGAATTAGTTAAGAAAATGTGCTTGGTGTATTAATGGTTTGGCAATGAATCTTGAATGTGTCAAGGAGTGTTTGTGTTGTAACTTGAAGGGAGGGTGAGTTGTTGATGATGTTGAATAGGGTGGGGGATCTGAAAAACAGTAAAGGTTTCAAGTGGGAATATTATAGTTCCATATTTCAAATTATTCATGCATAGATGGGAACAATGAAACTGCTGAAATGTATTACTAAACCTGATGCGAGAGAGGAATTGATGTCGAGCATAGGGGAGAAATGGTGGCTCTTCTTGCTTAGTTTAAAGTTAATTATGTTTGATGGAGGGGTAACCAAGCTACAATTACTGTTACCATAAATCTCAAGGTATGTTTTGGTTAAGTAGAAGATAGCCAAGGGATAGGACAAGATGTGCATCTCGCTAATGAGGACCAAGAACATGTTGTAATTGATTTTAATGATGACACAATCAAGAAGAGAACAACCAATAAGTGTGTGGCTCATTACTTCCCATGATCTAAGTATGACTGAGTATATGTTTCTAGATAGAAATATTCAACCAGTGGTGTATGATGACTTGGGATCAGAAAAGGGATGATGGAAAAAATAGACTATAAATTGGTTATCGAATGGTAATGTCAAACTGGGGTGAGTTGAAATGGATAATGTGATAGGGTGATAGTGATCATTAAGAAAGGTGTTGATGGAAAATCATTATCACAAGGTGATTATGTCAATCAAGGGAGATGAGAGATGTTGCTACTCGGCAAATAATTAATTGTAACTGATATTTTTCCCATATTTGAGTGTGTCGGGAAAATATTTTTACAAAAGAATAAAATAATAATGATAGTTGTTACAAATGAGAAGAATAATTCCCAATGATTAAATACCATATAGAGTGTTCTTCCAAGGATGTTCAAGTGTTAGTGGTGTTATAATCAGTTGGAAAGGCCCCATAGTGGGTCTTCTCAAGGGTTGATGAGCTGGAGATAAATGCAAAAAATGGTATATTGATTGTGGTGTGGATGAGAGACCATATGTTGATCATAACTATAATGTGTTGGGGAATCTGAAGGGGCGGTTAGAAAAATGCATTAAGGAGGAGATGTGTGGCTTCCTTAGTGAAATGGTGAATAAATTCCATGGTTTTTGTTGGTGTTTCTCCTTGCGACACAGGTTCAGTCCCTAGTTTGTCCATAAAAAAATCCCAAGATATTGACTTGACAAAGCAGGGCTCATTTGGTAGCACCTATGACATAGATGCAGTCTCACCCGAGAAATATCTTAATGGGTAACTTCCATAACCATGTTTTTGTAGTTGTGTGGGGAATGGAACCTTATTATCTCGCTCAATTGAAGGTGGTGGTTATATTACTTATTCTTATTGCATGCATTGAAGATATGACTCTATTTGTCTGTCGACAGAGATTACCACAGTTAATATAGTTCCTTATTAGCGGTTCCAACTAACAACAATGCAATAGGTGAATACAAGAACTTATTCATAAGAAAATACACATACATTCATTCACACCATACATTCATTTAACATAAGCACATTCATCAAATATACACATAGAAAACATTTAACTTGGAAACCTGTTTGGGAAAAACCACAAAGGAACTCTTCATCTGGCATGTGAAATATATGGCACCTTTCCTCTGCGCACTTAGCTTGCAGAATCTGTTCTATATCTTCTTCTACAATATATATATACTTCTCTCTCCTCTCATGATATCTAGTCCCAGGTATCTGAATATTTCTCCCGTTCACTCTCATGTTGATCTACACACAGCCTCAATCAAATCAATATTCTATACAACCCTACAACTCTTTGACTCTACAAACAGACACAGACAACCATGACTAACAGACCAACCAACAAGTAAGAAACAAGCCAAATGACCAAGAAGTAACCCACACACAACTTGGGTTCTTACTTTTATAGATTCTTACATGTTGTGATCAACCGAATTCATTCTGTTAGTCAACAGGATGTCATTCCTATTCTCATACATTTCCGTTACAACTGTCAGTAGGAACTATTGACTCAAATTACAAAGATGATTTATTCCCTAAACCACACATGACTCTAGCCAACTGAGTCTTACCCACAATATCCCGAGTTTTTCTTTTCAACCGCTGCACTCCTTATGTCATGGTTCCTTTTGTCACAGCTGATATCATCACATGTTACCTTCTATCATGGAATTATTCCCTCATGGTTTCTTTTGTCGCAACTTTCCTTCTACCACTACTTCTTCTATCTTATCTCTTCCTCTGTCACAACTCCCTCTATTGTGTGACCGAACTCTTCATTTTTTTCGAACATAATTCTAACTAAATTTTGCCTATATTTTTCTAGGGCCAACAGGTCCCCAACACTCATCTGTGGCTCGTCCCGAGCCACAGTATTGCGCTATTCCAAATATTTTGCTCTTGTGATGACCTTACTTTGAAAAACTTGGAATATTTCCACTATCTCCTATGTTTCTCATCACACATCTTCTTCTATCTTCTGCAAATTTTCAATAAGGTTGGAACTGATGTGTTCCGATTAAGTCCCATGGGATTTATTGCTTGTTGCAATTTTTGATGTACAAGCTGAATAATTCATGTTACTCTTTCTGCTTTCACCTATAATTCAACGACTTTGTCAGTCCTATGCTGCTGTTGAGTTCGCAGCACTACAAATTGTTGTTGTATCCTTTTCATGTTCTCATCCTTAGCTATTTTCTCTGATAAGGGCAACTTCTTCATCTCATTTTTTCAGCCGATTCTCCTCGGTCTCAGTAATGTGCAACTTCTTTGCAAATTTTTCTAACTTGGCATCATTGATAAATTCTTCCCATATCTAAGAAACTTGTTCGACTTCCTTGGCACATAGTGCCTCTTCTTCTTCTATTTTCTTCGCAGCTTCTACTGCTGTCATCCTTCTTTCTTCTAGCATATATGGGGGTGTACTAGGTCTCACTTGTGCTTCCAACTTTACGACCTTCTTGTGAAGGTCCTCTTCTATTTCTCCAAGTCGAATGACCTTGGATTCTGTAAACATTTCCTCTATTATTCCTTCATCTGCAAAATTACTGCAAGCAAGTGTTACAACATTTTGGGACGTGTGCCTGTATTCCTCCTAGGTTTGGGTTTTCTGTTCGATTTCCTTGACTATTTTATTCATCTTACTAACAACCTTATCAGATGCATTAACTTTCTTGATCATTACACCTTCTCTAACCTTCATTTACACTACTACAACATTCTGTATTGCATACACTTCATATAGTGGCATCTGTGAAAAGTCAACGGTAACATGGCCCAAGTTATTGGCCATTGTATTCAATTCTTTCCTTTCCAAGTTGAGTGATTATACCAGTAGTTGAGTTTTTATTGGTGGAGGAGGTATTGACACCTCCGTCGATCACAATTCTAATGTGCCAGCTAATTCCCATGACTCTGTCACTTGTGGTCTATAGTCGACCCCGACCCGTACTTCTTTGACCACTGTACAGAGTGTCTAGAGAAAGTCAGTAATACTTCTTTTGAGATCCATTTTTCACTCATTTATTTTATGAAGGCTCTACGTAGCGACATCAGTCATTACTTCTGTTAGTAGGGTAACATTGTCACTGTCAAGGATGAAAGTTTCTGTTGTTTTATCTTCCTTCCTTTCCTTATGCACCATGTCAGGATACTCAGTCCGCTTCCTCTTATCACCCTACCTCGAGTATGTTTGGGTTGTGCTTAAATAATTCCAGGGAGGGTTGGGAGAATTCTATGGATCTTGTGTTGGTGGTCGTGGGTCCCTTCCCCGTTCTCCATCCTTCGACATTTGTGGATCACCCTGTCATAGGTATTCTTCAGCAGATAATAGGTCATATGCGATAGGAACTCGCCATTCTTCCAGCCAATATTGGGTAATGGACTTGAATTTTTCTTTGGGAAAGAAGAATTGGGTCATCAACCAATGGCGTTGTGAATCTTGTCGTGACTACAACAAGATGTGATGGAGACCGATTATAAATTTGATGATGTTTTGAAACCGTTGAATGGTTTCTTCCGTGGTTCTTGCTTGCTACTTCACCTGATAGTGTAGGGCCTCTCCATGCATAAAAAATGAACATTATTGTCCCTTTGTCGCTCCTTTTTATCTTTCTCAAACTAGAGATTCTGGCATCGAGCTAACACCTTAGCTGCGAACCGAATAGTATGTTCATTGATGGATCTTATTAAGAAGCCTTTGGTATCTCTGGACAAGTCATATGTATCCTTCATATTATTCGTCAGCATAGTGTCTTGGTATTTTTTGAAAATCGGCGCTGGGTATATTCCTACAAGTGGTAGTCCTCACAACTACATTTCGACCAAAAATCCGACGGCCGTATTGTCGGATTTTTGACACTTCCCTGTCACATGTACGACACTATGATTTTTTTTAAGCGTTGGTGGATTGTCGTCGGTTATCCGACATCTTTCCAATCCGCCGGTTAAGCGACAGCTCAGTTTACTGTCGGTTAAATGTAAATCGTCGGTTATCTGACATCTAATCCATATTAAACTTTAAACGTAAGCATCGGTCTAGCGACGGTTCACCAAAGAAACCCGTCTATTAACCCACGGATTATGAAAACTGAAACGTTGGTTAAGTGACGGTATTGAATTAAAAAAAAAATCACCTACAGGCCGTCGCTTAACCGACGGCTATAAGTGTTTAAAAAAAAATACAAATGCCAGATTACTGGAGACACACCTTGATGTTTGTATAGATTGTGAAATTACTACAATAAAGCAAATGTTGCTATGCTTGAAGTAACAATCGTGAGATAAAATGACAAATGATTAATAGCTTTGACCAAATGTATGTGTGTAAGAAATATATATATGATTTGGATGACAAAGACTTGCTTCAAGTTTTGATACGCTCAATTAAGTCATGTATCAAATATATAGCTCTTCCAAGAGTAATATGAGCACCTATATTAAGCGACTTCATTCTTCGAATCATCTCCTGTCTCCAATAGCTTAAACTTTATATAAAACCCAAGTATACCTAAGGTAGCCACAACTGAAATCAACAAGTAGATAGAACAGTTAATTTGAGCCAACTAGCAATTAAGTATTACCAAGTGTATTACATCCACAACACTCAGCATAAATTAGATAACAAAATTGGACGAACCAATTGGCAGAAGTTCATTAACTAACGCTGTAGATTTCGAAAAGTTTTAAAACTCTATATGAAGAACCTTAAAAAGAACAAGGAGATAGTATAATCCATTGCATTTTTCTATGGACAGTGCCACTAAAGATTTTTACTATTAGATTTTCCTTTGGTTTTTTATGACTCCTGACACAATAACAAACTGCAGAACCTTAGATATACAAGCGTCAAACTGTAAAAGCTAAACAATATTAATAGAACATTAATTTCCCAATCAAACCACAATAGTATTCATATTATGCCAAGGAAATTTACTATTAAAGAAAAGTTACCTTTATTATCATGTCAGGATACTTTTCTGTAAGGTCTTCAATACTGGTGCCACCCTTTTTGCATGAAATGATAACCTGTATCAACAAAATTCAATCAGGGTTCTAAGAATTTGGAAACCAAATGGCACACATTCATCCAGTCTAAATTTCAAGCAACTAGATAAGTCAAGGAATTTGGAGATTAAAGAAAAATTCAAAAGAGGAAGATTACTGTTACTTAAAGATATTCCCATGCTAAATAGTAAATTGTTCTTATCAGAGGAAGCTAAGTAAAAAGTGGCAGTACAGGGTGGCAGGTGCAGGGGGGTACTCACTGACCACGATGGACAAGAAGTAATCAGGTTTTCTTGGGGATTGGGAGTCACCACCAATAACTATGCGGGAAGGTGTATGCCTTGTTTTCTAGAAACAGAATATGTTAAAAACCTTGGTATATGACAAATAACAATCTTGAAGACTCCTTGCATTTCATTAAACATGCGAGAACCACCAATAACTATGCAGAGGTGTATGCCTTGTTTCTAGAAACAAAATATGTTAAAAACCTTGCTATATGACAAATAACAATCTTTGAAGACTCCTTGCATTTCATTAAACACGCGAGAAGCCACACTGTAAGGTCCAGAACAAGATTTAAAAATTAAAATAGAATCACCTGGAATCTCCAAAGCATAAAAGCAATAAGCTACTTGCACATCAGAAGACATAATAGCCTTGCAGATCAATTAGTGAACATCGCTGTCAAGTATGATCAAAGGAGTGGTTGTTCAAAATACAGATCCTCTGGAGCAAAGGTGGTTACCAAAATTTCATTGAGGATTCTCTTTATGTGGATGGATAAATAGTTTAAGAATTTCAACAAAAAATTGTTTATGATGAATATTGGGGTCACTTGACACATGGCCACCAAATGAAGGATATACTCCATGCATCCACCATCAAGACTCATTGGATTAACCTCAAGCACGCGAGACCTCCCTCCCCTGTGTTCCTTCATCTCTACATGCCTTTACTCACACTTGTGGGTGTAGTGGAAATTATGGCTTCCCATCTGTTCTTCATTGCTCAGGTGGGATAAATCAAGGCATTGTGGGTCTGTCAAACCACGAGCTTGATGCAGGGGAGTAGGATCAGCAGGAATCCTGGGAAAGTATTCATGCTTGTAGGCACCAGCCCGGAACTCTCTGCTACCCAGGTAAGGGTTTGACTGTTGAAATTGTTTCTGCGGCTACGTCTTGGTTGAATTTGGAACCTCTCCCATGTTTGGTTGTTTCGTAGAGCTTGGGGGCACACAGGCCCCCTCCCTGACTGCTCGTACCATTTCCCTTGCAATTTGGAGTTACACATCTTTTAAAGAAATTAAGGATGACATGGCCAAAACATCAATGATCACTCTTGTAGACTGTCCATATACTGGATCATATCCATATTTGGCTCTAGCCTGCCATATTCTCAAACACAAGGAGTTTATGGTGCATTGGTGGGAATCATTAGATTTTGAGTCTTCAATGGAAAGGTTGCTATCAAGAAAAGGACCAAATAAGCTAGAGTTGCATATTTTGATGCCGATTGTGTGGTGGCCTGGTTCTCGTGAAGATTTGTCTTCAGAAAGTAATATGAGACAGACAACTTTTGCATTATCAAGGGCAATCGGCA
>LPNX010745760.1:2022-12941 GCA_001517045.1 Pseudotsuga menziesii
ATGCGCAAGCTAAAGAGTGGTCAAATGGCAGCTCATACATGCTTTTTCATGGAGGAAAGAGTGGAGGATGAAAGGGGAACAAAACAGGTTCACCTCACCTAGTCTAGCTTTCCTTATGTGCTTTAAAAGATGGAAAAGCAGTCAACAAAGCAGAAAAAGCAGAAGGGCGCCTAGGAGGCTAGGAATAAATCAGATTTGATTCCTAGGACTTTCCAAAGCGCTCCATGAGTCAATAATGGCAGGTTTGACCTCTATGGATAGGCAATTAGCTACTTGCACATGGTGGGACTCATGGACTAGGCAAATAAGACAAAATAAATGAAATAATGTCTAAGTGGGTAAATACTATGGGTTGATTATTCTAACAAAGTGTAAACTTCCCATAAGTTTTAAAATTCAGACATAGTGGCCAATCGATAGGTAAATCCTTATCTTTATTGATAGTATCTGAGAAGCTCCTCTCAAACATGAGTCAAGCACGAGGCCACGTGGAGGCATTGGACTAAGGAGATAACCCTCTGATTCCTTGTCGAAATGTAAATCAGGACTTTTACATATCTAGGGATTCTGTCCTAGATAGAGTTTCGGGCTCAGCTACCCTGCCCATGCGTACGAGTCAGGCTTGCGACTGTCCCCCCAGACTGTTGGTATAGTTAAGGTAGCCTCTAGTCTCTTGACATCTAGGGTTCTGTTGTAGCTGCAACTGCTTTCCCAAATTTTTGAAATTTTGGACCCTCCTCTTAAATTTTATCCTACCTAAAATTGTTTGTATCCATAAACTCTGTTTTTGTTTTCCCTCTGCTACAAGTTCGGATTGCTGGGAGGTCAACTGTTTTCATGCTTTTTAGAAAATTGCTTATGTCTGAAACTGCTTTGGGTTGTGGAATTTGAAGTTTGATTTGAAGCTGTTGTCCTTTGATCTGATTTCGTCCTTTGATATCGGAAGTCTATTTCTCGTTTTCGCCACTGTTTCAGAGGTGAAACAAACTTTTTTGTTGCTGCCCAGCTGAAAGTATTTTGGAACTTAACATTTTTTGGTTGTTCGGAGGTCACTTAAACAATGCATTGGAGCCATATTTCCCTATGGAACCTCCGTTACGGAAGTTGAACAATGAATGTTCTGATGGATAGCTTTGACTTTTCGATGCCGTGATGTTATTATGTTTGACTTGTTTTGCGATGTCGGAGGTGGTTGAAGTTTGAGTTAGGGTTTTTGATCTCTATGACGCTGCTGTTTTGGAGATGAGACCAATTTTTTAGATCGTTGCACAACCTTAATATTTTTCAAAAACTTAATGTTTTCATGATGTTTCTGTGCCATATCAGAAAGATTTACGACTGTAAGTCGGAAGCCGTAGTCTGATTGCTTTCCGCCATTGTGGCGCCCAAGCGAACTAAATGTCTGCCATATAACTGCTCCACTCACCGATGTTTTGTTATGGTTTTTGCCGATGTGTTTTGTTAATATGGTCTACGTTTGTTGTTAAGCACTACCTCAGCCTCATCATGAGTTAAACAACGTCGTAAAAGGGAATCTACTCCACGGTGGTACAAAGTATTGTCCACTATGAGGTAGTTCTTGGAAACGTGACGTAATCGTCGTCGTTCATCTCGCGAGAGGTGAGTAGGGGTCCTCTGTGTTTGTAGATATACTATGATATCCCCATACCATGGGTCAGCCGTTGAGATTAAGAAAATGTGTTCATCAACGAACTCATCTTCACATACCAACTCCTCATCCTCACTCGAAAAATCTGATATGAGCTCTGCAAAGATTAAAGATTTCTTCGATTTTGCCGAAACAAATTCGAGATCAAACTCTTGCAAGATGACAATCCATTTATTATACTTTCCCCCAATCATCCTATGTGTGAGGACGAATTGAAACGGATTGACATGGGCAACAACCAAGGTCTGGCGAAGGAGAATATAATGTCTCAAACGTTGCACCGCATGTACGGTAGCCAAGGCATGCTTCTCAACATGAGAATACCAAATCTTTGCATCAATAAGGTTCCAGCTCAGATAATATATGACATTCTTTTGGAGCTCCTCATCCTCTTGAACCAAAACCATACCAATCGTTTCTAAAGAAGTGGACACATATAATAGGAAATCACGGCTATAATCTGGAGGACTAATCACTGGGGCCGATGCTAGGGCTCGTTTAAGTGCATCGAAGGACTCCTGGGCTCGCTCATCCCATTCAAAGGGAGTATCCTTCTTCAGGAGACGCATGAAACCTCTAGTCAAATTGGAAAATTTGACAACAAATCTTCGTAGTAAGTTTGTCATGCCTTGCAAACACTGAATATGACGAATATTTCGCGGGGGAGACAACTGAAGTATTGCCTCCACCTTCAAAGGGTCGACTCTTATACCCTCTTTCGAAACGATGAATCCTAACAAATGACCTGACTTCACGCAAAAGATGCACTTATGAGGGTTTAATCTAATAGCATAGTGCCGACACCTTTCGAACACCAATCTCAAGTGATAAGAATGACACATCCTCATGCGAGAATGAGCAGCGAGGTCATCCAAAAATACTTCAATGATAGACATGAGATCGTGGAAGATCAAGGTCATCGTCCGCTGAAATGTAGCTCCAGCGTTTTTAAGGCCAAAAGGCATTTTCCGATACGCAAATATTCCCCAAGGACAAATAAATGCGGTCTTGTGTTGGTCCTCAGGTTTAATTTGAATCTGATTATACCCGGAAAAGCCGTCCATAAAGGAGAACACCTCGCTACCCGCACACTCATTCAAAATATGATCTATAAACAGTGTGGGGAAGTTATCCTTAGGATAGGCGCGATTTAAATCATGGAAATCAATGCATATACGGATCGCTCCCTGCTTCTTATCCACCAAAACGGGGTTTGAAACCCACTCCATCAAGGGAACGGGATAGATGAAACCAGCTTTCAATAGCTTCTCTATCTCTGCCTTTATGGCGGGTGCTTTCCTAGGATTCACCACGCGTAAACGCTGTCGAACAGGCTTAGTGTTGGGGTAAGTCTTAATCTCATGTTCGACAGTCCGAGGGTCAATCCCTGGCATCTCATCGTAAGACCAAGCAAAAATATCACGGAACTCCTTGAATAGCTCGGTATACTCTCGAATCTCATCTTGGGAACAATCCACCCCAATGTAGACATTCTCAATTGTACCAGGATTGCGAGAAATATTGATAGGAATAGTTGACGATATGTTCACCATGTTTCCATCAGCCATATGACCAGGAGAGCTTAATGGAACCATAGGTCTACCAGCTTTCTGACTAAGAATCTCCCTATAATCATCATGCTCCAAAAGGTCAAGCTCTGGAAGGAAATATGATCTATGATGAAGCTCCTCCCATGGTGGCTCAACTCCCGACATGGCCTTGATAATCGCTTCATCTGAAGGGAAAACCGTATCAAGGCAGTCGTGGGCATAAGAAGACTGTATTTCCCATGCCGGCAGCACATAGGGGTCTTCCTCCTCCGTCCGCGAAGAGGAAGAACAAGGCTCTGCAGCAGACTGGAGATTATCTTGGTAAGCTATCATGACTGCAGGCAATGGCACGCTCGTTTCAATGGGCTCACTCGAAGGACTCGGTGAAGGAAGAATCCAAGGATCTCCCATATGACTTGTGAGAAAAGGCACCGATCTTGTAGACATCGAAGCACCATCGAAACTAGATCCTATCATGAGGACGGGTGTAGGACAAATAAAGGTTCCCATGAGGGATGGATGCATGCCTACACCCACACTCCCAGTTGCCGGCTGGGAATGTTCAACTTTCAGAACCGAAGCTTCTAAAGATGCAGTAACAGGCGGATTCTTGAATGCCATTTGATCAATCGTTACAATCTTCCCATTATGTGGAAAGCATACAATGCAAAACACGAAAGACGCAATGACTTTCATACTATACATCCAGTTCCTTCCCAGTAAGAGATTTTAGTCAAGGGGTGCATCAACCACCTCAACCTCTATCGCAATGGTCTTCCCTCCCAAACGGACTTTAAGGGAAGGGAGGATACCGTGCGGCCTAAACGATCTCCCATCAAAAGTAGTTAACATGGTCGTAGATTTTGAAAACTCAGGAGAACCAAGACCCTTCCAACAAGACAAAGACATTACAGAAGCAGCAGCGCCCTCGTTAATCACAGTGCGCTTGATGATCATATTAAGACATTCTACATGCACCAAAAGGGACACATAGTAGGGAAAGCGAGGCTAATGTCCTGCGGTTTCAAATTTGATCACTGATGAAGAATCATCACCATTCACACCAAGAGCAGAAAGAAAATCCTTCCTTTGCGACGAACAACTCTGAAGCACTTCCAATGCAAACATCGCACAAGGAGTATGGCCCAAGTCCTTGACAACTGAATAATTTTGGGCGGCTCTGGCATTGGGGTTATGCCCTGAACGCTTAAGTACCCCCTTAGGAATGCGAGGTGTAGCCTCAGGTTTATCCGCAGGTTTCTCAATGCGCAAAGGGGTTCCTGGTGGATCAGGTTCTTTGCCTGGGTTGGGTTGTGACGAAGTATAATCTTTCGCACATGTCACAACTTTCGTGGCACGGACCATATTAATGCACCCACGACCACTAGTTTTAGTAGGATCTTCATCACTAGATTGATCATGGGACTTCGAGTTCATATTCTGGTTATGTGGTAAAGGGTTCGTTAACACAACTGGGCCCTGTGCTATGAACTTCGAAGCTTCATCCATTCTAGGGCACAAGTAAGTGAAGTGATCATCCTTACATAGCTTGCAAGGAAACTTAACCTTACGTTTATTCTGCTTGTCCCCCCCAGCATTACCGTTCTTGTCATTATTGTTGGCATTTTCATTCTTATTCCCACCCTTTTTATTATTATTGTTTTTACCCTTTTTTCTATTCCGTCCAGGTTGCTGGTTACCCTTCTGGTCGGATGATTGCACAGCAAGTACATTCACCATTTGGGCAGGCTGATATGAATTCGTAGCTTGTCCCGAGGTAGATTGGTTGATTGACAACTGAGAAACTTGTTTCACAACCGAACCTGTAGGTTTCTTACTTGCACTACCCACAATGCCATCGGCATGTGGTCCAGGTTTGACCTTGGGATCGAAACTAGAATGAGGAGCATTGGGTATACTCTCATATAACAAACCAGACTGCGCATAGATCAAGTCTAGTTCCTGCGCCCTAAAGATTGCTTGTTCCTCATTCTGCACTCCAGATGTGGAAACATCTTTCACTATATATGGCAATAAAGATTTGAGGAACCACTCAAGGAGGAACTCCAGCGGTATAAAGGCTTTAATTAATCTCTTTCGTCTATGCCACTCCTGAATATGATAAAAAATATGGGTAGCTTTATCTTGCCAAAATGTCGACAAGAGTTCAGTACCAACATCATAGCGCACTGGTAGCTGGAAGTGATTAAGAAAAGTCATCGCAAGGTCGTCGAACAAAGTAAAGGCACCCCTAGGTAACTCTATATACCATTTCGCCACAGGCCCTATGAGGGTGCGTTGAAATAGTCTCAAACGGACTGAGTCCTGATGCAATGAATTGGAAGAGCACCATAGGTGGAATGTCGTAACGTGTTCACTCGGATCCTCTCCTGGTTTGCCTTCGAAATTAGGTATGTCCGAAGGAAGCTTGGTAGGGACAGCCGGCCAAGCCGGGTCATGAGCCACAGGATCGTTCGTAAGTCTCGATAAGTCAGGTAGATTGATTGTCATGAGGAAAGGGAGCCTAGGATGATGAGGTCTATGGACCGCTCCCTGGTTCATATAGGATTGATTACCACCATGACCTTGGCCATAGTGACCTCCTCCTGTATGACCCGTATAGGGTGGCGTGGAAGTACCATAATGAGGTGGACCTTGACTAGTAGGAGCTACAAAGCTGTAATTAGGAGAGTAAGTAGGTTGTGAATACTCGCCTCCATAAGGTGGAGAGACCTGTCCATACTGCGTCCCATAATAGGGTCCATAGGTCATTGCTTGCGATGCCCCATGAGACACTCCATAGGTAGGGATATACATTCCGGAAGTAGGGATATATGTCGTGGAAGTAGCAATCTGACCTCTAGAAACATGAACATAACCTCCCGAAACCACGGGTGGTATGTAGGCTTGAGACACAATTGGTCTAATAATCGCAGTACAGATCTGACTCATAGCTACATGCCGACTCGAAGGACCACGTGAGTAAGGTGGAGGGTTTACATTTGAAGAACTTGGAAACGAGGACGAGGGAATCTCTATAAGAATATATGTACTAGTTCTTATCGTCACTCGTCTGGAACCTGGTATCCCTATCGGATCACTAACTCTAGACCTAGGAGGTATATAAGATGGGGCTTCCACCATTGGGATGGAAGGTGCAATGTGACTAGTACTCCCAAACCTATCTGCAAGGTAAGGCATGGGATTGCCCCCAGGCATAGTGCTAGGCTCAAAGTCAGATTCAACATGAAATGTCAAATCGTGCATAGGAAAACCAGTCGTAACATAACTACCGTAGCTAGTGCTATGAGGGTCAAAGTGAGTCTTGGCATCATCCGGCATTCCATACCGGTAACGTGTCAATGGGGAATCAGCCCTACGGTGAGTAGGTCTATCATGCAAAGATCCTATCTAGGAAATCACAGGACCGAACTCAGCTAGGTCAGGTGAAGGATCGTACGTAGGAGTAAGTTCCCCATCGTCAATATGAATGGGAGGAAGTGGCTTAGGAATAGTCTCTGAATGATCCTCCATGGTGTGTGAATCAGTGTGTGACATAGTTCACCTGGATAGTCTAGGACCCTCTCCCAAAGGAGGAGGAGAAGTGGAAGGCAAAAGTATTGCTAACCGACGAGAATGGCGTGGAACCGCACCCGACTCCACAATGACTCAACAAATAGCAAAGACTCTCTATTTACGTAAACCCTAGGCCAACTAGCGTGCACAGAGCAATCACTAATAAAATCTAAAGCCAAATGCAAGCAAACAAGGGATGGATAAGTGAGCTCCCGAATGTGGCCAGTATGTCTCACCTAGGAGAGGCTTGAGAGGCCCTTGTCACCGCAAGCAGAGGTTTGAAACCAATTATTGTGGCCCTCAGCTTCAACACGTAAAGAAACTGTGCTGTCCGACCCCAACCTGGCCAGGACACATGTAGAATAACCTCTACATGTACCCCCTCGATATCCTAGGTAAGGTCACTAAGGTCACCTCAATATAATCAACGCTCAAGTGGACAGTCGCAGGCGGGATTGACCGTATGGGCAGGGTAGCAAAGCCCGAAACTCCCGAAAGAGCCCTCAAATACGAATACAATCCTGGCTATATCGCTGGTGCTACACAGTTATCGACCAGGGGTTATCCCAATCAACAACCACTCACACTGCCTAGTGCTTGACTCCCTTTTGAGAGGAGCTTCCTGAGAACGCCGGTTATATCAAGGATTTCACACACTCCCTGGACAGACACCTAGTTGTTGTTGTTTAGTGATCTTGGAGAATTAACTTTCAATGAACTATTCCAAGATCCTAAAACCTAAGCTTGTTGGTGCACCCTAGAAAAGAAATGAGTGTAATTCATTTTAATTAGCGTTGATTTTAGTTGGCTTTTTTACTCAAAAATAGGATATGGTTGTGCAACTAATGGTGTTATGACGCAACAAAAAGCAAAATGCACACCTAACAATCAATGCAAATGCATTGTGTCCATGAAAATAGGGTATGCGTACTACGTGTAATGCACAATTTCTTCTTCAAATGCTAAATGCAAATTTTCCTATATGAAGTCCTAACTATTACTCCAAAGCAAATCTATATCTAGTGCAAGTACAATGCAAAGTGCAAAATGCAATGCATGATGATAAGCAAATGTTTTTGGATTTTTTGAAAATAAAGAGATACAAAAAGCAAAAGAATGATTCTACCCACCCCAAACTCTGCAAGCACACATAAACAGCATTCCAGCAAAGTACTAAGGTAAAAGTACTCTAATGCACTAATCTCAAACAAAAAATCAAAGATGCCATGACAAGAAATTTCCTAAAAGAAAAAATTTAGGCTAAAAAAACATTTATGGTCAGAAACAGAGGTATTAACAGACTCAAGCAGTGCCAAAGGATATTCAGCAACTAACAGAATTCACCCAGCAATCCACTATCTTCCACAAAAAGGTAAAAACCAAGTTATACACGACTGTGTGCAGTAAACCCGTGTGTATATGCGGAAATACCAGGGGAAACCGCATGTATACGCGACTATAAGTGACAAACCCACGTACAGGAAGAAAAATATGCACAAATTCAAGGCGAACAGACAGGCTGAGACTAAATTCACACCAATCAGGCTCTACCAGGAATACATGCCCCCATACCCGACACAGAAACAAGAGAGAGAGAGCAATTCAAATACATTGAATGCCAAGAAATCAACCCCCAAAGGAAAATTACTAGGAACTCCCCAGCGGAGTCGCCATTTCTATTACGGAGAGAAATTCCTATGGCTTGGGGTACCACAACAGACAGCTAGACTCCAGAAATCAATCTTTCCCAATATGCAATAGAAATAAAATATCTAACACTAAAGGATCGAACCCGTACCTTATTCCGGACAGTTGAAGTAGATCCCCGTTGAGCTTTCCAATATTCAGCTTGAATTTTTATAACACGTCCTCAACAACAAGTAAACAATACAAGCATACTATATTTCATGGTGTTAGATCTATTCTAGCATATATAATCAATAATGTAAAAGCATTTGACATATTCCAATGGATACAATATTCATTCAAATACACATTATTGGACAGGAAAATATATTTCTATTAATATAAATCAGAGATCACAAGTGACAACCTCTGATGGCACGTCTGCGAACCAGAGAAACTGAATCCCCCACTTGGGCCTCCACCACCTCAATCCTCCATCACTCCGATAGCAAGCTTACTAGCAAAAGGAAAGCTTGGGAAGAACACAACAGTGCTCCAAGGGACAAAGGGATGCAGACTCAAGCATAAGTTATGGCAACAATGGACTATAGTTTCGTTACTCTCAATTCTCTCTTCTGCTTTCAATGTCTCAAGGGTTCCTTATATAGCTTTTCAAAGGGATACTGAAAGGTCGAATCCGTGCGATATCAAGGCATATGGAAGGCCAGGAGTCATATGAGTCGAATCCAAGTCAAGGAATGCTTCAAAAGGATTTGGATTATTCATACATCCCGTTGTACGCGACTATAAGGGGAATATCCACGTATGTACATGGTTATCAGGGAAAAAGCTGCGTATATCACTTTTCTTATGTTTTTAGGGATGATCAAGGACACATCAAAAGACAAAAAGTGGTCCATAGGGGCTAATGAGTCTACAGCGGGACAGGGGAAGGCCATACAATGTGTGATTCACCTAGTGTGGTGAAATACGCTATAACAAGCTTCAAGTCCATAGACAAGTTGGAATGGTGTGAAATCAGTAGCTGTTTTCACGGAAGTCCGAAAAGCCCAAAGAACGGAAAAAAGAACGAGATGCCAATTGGATTTATGATCTCCAACCATCTGACGAAGCATAGTTTTCAAAACCTTGTTAATGGCCTCTACCTGACCATTAGCTTGTGGATAATACGGTGTAGAGTTTTCATGGCAAAAACCTAGCTTGGCACTCAATTCCTCCATCATTTGATTACAAAAATGATATCTTTGATCAGTGACGATGGACCGCGGAACTCCAAATATAGCTATGATATGATTGAACAAGAAGAGAGTGATAGTCTTACCATCTTCTGCATATGTAGGCATGGCCTCAGCCCATTTTGTGAAATAATCCATGGCTACTTTGATGTAACCATGCCCCCCAGCTGAGGTAGGTTTACAATGCATGAAGTCAATCCCCCATTTGGCAAAAGGGCCAACGGAAATGACGGGGTGAAGTGGAGCAGGATGGGTGCGCTTTTTGGGATAAAAATGTTGGTAAGGTGGGCATTTCTTAACAGCCTCATGGCAGTCTTTGAAGACAGAAGGCCAGAAATAGCCAGCGCGAAGGATTTTCTGGGCTGTAGCCATCCTAGATAAATGACCGCCACATGCACTACTACATTTCGATCCAAAATCCGACGGTTTTTTCCGACGGCATGTGGATTTTTTCTTTTAACCATACCAAAAATCAGAAAGATAGTTTTTTTTTTTGAAATGGTGGCCATAAGCGTCGCTTAAGCGACGGTTAGGCTTATAAGCGTCGCTTAAGAGACGGCTATCCTCCTAAGCGTCGCTTAAGCGACGACGCATAAATTGCTCAATCATTTAATAAAATACACTTAATTGGTTAATTATTTAAAATGGAAAGCGCCGTCGCTTATCCGACGTGTCAGTTCATTTTCCTACACACACTCATATAAATAGATGTATGCCTAGGTTCATTATCTCACACACTGAGTCTCACACTTATCTCTTGGACAAGAAGTGCGAAATTCCTAAGTGTTTTTTTTGGTGTTGCTCTTTGATTTTGGCGTTGCTCTTTTGTGGGGATTTTCCCACTTGGTCTTGAATTTTGGCCTTGCTCTTTTGTGGGGATCTTCCCACTTGGTCTTGGATTTTGGTCTTGCTCTTTGGATTTGGTTCTAACCCTTGTGGAAAAGAAGACTCATCATATACTTGGGTTTGCTCGTACTTTGTTCTTAGGGTTTGAGTAATAAAATGCCACGTAACAATAATGTTACAGGTCATCAAGATCTGGCAGAACAAAATCGACAATTGCTTGCTAGGTTGTGGGATGGAGTGGAAAGAAGGGGTGATGGAAAATGTTATTGTCCCTGCAGTCGATGTAGGGCTTTAATACGAGAAGGTTACTGATCAAAATAGCTAAAATACATTGTAGAGAACATGGACATGTTGAGGGGGGGCATGAATATCATCCATTGGTAAGTCAATATAATT
>LPNX010745791.1:2502-35709 GCA_001517045.1 Pseudotsuga menziesii
ATGTATAAAAAGTTGATCCCAAATCTGTCATGGAGCTCACGCATTGGGAAGGGCACATGGGCAAGCTAAAGAGTAGTGGAATGGCAGCTCATACATGCTTTTCAATGGAGAAAAGAGTGGAGGATGAAGAGGACAAAAAACTAGTTCACCTCACCTAGTCTTACTTTCCTATGTGCCTTAAAACACTGAAAAAGCAGGCAATAAAGAAGAAAAAGCAGAAGGGCGCCTAGGAGGCCAGGAATAAAGCAGATTTGATTCCTAAGGCTTTCCCAAGTGCTACATGAGTCAAAGATGGCAATTTTGACCTCTATGGATAGGCAATTAGAAACTTGCATAAGGTGGGACTCATGAACTAGGCAAATAAGACAAAAATAAATGAATTAATATCTAAGTGGGTAAACTATGGGTTGATTATTCTAATAGACCTGACTTCTATTTTTTTTCATCTTGTTGTACAAAGACTCTTCCATCGCCTTGATTTATTTTGCAACCTTTTGTTGTATGTTATGTAGCATGAATACTGGAAATATAGACATGTTCAAGAAAATGAAACTCACATTCTGTGCTACTACATTCCTATCTTCATTGCCAAATTTCACATATTTGGGCAGTGTTTGGACTACGCGACCCTTTGTCGAAGTTATAACTTATTCTTGTCATTCTTTTAATGGCCCATGATATGACTGCATCATTTCCTCTTATTGAGTAAATTCTCATGGGGAAACTGCAAAACGAAGCTCTTTAATTGCTTTGCACAATACTTGGAGGATTTCATTAACACTACCAAAAATCTCTATAATCCTTTCATCTGCCAGCTTCCTAGTTTTGTTTACGATCCCAGCCATCCTGTCAAGCATCATGTTGAATTCATCATTGCTTAATCTCGTCGCAAAATTTTCCCTGGTATATTTTTGTATCTTCTTCCCCTTCTTTAATTCCACAACTTTATGCTTTGTCCCCAATTTTGGGTATGTCGGAGTGGCACTGGACTCCTCATCACTATTATGAGGTGAACTGGGTGGATTCCTTGCTCCTTCATCATGGTGACCGCTCTGGTGTGGTCCAGAGGTACAATCCTATTGGTGTTTGAGTTCGATAGAGAGTTAGATGTGACAGGTTCTTTCCACTCTACTGGTCATTCTGAACAATGGAATCAATTTCTTCCTCGGTCTGCTTAAATGGGATTGTTAATCGCTGCTTCTGTTGGTCCCTCCTCACTTGAATGTAAATATGTTGGGACCCCAATGTAAATCTCATAATATTCTAATATTGTTTCATAGCAGAGGCCTCCAACCATGGGACCCTAATGACATTGTGTCGTAGTGCCTACCCATCCATGTAAAACTCTACATTGTTATCGATTTGTCTTCTTCAATTCTTAGTGAACCACAAATTAGAACATTAGAGGAAATTTCAACTCAAAATGGGCCTCCTAAAATGAACTAATAAAATAATAGTTAAAATAATAAAATAATATTTATTAATTTTGGAGGAAGATAAAAAAACTACTTTTTTGTTTGTATTTTTGACATATCTCCCTGTGTTTTTACTCAAATTTCGATCGGGAGAGCTCGTTGGATGCAGAATTAAATTCCGCATCCAACGAGTACCCACTCGGCATACTTTTGATGGACCCCGCTACCCCAAAAACAAGAAATACCTGAAAAAATGAAACGGTGATGTCATCATTCCATTTTTTCAAGTATTTCTTGTTTTTGGGGTAGCAGGGTCTGTCAAAAGTATGCCGAGTGGGTACTCGTTGGATGTGGAATTTAATTCTACATCCAATGAGCTCTCTCGATCAAAATTTGAGTAAAACCACAGGGAGATATGTCAAAAATACAAACAAAAAAAGTAGTTTTTTTTTATGATACATATCCCCAAATTTATATTAAAAAAGTGTTTAAGACCTATACGGTATTTCAAATTTAAAACAATTTCATTGGCTAACACATGATGACATGGAATTTGAATAAAAGTTAAAAGGCCTATTTTGAGTTGAAATTTCCTCTAATGTATCTTGCCCTTGACAAGGAAATTTACATCCATATACTAACAGTTTGGTGGCTCCTCCCATGCAACAAAAGAAATTAAAATCAACATCCATGAATATGCAAACGGGGTACCTTTCTCCTTGGAATTAACAGAATCATTTAGAAGTAAAGTCACCTAGTTCATTTGTACACTAGCAACACGCTACTTTGCCGCAACTATAACAAATGCAGTAACTTGATTCAGCTATATATTTCTTAGAAATTTAATTTCCAGTAATTTCGTTGTAAACCTTACATCCTAATTATTAATGGATGCTATGTCGAACCCCCTCATATCTCGCACTAGATTATACTTCTCCTTCATTCCATTAGGCATGTATATATCATTTATTATGAATATGATTTACTACTCTATCCTATCTAACCTCATATTATGTTTCATCTAATAAATTGTTCAACTCTCTCACTACTTGTTCATCTTTAACTTGAGCTAAACAATTTTTTAAGAAATTATGTAGAACACGTACCTTTCCGGGTATCTTTTCTGGTGAAAACCAGACAAAACAAGTAGGCATGTCATAGACAAGCACTTCATCAAATACTAGAAGAGAAACAAAATTTTAAGCTTTGTTCTACTCCCCATAAATTGAATATGAGCCTCAAACAAGACCCATTTATCTATTTGTACATTGAATGGTACCTGTCATTGTGCATATGGTTGAATACTTGAGTCATACACATGGCACGCTCTATCCTCTCATGTCAGAGATCCTCTTCCAGTAATAACAACGATAGTCAGTGACTTCTCTCTTGGTTTAGTTGTAATCATGTGCACATTTTGGTCCGCATTATGAATCTCATTCTGCTTTGTCTCCACCTGCCACTTTGCAATGATCTATGGAAAATATTCAATAGTTTGATCTAATGATTTACAATAGGAACACACCCAAGTTGGGTTTTGGAAGCTTCTGGCATAATGACCTTGATGGCCACAACTATAACAGATCAATTGACCTCTACCTCTCACATATCCTCCTTTCCCATGACCCTAGAATCCACTCCTTTGCAAATTAAATTGTGCATTCCCTCTTTCATCTTGATCTTGCTTGTCCCCATTCATCAAATAAGTGTCAATTGTACGTTCTTGGAGAGCCTGATATGCTCGACAAGATTTCTCATCATGGAAGACAGATCGATAGAACTTACAAAACAAGCTCTGAGGGGTAATTACTATTTTTTAAAGATATAAACATTCTTTTGAGTAGTGGACTCTAGTTTGGAAAAATCTACACCATGACATGCTTGACTAATTTAGGGGGTTCAATGGTCCAATAACCAAATATTCATGAAAGGATAGACACTGATCTTTGTGATTCTTTTCTGATTTTCATCTAGTGCACCATATTTCTTCTCAAAATTCATTTCCCTTCTTTATATCTTGGATTTGTAGCAACAAATTAGCCAACTGTGATTGAATCTGAACCATCCCAGCACCAATTTCCATGGATGGTGATGCTTCCAAATTCATGGAAATATCTATTGCTTTGGATTGAGATACAATCTTTTTCTACATCAAAGGTTGTCATATGTGCAGTAATAATGCATGTATAAACCATTCTTTGTAATATACATCTTAGATTCGAAAAATTACATTATCCATCAAAGTCTTGAACCATTGGTCGAAGTCCCATACTGATTCAGTCAGCGAATTCATGATCTCCTTTAGTTCCTTGATGCACCGTGGCTCAAGCTTCAACTTCTTGAACTCATTTGTTAATCTGGTTTTAATATTTGCTAACGTATTCTGTGGAGTTCTTGTAGGGACATTAGAAAACTTCATATACAATTCCAATGCCCGACCCCTAACGGTTGTAATCATCTAGGACCTATTAATAGCTTCATATTCAAACTGTTCAACAGTCCATACTGCTTCACAAATGAACTAGTGCTGATTTGGGTCCTCTGATCCATTCCAATTAGAAACAAGAAGCTTCATATCCTCCCCATCCATTCTTTTCCTCTCAGAGACTATTTGACTTGAAATTGTACAACCACTTCTAGGAACTTTACTATTTGGTGTACACTATTATGACTATTACTATTACTCTAATCGGCTTAAAAGCACTATGACAAACTCTTAGGTCTTACCACTATCTCTAGAGATCTACATGGGGTAATGAGTAGGTCGCAACCTCAGGTCCGGTGAAGATTTGGTACTTATTCTTCTTATAAAATAAGATGATATTCTTGTTTTTCATTGCAAGGCTCCTCATTTAGATGTGGTACTAGTTCATGGTCTCCCTTCCCAATCGCACTACAACTTTCTCTCCTTGTCACAGTCCTTCTCTTATTCGAACGAAATCTCTTCTCACTCCTAGGAACCCACACTCTTTGTTAATCACATCTTCCTCTCTTCTTATCATTTCAACTTACTCCATTATTTCTCCTAGGAATTCCTCCACTCGAAACCCATTCCCACCACACACAATTGCTTTACTCATCGGAGTTCATTCTCAAGAACCATTTTTCACATAATAGAATCTTAATCCACAAATTCAATGATTTCAAATACATACCTTGTGGAAATCTGAAGAACTCACTCTCTACTTGGTTGTATGATTTGATCATGTCGACAACAAACTCAGTGATATATCCCTTGAGGATGATATCAACCCAATAGTCAATAGCACATGAGCTCTTGTTATTCACACACTTCGATCACTGGATCAACTAAGGTGTCCAGCTCTCATGTTCACCCTCTTGGAATTTTGTCTTTTGGAATGTCAACCTTGACAACCACTCATCCAACATAATAGGAAACTCACCGAAAAAAAAATTCATGGATATAAGAATAGACATACTTACTAGCCATTGTCATGGAGTCTGTCATGGATATCGATTTTCTTCTTAAGAAAACTCCTTGTCTTTTGATCTAAACATCTAAATAAGTTAAGATACTCTTATTTATACTTCAATTAAATGGATCCCTTTGTGTACTTGGTAGATCTAAGTTTATTAGAATAAATTCTCATCATGGAAAATATAAACTATGTATATATATTACAAACATTCAAAAATTAAAAATATGGTACATGTAATCTTAGATGTGATCTTACATTGGTTATGTGTGAATAAATAAGATGTAAAAAAATCAGTTTACAATGAAAATTAGAATATTTTGCATTGCAGATAAAGTTTCTAACAAATAAAAAGAAAAGAAAAAAAACTTTTTTCCAGGAGAAAAATAGTTTTTACTTGTTATTCATTTGAATCAAAGGTAATTGTTTATAGCTCTATTACAGTACAAGAGGATCCTCTCTGTAATGGGAAAATCCAAATGATTGTAAGGAAAATATCAGTCTCAATAATGAGATGTTGATACATGACATGTCAGACAGAAATACAGAGGGATCATCAACCCAAAAAATATAACAACTCCACAGTTGAAAGGAGGAGCATAGGATTACACTCAAACACCATCCCAATATTCAAAATGACTACAGAGAACACAAGAAAAACCATACATGTCTTATCCGAGGAAACACTTGTGGGAAAATCATATCGATACGAGAAGAGTGGAGTCCACCTCAATCATCCAAAGGATGAGATACACAATCCTGCCATACTCATGAAAAATATACATCAGTGATGTAGAAAAGAGTAGGCCAGCACAAAGCTAATAATATTGAATAGTTACATTCCCAACACATTCACCTTCAATGAATTATGTGTACTAAAGGATTCCAGAGGCCATTGAAAGTGCCTCCTTAGATAAGCCATATGCCTTCACATTGTATTCTCTGTATACATGTTGAAAGTCAAGATGGAGAAAGGATGAAACCAAAAGCCTGATATTTTGACACCACCCATCCAGATTGAAAGCAGTGAGAGAAGCCTTCCTATCTGCCTAGTTGATAATAGTTGTTGAGTCGCCACAGACATGAAGTGAAGGTAAACCAAGATTCTTGGAGAACACCAACATAGCCCACAGAGTAAGAACTTCATATATGGTATTAGTGCTCTGTTCACAACCCATTTTAATGTTAAAAAGGTGATCCTCACTGATCATCAAGTGGACTCCAATACCCCCGATCATATTGGTAGAGGCCCAATAAAAAAATCGGAAGGATACTGAATAACAGGTGCCAACCCAATATTCCTCACATTTGCATGCTTATGAGCAATCCGGGTAAGTCTGAAGCTGATCCAAGATGTTGTGACAAATAAAGTTTACATCCGGTTTATGATCCTCAAAAATGACTATGTTTCTAGTGAGCCAAAAGAAGAAGAAAAAACTAATGATATGGACACCACCAAAAAAACAAGGATAAATAAACTATATTGTAAGACATCATTAAAATAAATGATCTTTAAAATAAATAAAATCAATTCTATTTATAAATATTAATGTTTTTTCTATAAATGGCCAAATATATTTTATACATAAAGATTAAAATGAATTTATTTTTCCATATTGTAAAATTCAAAATAATTTAAAACAAAATTATTTTTAAAATAATAATAAATCTTAAATTCCTTAAACTACATTAAAATTAATCTTCTTAAATTATTAAAAAAAATTGAATGATAAAATGTAATGTTTAATGGTATTAGATAATATTTAGATAATGTTTCATTATTAGAAAAGTTTTAGTAATTAGAAAACTTGGAGTACTTTGATAGTGCTAGAGAACGATTTGTAGTTTTAGAGGTAAATTATTAAATAATTATGGTGTTTAATCAAAGTGTATCAAACAACATGCAAGCCTTGGAGACACATCCATATGGGGATCGAATTAATAGGGAGTGGCTACCCTTCTAGCCTTATCACAAGCCCTAGAGACACACCCATAGGGGGGCTAGTGATAAGAGTGCTTACACTTCTAGCCTTGTTACAATATGTTAATGTTTCAATGGGGACTTGAATCTTGTTGGAGATATTGAAATTCACAACTCTCCACTATGTTGCTACCAAATAAACCTCATCATTGGAAGAAGTTTTACTAGTAAGCCTCTTTTTGAAGAAGCTTTTTTTTGAGTGTTAGCCTATAAAAAGGATCAATAGTGTAATTTAATTTGTTTGTGAATAGTTTTTTATTTTATTTTATTTTATTTTTCTATTTAAAATGGAGTATTCTATTTATTCTAGGTTTTTGACTTTACGGTGGGTTTTGATTGGAATCTAGTAAAAAAAATTGGTACAGTTTAAATTTGCAAGTGTTTAAATTGCAATTTTGAAACCATAAATAGAGTCGAATACCTACACTTCACTCAAATTATGCAGTTTTCATAGCTAATATTTGTGATTCTAAGATTTTTAAAGATTTCCAGCAGATTCCAAAAAAACTATGCTTGAAAAATTGAAAAAATAAAATATTTAGAGTGCACCATTTAAAATAGATAAACAAATTTTTTAAAGGAGATTTTTTAATATAATAGCCATAAAATATTTATGTAATGATTATTTACATATAACATTAGATTCAATATAAAACATTTATCTATATAAATAAAAACCTATAATTTATCGATAAAGGTAAACATTCGTCATTTAAAAAATATAAACATACTTGTATATGAACATGAATGGAAAATGTTATACATTATCAAACTATGTGTGAACACGAACGAGCTAAGAAGTAAATTTAGCATGCTTATTTGAATAGTTTGCATAACTCATAAAATTGGTAAAGGAATGAATAAATTTTTAAAAATAATGAAATAATACTAAAACAATTTAACTAAATTACATAGTAATTGTTATCGCATTAGTGGCTTATCACAATGTGGCCTACATTATGTGTATGGCTATGAAGACTAAATAGGATCATAATCTCCCATTGTCCCTATTCGTCCCAGGTGTCACGGGCCTAGGCTTTTCTACCATCTCGAGCGTCCCATACCGTTCGAAAGTCTAGACACACGCGGCACCGGTGTGAGCTGGGCAAGGCCATCAACTACAAGTTTCATCCGGACTACGCCTAACTGAAACCAGCCTGACCGAACCTTAGCCAGACACCTTAGAGTTGCGTGGATTTTAAAGTGCTCGTTCACCGTAGACGTTGCAACGCGATGCAACGCCACCCAACCATAGCCCATGCAGTCCGTCGCATGTTCACCCCTGAGCCAACACTTGAACGACCGACGACACACTTACCCGTGCCGCAAGCTAAACCAGAACCAATACTTGAGGAGGTCTTGAGGTGTTGTCCTTGCACACCGAGCCAAGTCCGACCACATGCTTACATACAATGTGTTCCCGTGCCATCCATCAACGTCATTGTCCTGTCTAGTCTTTGCCCTGCACTAGCGTAATGCTCGCCGCATCATCCTCCGACGGGTCCACCATGTTGACGCTCGCCGGGATGCAGCCACTTGACTTAACATCATCCCCTTGGTCCTCCCAGCGATCCAACACGCTGGTACACCGTCCTGACAACCTCCTACTCGAGTTGGCCACCAAGGCTACCAAAATCATATAAACGCGTCGTGCGCTCTTGCTAGCACATCCCAACGCAATCGTAGAGCGCCTTTGCCAAGGGCGCTAAAAATAAGGTCGTAACACCGAGAGCTTTCGTTTCATGTTGCTCTTCCCTATGATAAAAAAACCAAAGGGATAAGATGAATTGGTATTGGATCAATCCAACCAACGAAACCGCTTCCTAAACAAACGAACGATATATATATTAAAGAAATTGCTTTACCTTAGCTAACAATATTATTAAATTTATATTAAATCTCAATTACTTGAAGTTATGTAAAAAAATATTTTTTCATTATGAAAAAACGGTATGTTTTTGTTTTTTTTATTATATATAAGTGAGAAGGAAAATTTCTATTACCAGTAAATATAAAAAAACTAATATATATCCTTAGAATAGTTGAGTCTGCTCAAGACATGGATTCAAACTGTAAACATGAGACCAAAAAGGGGAGATACATAACAGAAGACAAATTGAAAATCTAACCATGGTTTCGGCTTCACAACCTTTGTACAATGGCGACCTAATAGACTGGAAAACATAAAAGGAAGAAGACATTCAGAGAAACAACAAAATAGGAAGTTAGAGAAAAATGGAGAGAGGAGAGTTGTCAATCTCTCATGGCAAATTATGCTTCTTCTTCATTGGATTTATGGGTTGCACTTTCCTTGGATTCACAATCCAAGTCTTTGATTCCCTACTGGTGTTGAAAAGGTGGCTCGAAGAGGCGTATAACTTTGTTCATGTGGCCAAGGTTGCACTTTGCGTCTTCTTTGAACATACTCACTATGAGTTTTACCATGTCCCTGAAACTTTCATGTTCATGCATTGCTCTGGACAGTATGAAATTAAGGCTCCAATAGTTTTTTATGACTACATCGGGTCCAAGTCTAAGTTTGAACCCTCCAAACATGTCATTCTCCATGGTGTCGATAGAAGAGAAAATGTGTTGAGGAGTCTCTGCGTGGAAGATCGCTTCCCAGTCTGTGTTTTCAATCTCCTTCTTATGATCCGGATTTATGTGTGAACGAAATGAAAGAACAGATATAGAATCATAATCATAGACATTTTGCAAAGATAACAAATATACAATAAACACATATTCTATTAAATGGCAGAAATAGAGCAGACTGTAATACAATAGCTAGAATGACGGTAGCTATCTCTGAGAAGAGATGTGACTGCTACGCTCATTCGTGAAAAGATGAATTCAAATTGAGGCCAAAGGGGCCTATTTATAATAAGGACGAGGGCAAGAACCCCAAAAGTCCAAAACATAACCCTAGAAGATGAACCATCATAAAGTTTGTGGCCCCAAGGTGGTAAGTTGAACAGTCAACTTCTCGGGGTCATAACTTTTGCATACAATCTTCGATTTGGGCGCTCAATAGCTCGTTGGAATGATCTATCCGAGATTTACAACTTTCAACTATGGCCAAATGCATGTCCAGGGAAAACACTAATCTTCCCGAATTGCCAAAAAACGTCATTTAGGGCCTCAAAACAACCCCAAAAGTTTGGGACCCGAAAACCCGTAGAAAAATAACTAGGAAACTGCCACAATGGACAATTATTTTGAGCCAGTAGAATAGGTGAGTGGCCATTAATATCCATCTAGATAAATCCTCTCTCCTTAGGAAGCAATGGTTTCCATTGCATCGAATCTCGTTTCATATCTCGAACTGTGTGTTAAGTTGATCTCCTGGTGTGACATTTGTTGAAGTGAAGAGGCTGCTTTTCTTTGGCATCCCGAGAGGGTTGTAATTGTTGTGTGGATGATTTGTTTTTGGAGGAGCACCTTGAATGCATGGCCTAGAATAGTATAGGTACTTGAATGGATGAGAAAACAATGACTCTGTTTTCTTCTTGCGTCTAATGAGCAAAGATACCCTGTGTTGAGGGTGTGGAGGAAATCTGATGTTCTCCTTCGGACACAATTGTGAAGAGGAATAATTTTCTAATGTGGGAGCTTATCTTCCTACCTTGCGATACTATGTTAGGTGCAACTATATCTAGTATCCAATAGAGTTTTCCTCCCAAAGTAACAATGACACTATGAGGTCTTGACTCATATACAACATGACACTTCCACATATATGGTTGTCCTAAAAGAACATCACAGACTTCAAGTGGGGCCACATCACACAGTACCTCGTCTTTGAAAGGATTGATTCCATATAGTATGAGGCATTGTTGATTAATGTGGATACATCATCCTTGGGTTAGCCAATCGATGTTGTAGGATTGTGGGTGTGGTGTTGTCGAAAGCTGCAATCTCTTGACGAATTCTATTGAGATTAGGTTATTTTGGCTGCCACTGTCAACAACAAAATGTAATGGGTTTCCCTTCACCCAAATCTACAAGTGGAAGAGGCGCTCCTCTGCCTCTGACTCTTCAGGCTCCTCTATTTGAATCTATGCGATATCAACAGTGGCAGTGGGGTTTGCATCAATGAATTTCTCCCATTGTCTGCGGCTGTGGAATTGGGATCAGAATCGAGATCTAATTCTGAAGATTTTATCTCATCCACCAATGACTGCTTTGAACGACATTCATCACTCTTGTGCCAAGGTATTTTATGAAATTCGCACCACTTCCCAGTGTCTTGATTTGTATTTCCATCCCCCTTCTTTGCTTGTGGTGGAGACTGGTTGTCATTTCCTTTTCCTGTGTTATGTGGGCCAGGGTTTCCCTTGCCTTTCTTCTGCGGTGGATTTGCATGTGTAGAGTCTCGCTTGTTCTTTTGTAGAAATTTCTCCTTGATTTTGACAGCATACTGATAGGCAGATCCATGTGTAGAGATATTGAGGAATTCCATCTCAATTCGAATGTACTAATGTAGACCACTGCGATATTTCAGAATTAAGTGTCACTCGGAGTCCTTGATACCCAACTTTGTGTGCAAGGTATGAAAGTTGTTGGTGTACTCCGACATCCTCTAGTCCCTCTCTTGACGTAGGATGGTCCATTTTGTGTACTAGTCATCATATTTTTGCATAGGGTAGTACTGTTCCTTGACGACATCTACGAAACATCCCCAAGTGGGATTTGTCTCAAACATTTCAGACTCGTCTGATGAGTTTTTCTCCCAATAAGTACCCCACGGACATGGGGGACTACCTTAAGGAGAGAAAAGGTGATCTTTTCCCTATCAGAGGAATTATGGACAGAGAAATACCCTTCTAGAACATTCAACCAATTATCTAGGGCATATGCATCAATATGGCCTTCGAATAAAGGAATATAAAATTTAACTTGTACCTTGAAGGGAGTTGCATCCCTGAACCAGCCGCTCTTGAAGATGCACTTGTCATTGCTGGAATTCGTAGAAGGATTTGGGTGAAGCTATTAATCATCTTGTTCCTCTATTGTGGGATGGCTTCCTTGAGCAACAATTAGATAGGATCTCCTACTCTGTCATCTCTCTTTTCTTCCACAATTGGAGGTCATTTGGGATGGCGAGAGTGATCAAGTGAAACTTGTTTGAGACCAAACTCTCTATACCCAGACGTCGTCAGGGACATGCACCCAGAAACAATCAAAGAGCATATTGCTCTAATACCACTGATCCGGATTTATGTGTGAACGAAATGAAAGAACATATACAGAATCATAATGACATACATTTTACAAAGATAAAAAAGATGCAGTAAACACATATTCTATTAAATGGTGGAAATAGAAAAGACTATAATACAATATCTAGAATGGTGATGGCTATCTTTGAGAAGAGATGTGACTATTGCTCTCATCCATGTAAATCTGAATACAAAGTAAGGCCAAAGGGGCCTATTTATAATAATGATGAGGGAGAGAACCCTAAAATTCCAAAACATAACCCTAGAATATGAACTATCATAAATTTTTCCCTAAGGTGGTAAGTTGAACATTCAACTTCCCAAGGTCATAACTTTTGCATACTATCTCCGATTTGGGCGATCGAGAGCTCGCTAGAAATATCTATATGAGATTTACAACTTTTGTCTATGTCCGAATTCATGCCAAAGAAAATCATTAGGCCTCTCTAATTTCCAAAAAACGTCATTTAGGGCCTCAAAACAACCTCTAAATTTTGGGACCCAAAAAACCCGTAGAAAAATAACTAGGAAACTGCCACAATGGACAATTGTTTTGAGCCAGTGGAATAGGTGGGTGTCCATCGATCTCCATATGGATCATCTTATGCATAAACATGTTGGGAATCCATAGAAGATCCATCTGCATATATTTCAAAGAAGGAGGAGAAGAGAACTGGGGCAATAAATTGACTAGAGTATATTTCCATCTCTCTGCACTCCGGGAGTTTGTCGCCTGAGCTATCCTACACCAACTACAAATTGAATGTTGCATTGGTTTGAGGATAATTATCTTGGTTTCTCTATTATAATATCCCTTCACACAATCTCCATTATCATCAGTGTACTCTCTCTAGGTGATCCAACGCATGTTAAACATGTCGTGGCCAACCCTCAAGTATTGTATCCATGTGATCCCAGGCATTTTGGTATGGCTCTGCATCTTCTTTATATGGTTTCATACTGAGGTATGCATTACCTTGGTTTTAAGAAATTATGCAGATGACTTTGAGGGGGAAGGGATGCCATTTTTCCTAGCACGTGATCTTCCCCTATCCTGACATTTATAACCTTTGTCTTTCTCACCTGCACCCAGGACACTAAGATATTGAGAGACAATAGTTTTCCATATTTCTCTACACATTGGATCAAGATTCTCCTCCTATATAATATGTTGGATGTCTCCCTTATTTTTTACTCAATGATTGGATATGGAGTCCACAAGTTTATTGGATTTTCTCCTTACATGTTAAAAGATGACAGTCGGGTTTGCGAGGAGTATTGATTCTAGGGTTCCAAGTCTTCTTTTCATTCTCCAATTGCTTCCCTCTTTGCTTCCCTTTGAGCCTGCTTGAATCTTGTTAGACATGTTGATGATTAGGAGAGAATCATTTTCTGCTATAAGAGGAGTCCATTTCTTTTTGATAGCCCAAGCGATAGCCACTAGAAGTCCATTGAGTTCTACGGTATTGTTGGTAGAGAAGCCTAGGGATCCCTAGAAAATGCCTTGGATTTGACCTTGAGAATTTCTAATAGCCCCTCCAAATCCTGCTATTCCTGGATTTCCCATTGAGGCTACATCAAAGTTGAGTTTGAAAGTTCTTGAGGGTGGTGGTGACCAGTAGTTTGGGGAGGATTTTTTCAATGTGATCGGTTTGGGGCGTCCAATCTATTATGGGTTGGAGGTGATATCTCGATATTGAAGAATCTATATTTCACTAGGATCTGAGGCTAGATCATTGTTAGCCCATACATTTAGCTTGAGCATTTCAAGGATATGTTTTTTCAGGGTATTCCATACCTCTTCTTCTTTTCTATATTTGTTTTAAAATATTCTTTTTTTTCCTTCAATCCATACTTCCTAGAAAACAAATCTTGGGAAGAGCTCCCATATTCTATTAAGGAGAGGACTCCCAAAAGGATTATGTTTCCAATTGGCAATTGAGATGTATGGTTGGCCTTTGACTCTAATAGATCTTCTGAAGATGTTTTCTCCTCTTTTTCAAATTCCATCCACAAACTTGCATTCGACAAGAAGACGATTGATTGATTCTCCTTCTTTCCTACACATGTAGCACCATGTTGGCCCACTGTATCCTCTTTTTAGTCTATTATCCCATGTTAGTATGTGTCTGCACAACATGAACCATAGGAAGAAGGATATTATTGGTCAAAGGTTGGATTTCCAAAATGTCCTCCATTTTTCTTCATTGGGTTCATTGGGGATATTGTTGAGGATCATCACAACTTCTTTCAAATTTAAAGTATTGGTTTGGGAGAATCCCCATCTTATCTTATCATGGCCATTGTAAACTCTAATTTTCCTAGTTTGAAGAGTTTCCCATAAATATTGGATTTCCTCCTCTGGACTTAATGCTTGCCATCAGTCTAGATTTTTCCATTTTATGAAGTGTTCTTTTGTGTCTTCTTCTATCCACATGTCTTTGAAATTTTTTAATGCATGGATCAAAGCTTCTCCCTTAGAATTGGAGGGTTGAACTCTTTCGTCAAGGGGATTTATTGGTTCCATCAGTCTAGGAAACAATTTGTTGATTCACCATTGTGAATTTCCCAAAATTTGTACTATTGTATGATGCTAGGATTAGCTTGAGCTGAGTTCCAGATATGTGACCCCTTGTGATTTTCAGAGAAGCTAATAAGGTTTTGCTTGTCCGAATTTGGAGCATACTTAACATGCCATAGTAGTGCCCATGGTTCTAAGGAGTGTGTAATCCATTTCCACCATATTTTGGCATTGAATATTTGATTGTTGGTTGCAGGATCTCTAATGCCTGAGCCTACTACATATTTGGGTGTGAAAATAGAGTTCCAATCCACAAGAGACCATTTTTTGTGGTTATCTGTGCCTCCCTAGAGGAAGGTGCATTGAATGGCTTGAATTGTTTTGGTGATAGACTTTGGGGCTGCCAGTACGGAGAAAAGGTACATGGGAATATCTTGCAAGACCTCTTTGACAAGGATGAGGCGACTAAGAAATTTAAGGGATCTAAAGGTCCAAAAGCTTAGTTTCAGTTTCATTTTTTCAAGAAGGTATTTCCAGGATATTTGTTTGATAATGGATTTAGCGAGAGGGGCATCGATATACTTGGTAGGTAAGGAGCCTTCAGGGTATTCCAGAATACAAATAATGTTGCATTTGGTGATTTTGTAGGTATTAAAAGAGAAGATTTGATATTTTTCCTTACAAATATCCATTCCACTAGCTTTAAAAAAAATATGAAGACTATTTTTGCAGGATTTGGCTTCCTACACCGAAGAGCATCCCATAAGCATTGTATCATCTACAAATTGGTTATGGGTTTGAGGAGTCATGTCGGGGTGTGGGGAAAGACCTTTGATTTTATGGGTTTTTTTTGGCATTGAGGAGGTTCCCTAGACCTTCGGTCATTAGAATAAAAAGGAAGGGAGATAGTGGATATCCTTGTCTAATGACTCTGGTAGGATGAAAGATGTTTGAAGGGGTGTCATTAATAAGAATGGAATAGAAGGTGGTCGATATTAAATTGAGGATCCATTTGACCCAGTGATTATAAAAACCAAACGCCAACAACATCTTCTTTAGAAAACCTAGTTTAGTTTGTAAAAATATTTTGAGAGGTCCAGTTTGATTAACATTCCAGGTTTTTTAGTAGTTCTGAGGGAGTGTGTTATTTCATTGGAGATAAGTATTATGTCAATTATTTTTCTTCCTTATACATAACCTGATTTTTATAGAGATACTAGGGAAGGTAGCATAGATTTGAGCCTCTTGGAAATGGTTTTGGTAATAATTTTGAATATCACATTGCAAAGAGCACTGGGTCTGAATTTAACTAGAGATATGGCTCCATTTTCTTTGGGGATAAGGGAGAGAAAGGTTGAGTTAAAGTCCTTCATAATTTTCACTGAGGCTTCTTGGAATATTCGATTATTTTTCAAGTCATCTTCCTTAATAGTGTCCCTGCAAGCATGAAAGAAGCTGGCGGTAAAGCCATCCATATTTGGGGATTTATCATTTTTCATTTGATTTCAAGCTTCTTCCAGTTCTAATAAATCCATGGGTTTTAGCAAGAATTAATTTTGTTCAAGAGAAACTAGAGAAGGAATGTGTTATAGAATTTCCTCCATGTCCATGTCCCTCTTTGTGGAAGGTTATTCCATCATATTTTTGAAGTGGCTGGTGAGGACATGTTCTATTTCTTCATGATTTTTTGCATCTGTTCCATTTTCTTTTTCTAAGTGAACTATCATTTTCACTCGTTGGTGTTGAATTGTTTCCCAAAATAAGAAAGAAGAAATTCTTTCACCCTCTTTTAGCCAAAGATTTATGGATTTTTATTTCCATAGTATTTCTTATCGAGTTTCTCTGGTGTCCAATTCTTCCTGATTTCCATAGTATTTATTCTCGAGTTTCTCTGGTGTCAGTGGATCCATCTTTCATAATAATCCTTTGAACATCTTTAAGTTGATCTTGGATACGTTGTTTTTCCAAATGAATGTTGCCAAAGTGCTCTTTATTCCATTTCTTTAATTGATCTTTGATGTATTTCAGTTTTTGTTGAAATTTGTACATTAAATTTCCCTCAGGTGGTCGAAATTATTTCCACCATTGATGCATGAGAGGTTGGAAGTTTGGACGGGAGAGCCAAAATTTCTCGAATCTAAGAGGTATCCTTAGATGTTCCCCCATTCTCCTCCGGTCAAGACTAATGGGCCAGTGATTAGAACCCGTTGATGGTAAAACTAGAGCAGATATGTCAGCTCCTCTCGTGATGATATATTTTTAAACCATAAAGAGATCAAGCCTAGGAGCTATGAATATATCTCCTAAATGCTCGTCATTCCAAGTGTATATTTTATTCATTGTGGAGATGTCTACCAGAGATAAGTCATCAAACACTTTGTTAAACGAGGAATTGTGGGGAATTAGGGTACACAATCCACCTTTTTTCCTAGATATTGCATATTAGGTTGAAGTATCCCCCTGTGATCCAGTGTTTTTGTCCAGCCCGATGATGTAGATTTTGGATGGAGTATAAGAAAGATTGTTTTGGGGATGTCGAGAAGGGTCCATAGACTCATTAGTGAGAATTCCTTTGAGACTAGTTCCTATGATGTGAAATTCAATAGAAATAGAGTATCTAGTCTCTAGAAAGATTGCCAAGCTGACCTCAAGCAGATTCCATATGATACCCAATCCTCCTACATTTCCTATTGCATATACAGCTACTGCTTCGCTACCTTTCCAATATATTTTTTTCTCCTATTTCTTTAAATCTTATTTTAGATCATTTTGTTTCTTGAATAAACATGACAGAGGGTTTTTTTGAGACAATTTTCTTTTTCAGTATACATTTTTTTGAAGGTGTATTACACCCTCTGATATTCCAAGAGATGAGCTTCATTAAGAGGGTTTGACTGGTATAGAGAATGCAACCTCTATGGTAAGAAATTTCCCTGAAGCTACCAATATTTCCCCTATATCCTTAATTCTTTGTTGGTTTCCTCTTCTTCCTCGCTTCTCATTACCATTTTTCTTTATCACTTCATGTATTTTTTCCTGAAGGTTTTTCGGGATAATCCCTAGGGTTTTGGATTTTTGGGTTTCCTAATGGCTTCTTTGAGTAAAACCACCTATTGAGAGGGGATAACTCATTTTTCTAGATCCTGAACCATTTTTTCTAGTTCGTCGAGATCCATATCTCCTATGTCCATGTCATAGTTATCTTCTTCCATCATTTCAATGTTCGCTTCTTTCTCATGAGGGTTTAAGTGGCATTGGGTCTTTTTCCCTGGATCTTCCTTATTAGAATTTTTCTGACTTTTCTGGTTGGATCATTTCTTCCAGATATGGATTTTCCATCAATTTCTTTGATTGTAGAGCGTCAAAAGACTTAAAGGGTAGGAGTTTTTTTATTTACCTCAAGGCCAGAGTTTCTCCTTGTCGCACGCTTTCTACCTAAGATTTTGGTGAATCAATCTACATCCTTTGTCTCCTTTCACTTCTATGAAGTTGTTGGGAAGTTTTTTGGGAATTCTTTGAATAGATTCCTGTGTTCATCAAAGCGCCTACAATAGAAATGGATTTGTTCATAGTTTATAGGTTGGAACCGGTCTTCATCGTCCTAACTTATATTAATTCTTCTAACATATCTTTTGTTATATCCATGTAAACACAAATTCTGGAATACAAATTGTATCTCATTCTTTTTCATTTTTTTTGAGGTTTTCACGAATTCCCCAATAGTATTTCCAATGGATTCCAAGATATTATCATTCCATTATTCAGAGGGGAGAGAGTAGAACCTTAACCATATTGGGACGAAGTTTAGATCTTCCTTCTTCGGGTTGAATTGTTCTTTCCAAGGTTTCAGAAAGAGCCCTGCAAAGTTATAAAAATATGGTCCTCCTTTGAATATTTTGTTTATGTCCTCTAGATTAAGAAAAACCTGTGGCTCCAAGATGAATATCATTGTGCCCTTGGGGTTTCTAGTTAACATTGATCCACCATGATAGGGTTTTCTCAAAGGGATAGATGACGAGAAGGGAAAGCACACTAAGTTTCAGCAACTATGGATAGGCCCTTTTCAGATTGCAGCAAAGATAGGCCCCTCAACTTACAAGTTGCAAGACTTACAGGGGTGGGAGGAGAAATTACCAGTAAATGATTTAGTTCTCAAGCCTTATTTTTCTTGATGGTTTTTTTATTTTTGTTTTCTTGTACATAAATAAATGATTTGATTTTTTTTTCTTACTTTAGCTTAGTTTTAGTTGTTTTCTTTTACTTTCTTAGAGTTTTGATTGTAGGTGGAGTTTGGTTTGTTTATGTTTCAATAAATCAGCATGATTTTTGGTTTTTTAGAGTTCATCAAAGTTCTGGATAAACTAAAATATTTGATCAAATACTGCTTACTATTTATGCTTACAATGCCTAAAGATTCTTCAAGAGTAGCATATTTTTCTAAATGGATTATGAACACATTTGAAGTCCTGCTTAATCCCTGTGAAATAACTAAGAATATAAAAGTCCAAATTACTATTTTGAGGCTCCATCCATCTCACATTAAAAGCTTCCCTAGGGGGTAACAAAAAAAGACCCATGGAAAGGAAGCAAGGTAAACAATGTATTATATTTAAATGATCCCATGCCATAAATTGAAATCCAAAAGGCTAATAAGAGTCAAAATCTCCTAAAAATCAATATGTACCAAAAACACATACTGAACCACATCAGTATGAATGAGATTTCCAAAGTTCTTCTCCATCCGTGAGTTAAAATTAAAATATCTCTCACACAAAATGACACTATGGATAGAGGAGCCTGAATTAAAATTTAGAAAGAAAGCAATCAAGAGGAATCAAAAGGACTAAAGTCCAGAAGCATCAAAAAGTGGAAATTGGCATGGGAATGAGGAACAAACGGATATATCTATTTACCATATGTTACGATCCTGTGGTGTCTAAGTTGGAAGCCACCCAAAGGCTGAGGTAAAATAAAACTCATATCTTCATCCCTAGAAGAGTTATCCAGACTTTGAAATCCTGGTTCCCCTTCTTGAACTTGGACTATCATCAATGACTAAAGTTCATAAATATTTCATTTTGGAATCCAAATATCTTGAAGAAACCTAATAAAATGATATCACCAAAACAGTCTGTTGTATCAAATAACTGAGTTGTTTAGAGATCTGTGTTCGCCAGGTAGTTGCCAATTGTTGCAGCTGCAACTTTTTCCCCCCGAAAAAAATTATTTTTAGGGTCCCCCCTTTTATTTTCTAGTATCTAGACGGCCTAGGAATGTTTTAATTCTACCAAATTTTTCCCAGGGCTCAGCTATTTTTTTGTTGAAAAAACTTAGTCTTTTGCATGTCCATAACGAATGTCTAGTTGACTAGTCCTTCGATACAGCAGAGGCATAGTTCACTATCTATCCAATGTGTTTATCGGAAGCCTTCTGAGGTCTAAGTCACTATATCGGGAGTGAGTTTATCTAGGCTCTCAGTTATAGTGTGCCGAGGTTCCGACGTCTTAATATAAAGTGGATCTGATGGATTGGATGTCCCTTCAACTATTGTTTTCTGATGTCCGATGAAGTTGGTATTTTCGCCATCGGTTAGCTATTTCAGAATGAGCCGAGAGTTTTATTTTGGCCGCCACACAACGTTCCGAAAGGTTAGAGTCGAATCGATCTGAAGCTTCATGATTTCCCCACTGATACCGAAGAGGTTAGTCTTCTCGACTTTTGATGTGTTTTCCCATGTGATTACTAGGTTGGTAGAGCCATTCTCGTCCGATGTTGTGGATGTCTTCAGGACTATGTGTCCGATGTGTGATTAATATTTTTTTCTGCTAGTGTTTCACCCTCGGTCAAGGTTTATAACACCACTTTGATCCCATGACTTGTGATTTTCATGGAGGTATCCATCATACTCAATTGCATGTAGCTGTCAGGTTTTGATATGTTCTCCTCCATGCCTACGGAAGTTATCTCCTGTCCAGGTCATCCGCATCTCCGTTTCCAAGTAGGATCCATTCACGAATTTGTTTTTGCTTAGTTTTGCTTTGTTGGTGTTTAAGCCGCTAGGGTGGATAAGGTTAGGATTACGGGGTAGGGTAAGGTTCTTTTTACTTCTTTGTGGTTTTCCTGAGGTAAAGTCCCTTTATTTGGGATGTAGCTTGCTCATATGTGAGCTTTTTCATTTCCAGCTGGTTAGTTTTTTCTGTATCCGCCGCTGTGAAGCCATGAACATGTTTGTGGCAGTTTCGTTTGTGGGGAAGATTAGGGCACAGTGCAGAGAAGCGTTTCTCTGTCTGCACCTCCATGTCCATTATGACCTCGCTTTAAAGCCTAATCCTCTCGACCATGTCTCCTTTGATGGAAAGTTTCCATAGGACGCAGGAGGACCACAATTTTGATAGGGGTTTAGGGTTTTGTGTTGAAATGGACAGCGATGTGAGTTTTTGCCACAGGCGAGATTCACATATATATTTTTAGGACGTTGGGAGAGCTTAGGGTTTTTGAGCTAGCATAGTTATAACAGGTTTGGGGAGAAAAAATATTTTGCAGCTCCTTTTTTTTTAAGAAGTCTCTCATTCAATGGAACTTTGGGATAATAATATTTTTCAATATGCATATTGATGAAATGGTAATATTTGGTTGCTTTATTGTTTTTTCATTACAACTGATTGCTAAAGATAAATAGACCGAGATCTTGTTGTATAATGGCTACAGGTAAATCATCAACACAACAATATGCCAAGAAAACAAAAGAAGAAATCCCAAGCATCCAAGGAGGAACCTGAAGTGGAGGTGATAACCAGAGTGGAAGTCATCTATGAAGATACTAAAGCTATTACTAGAGTTGAGCTAGAATATAAATGGGGAGAGGTGTATAGGATGATTTCAATCTAGACTATTCCAGATGTAGGTTTTGAAGATATGCACATGTATGCAAATATTGAGAGGTCAACCCTTATGAAAGTGGCTACCAGACCTGAGTTGTTCCCATGCGCAGAGGCAAATGTGTGGAAAAAGTTTATAAACAAGTAGGCTGGGCCCTCTTAGTTTGACTGTTTGTCACTTTAATAAAGAATGTAATATATTGTATTTATATTTTTGTTCACCAGCTAAAAGACAAAATTTTGTATGGGAAAGGTTGAGGAAGCCCAAAATACAATGAGGGAAGCCCAATATATTTTTTTTCTTTTTGTATAAATATAGGCAAGCTTGATGTATCAAAAGACCTTTTTTCAAACCATCTTTGTGAAAGATTATTGTAAGAAGAACTATTTCATCTTATAATAAAGAGTTATATTTTTTTGGCTGTAGAAAGCACTGAGGGGTTTCAAATGCTTGACATGGACTTGTTGGATGTGAACTATTTCTGTTTCAGCTTGTTTTAATGAACTATGAGATCGTTCTAACTTATGAACTCTTTCATGTTATGAATGTGCTCCTGTTTACTTCTGTGAAATTTCCACAATCGTATTTGAGTAATGAATGTTTTAATTAACAATGAGCTATCTCTTTGTTTATCTGTCTATTGATATGCATGTATTTAGAAATATTAACAGCTATCTATAGTGTTCTTATGCATCTTATCCAATACATTACTCAACATTAATTACAGTATTGCTCCCTAGGGATAGGTTAGTGAGTCTTAGTTAGTTTTTTTCTTTGTTTATGATTTAGAAGCAAGAGAGGTAAGATGAGAGGTAAGAACCTGCACATCACATTGTGACACTCCTCATTTTCTCTATCAATTGCATTTGGTTAGGCACTTGCATTCCATACATAAACATAAAACTAAAAAATACACATAAACGATGGACCGGGCCGCAGCCAGTAAAATAAGCTTTAACCGTTACTTGACCTACAGTATCTAGACCATAAACCAGACAGATTCCCCATACCAAAAACATAACGAGTTAATTGGGAATGTTTATTGGGGAGAATCCCTACTATTGTTACCTACAATTTTCCAGGCCTCAACACGACTGTAGATATTTGTAGCCCCTACCACTTTCCATGGATCAACCGTAGATGTTGATTAGGAAGAGGGAGATGACGACGACGACGATGACAACGATGATGATGAAGATGATCATGATGATAAATGATGTTGGTGGTGATGATGACGACAACAACAATGATGATGATGATGAGGGAGAGGATGAGGATGAGGATGATAAGGATGATGATGATGTCTATGATGAGGATGATGAAGATGATGATCATGATTATCATGATGATGATTAGGATGAGGATGATGATGATGATGATGATGATGATGATGAAGATGAATATGATGATGATGGTGACGGTGATGATGATGAATATGCTGATGAAGATGATGATGATGATGATGATGTGATGACAAGATCTTTTCCTTGGTCTTCACTAAATTTTTCTGAGCTTCGCCAACATTATAATAGAATGGTTATGAGTGATTATTCACTCCTATAAAGAATGCACTTTATGGAACTACCAAACTGCTTAGTTTGGATCTTCCTCTTTTAAGACACCAGACTAGGTCCATAAGTCTTGATTCTTCATGTGCACAAATCTAAGAACAAGAGGCTTCATAGGGCCCAAAAAGTTGTATTTTTTTTACTACTTCCTCCGATCATATTGAATTGTCAGATTAGTCCTTGGAATGGGTGTTAGGAGCAATCCTTAATTTTTCACTCAACTGGCTGCTCCCCCTATCATGTAGACGTATTCATTCACTGAGGTCCCCCTAAAATTGAAATGATGAAGATGATGATGATGATAATGATGATGATGAATATGATGATGATGACAAATATGATGATGATGATGGATATGATGACGATGATAATGAAAATGATGATCATGATGATGATGAAGATGATGATCATGATAATGGAGATGCTGATGAATTGGATGACGATGATGTTGATGATGAATATGATGATGAAGATGAATATGCTGATGATGATGATGATGATCAAGATTATGATGGTGATAACGAATATGTTAAGTGATGATGAAGATGATGATTATGTCGATGATGATGATAAGGAAGATGACAATGATGATGAAGATCATGATGACAGTGATGGCGATGACGATGATGATGATTATGAAGATGATGATGATGATATTGATGAAGACGATGAAGACGATGGTGATGACGATGACAAGTATGATGATGAGGATAATTATGATGATGATCATCGTCGCTGTTTTTGTCATCACCATCATCTTCACCGTCTTCATCATCATCATGATCATCATGATCATCGTCATCATCATCGTGTTCGTCCTTGATGGGACTTATGTATAGGATCTCACTACAAGAAATGCAACCAATACAAACTATGACAAAATCCTAGTTAAATTAAATTAAATTAAATTAAACTACACTAAATTAAAAACATAGAGTTTTTTAACTATAATTAATTTAAAATTCAATAGAATATAAAATATGCAAATAAAAAAAATCCAAAATAAACTAAAAAAAAGATAAATATGCAAAATAAACAAAATAAACAAAACACAAAATATAAAATATGCAAATAATCAAACAAAAAACATAGAATTAAAAAACACAGGCGCACTAGCTCATTAGCATTCAAAAATGGATACCGATGTAGGAACTCCTCCAAGTCCCATTTGGGGGTTTTCGATTTTGAACTTTCACTTAAGGATCTAGAACGGGCTATGATGTTTTTTTACAGGAAGGGTGGACAAAGGAATTATCCTATTAGTGCATCATCCACTCCCTTCACATGTAAGCCCATGCTTCTAAAACCACCTACCCCACCTCCATAATGGAAGCAATGTTTAGACCTCCAGGTTTGTTTCCTTATATGTTTTTCTTGATTACCTATTTTTTTTTTTTTTTATTCATGGTTGTTCTCATTGTTGTGGATGTGGTGTAGATGAAATGGCTCAAATATCCTTGCAAGCATGAAGCACGAGCTATCTAGGTGAACTTGGGAAATTCAGTGTCAGAAATAAAACCAACAGTTATCAAGGAAAAGGAGGAAGGGAATGAGATATTTTAATGCTGCCATGCCTATGTTTGCTTGTTGTGAGATATTTTGACAATATTCCTAAATGGAATGTGGTGGTTTTGTGGAGCTACATGATTGCAGGGTATGCTCTGAATGGGAAATATGAAGAGGCTCTCAAGATGCGTTGGAAAGCATTGATGATGGAGATTAGGCCGAATGATTTTACTTTCTCGACAGTGCTTCTAATTTGTGCAAACATCATGGCTTATGATTAGGGTAAGCAATTTCATATCCTCACCATAAAATAGGGATTTGATTCATATGATTTTATGGGTATTTATCTAGTTGGCATGTCTGCAAAATGTGGGTTTGTTTCTAGTTTTGTTCATTCCTTTTGGGCAACATGTCAAAATTCCCATGAATTGACAGTTCAAAGCTAGACTATGAATTTTTTTAATAGGATATGTAAGTGGATATTGTGTTAATTATAATTCAATAACTGGTGCTCTGTGGACTCAAAAACCCAATTCTATTAGGTGCCAAGATAACTCCATGCCATGTTTTTTCTTTAAAGGGCCACCAAGTATTCTATTTGAGAGGAATCTATGTTGTTTGTTACCATTTCAGCAACCATTTAGAAAACAAGGTTGTAAGTGGATATTGTGTTAATTATAATACAATAATTGGTGCTTTGTGGACTCGAAAACCCAATTCTATTAGGTGCCAAGATAACCCCATGCCATGTTTTTTCTTTAAAGGGCCACCAGGTATTCTATTTGAGAGGAATCTATGTTGTTTGTTACCATTTCAGCAACCATTTCAAAAACAAGGTTGTAACAGCCCTATATCAACACACTTCCACCTACTTCCCATAGTCTGCAATAAAATGCAGACTGTCAAACATTGACATCCCTCCCTACCTACAACCACAGTAAACACCAAACTAAATCAAAGGTTAACTATTAGTTGGATGGTGATATTGTTTAAGAGAGGTAAATAAAGTCTGAAAATTTAAATTATTTGCATAGCTACAAGTCTAGAACATAGATTTGGTGGCTGTCCTATATTGCTAAGAATAGTGTTCAAGGTTTGGAGTGGTGTGGTTTACATTGAATGAAAAACTAAAACTCTTATACACCTTACATTGGTAGCCTTCACTGCTGCTTTAAAATTGTCATAATTAGAACTGTCATATTGTATTATTGCTGCTATATTTATATGAGTCCTCACACTTGAATGGAAGGTTATTGGTTGGTTAAATACTGCAATTGAATTGTATATGGTTACACGACTAATGATCTCTTGTATGCTAAAGTGCTACTGGATGACCTTGCTACTAATTCCATATATCTTGAATTGAATACATTGACTTGATATCATTTACATTTGCATCTATAAGCACTAAATCAACTTAGTATGTCTTCTTCATTCATATAAGTGATTGATTGAAAGGCATTGGTCACTAATACAATTGTGTAGAAGATATAGTTGTTTGTCCTCGTAATTAAATAGAAAGAAGGTTCCCTGCAACCAAATGCATTTTCCATGGCACTAGAGTCCATGGCTAAGTTGCCAAAAAGACTAGAATAGGTTTCATGCCATGAACATTTTGTTACAGAAATGTGTGGTAGAGACTAGAAATGTGTTACCAGTTACCACTACCAGCCATAAAGACAAGTCCAATGGAAACATGTTTCTACAGGTGGAAAATAATTTACATGCCATACCAATGTCCATACAACATGTTTTATTCTCTACATCCACCTATTTTTACTTGGTTTGACTCAGTTTTTTACTAGACTTGACCAAAAATGCTGGTAAAAGTTGACATTTCCTCTATATTTCCTTTTCTATCCTTTTACTTAAATTTTTAACATTACCACTAACTGTTCCAGTATGTTTCAAAAATTTTCCAACCTCATCAGACTTCATATGGAGAAATAAGAATTTCATACTCCATTCAAAATTCAACATACTTAACAGTTTAAAGGATTTCGGGATTGGCAAGATTACAGTCGTTTGATTGGATTCTATCATGTATTAAGGAATGGGATTGGAATTTAATCAAGAGCACCAAGCCCTTTATGTAACCCAATGTTGGTGCCATTGATTGTTGAATTCCTTTATCATGGCCTTAGCAAAAATGTACCCTTAACTCAAGCCAAAATCATTGATTAGGCATGAGCTTTTTCTATGATATTTTAAGGCTTGTATTAGGCAGTTTCATTAAAATTGAATGGTGTTAATCAATGTCCTTGGAGGATTGAGGTAGAGCCAAAAGCTAGACGAGGAGGCAGAGGGTGATACCAATGGTGAGGATCCCAATATAAGCGATGGTGGAACTTTGCTTGTCATTTAAATTTTCTTGCTCATTTATTCATAATCCTTTCTTTCAAAGTTCCAATATAATGTGCTATTTATAAATGAGTGGTCACGTTTCCAGTGTGTTTAAATTTTTGAAACACATACATGTTTCCCCGTATCATGTAACTTAGGTCCACAACCGTAAATGGCATTAATTTAACTTCGTTGCAATTAAATTTGTGGCACTGATGTGAACTTCCCTAGCCATTATTTGACTTGAATTCAATAAACCCTTTTTCAAATCTAATATTAAATGTCAAACTGGAAGCAAGGAAATACTCATTGTAAAGGGAAATGCTCAGTAATAGGAAGAAGATAGAAATTACCAACAAAGGATAGGCCAAGGAATATTATATTCAAACAAAAAATATGTTGAGAGAGAAACCAACCTTAGTGAGTTCTGCTTGTGAGTGATCAACTGCAGGAGATGTAGATCCAGTAGGGGCAACATGGCCATTTACAACATTATTGATAGCTGCATCTGCAAAAGGATCGGGTGTGTTTCCACCATCCTTATTTTTTTCATTTTCCATAATATCCACCTCCTCCTTTTCTATCAACTGAACCATAAGAGGTTAGCATACGCATATATGCCTACAAATTCATACATCTCGAATTTAGTGGCTTACTAATATAAATTCCTTCATAACAACCAACCGAAATATCTAATTGTGGTAAAAAACAAGCAACAGTTGTGAAGAGAATTCGTATACTATTGTTTAGTACTCTTATTTGATGCTTATGGATGGTTGATTGGATTTCTTTGATACTTGATGCTTGGTCAATGGATATCATCTTCAATTGTCTCTTGATAATAAATTATAATCGGGTAAGACCTTTCTCTATTATATTGGATGCTTGTCATTGAAAAGTTTAATAGTGTGCATGTTTCTCGAATTTGATTGTGTTGCTCTTAACCCTTGTTATGTCACTGCAAGCGGTGATATATATGGATGGGTGATGTCTATTAATTCAACCAAACGTACATTGTTTAATTTTTCATGGTTGTAAAGTTTTTTAAAGTTTTTAAAATTTATATTAAATAGAATTATTTTAATATTATTTATTTGATTGTTGATTGGGCTATATTTTAGTGATGTAGGTTTTGATATGGGCTCCTCCAGCGTTGGCGGCGTATCATACGTCATAGGTGTCAGCTGGATGTACTGCAATTCAATTAAACCTTGAGCACAGTTGTTAGTTTTTCTTTGATAATGGCAACTTTTTGGAGTTTGAAGCCTGAATGTTCTATAGCAAATTGTTTTTTTTTGCTAAGAGTGGTTTTGAGGCTACTGAGCGGAGCTTTGTAGCAATTATGGAATGCCAGAGCTTGTATTGAGTTGTACATGCATAATTGCTTTGAGTAATTAGTGAGACATCGACCCCAACCATAGCATTCTCTGTATAACTAACAAAATCTCGTTGCATGCATCAATTATTGCAAATTCTAAGTGTAGGCAAGCGTTGCGATATAAGAACACAATATTCCCTCTGCGGTTTGTCGTTTATTGTGTCCAAGATGGCAGAATATTCTACCAGGAGGAAAAGAAGCATCAATGAGGGCTACCTTGGAGTGCTTCCTAAGAAGAATCCCAAGCCTGAACCTAAGGAGAACAAATTCATGTTCAGGGTTTTGCTTCTTAATGGTTTGAATTTAACTCTGGAGTTGGAGGATGCCGTTGAAAGGATGTTGGTTGCCGAGTTTGTAAGGACTGTTAAGAGAAAAGATGAGAAATAAATAATAGAAAATGGGTCAAGAAAGATACACTACGGTCCCCAAGTCTATGTGGAAGATGCAATGGGAGAACGAATAAAGATGGAAACATCATATGCGATGATTCTCACAACAAGCCCATGATCGTAGCTCTGCAGGCTCATCCTTGAACTTCCTCCCCTAAAATTTTATATTAAATAGAATTATTTTAATATTATTTATTTGATTGTTGATTGGGCCATATTTCAGTGACGTAGGTTTTGATATCAGCTCCTCCAGCATTGGCGGTGTATCAAACGTCATAGGTGTCATCTGGATGTATTGCAATTCAATTAAACCCTCAGCACGGTTGTTATTTTTTCTTTAATAATGGAAAATTTTTGGAGTTTGAAGCCTGAATGTTCTATAGAAAATTGTTTTTGTTTGCTCAGAGTGGTTTTGAGGATACTGAGCAGAGCTTTGTAGTAATTGTGGAATGCCAGAGCTTGTCTTGAGTTGTACATGCATAATTTCTTTGAGTAATTAGTGAGACATCGACCCCAGCCATAGAATTCTCTGTATAAATTAACGAAATCCCATTGCATGCATCAATTCTTGCAAATTCTAAGTGTAGACAAGCATTGCGATAGAAGAACACAATATTTCCTCTACGGTTTGTCGTTTCTTGTGTCCATGATGACAGAATCTTCTACCAGAAGGAAAAGAAGCAGCAGTGAGGGATACCTTACAGTGCTTCCTAAGAAGAAACCCTAGCCTGAACCTGAGGAAAACAAATTCATGTTCAGGGTTTTGGTTCTTAATGGTTTGAATTTAACTCTGCAATTGGAGGTTGCCATTGTAAAAATGTCGGTCATCAAGTTTGTAAGGATTGTTAGGAGAAAAGATGAGAAATAAATAATAGAAAAGGGATCAAGAAAGATCCACTACAGTCCCCAAGTCTACGTGGAAGATGCAAAGGGAGAACGAATAATGATGGAAACATCATATGCAATGATTCTCACAACAAGCCCATGCTCGTAGCTCTGCAGGTTCATCCCTAAACTTCCTGCCCTAAACTGTTTCTTTAGTTTTTTTTATAAGTAAAAAAAACTATATTAATATGTGCGCTACAAAATAATTCCATGAGCTCGTCAAAGTGCATTCTGTTAGAACAAATATTTCCATATGTAAATATTATTTACTAGAATTTTTTTTTTTTAGTAACTAGGGAAATCAACAACTGGAGTTGGGCTAGTACTCGCGTGACATGGGGTCTAGAGATCCATTCCTGCTACCACTATACCCCTAGTTACCCCACACCCTTCAAAAGACATGGGACACAGGTAAACCTGAGTGGGATTTGATCTCGTGGCCTCCAATTTACAGCAAGTGACTTCATAACAACTGAACTACCAATGAGCCACACCCCTGCGAGATATTATTTACTGGAAAGTTAACATTTCATAGATAATAAAGATTTATCTAGAGTATTTAGTGACATTTTATTCATATAGTAAGACAACATGAATCTTTCCTTTGTTTTTTGTTTTATATTGTTTGATAGGATGGTGGTATTAACAGTGTCCACACATCTCCAGTAAAAACCTATTTATATGTGTATTTAATATATTTTTGTCTTAAACTTTAAAATTTGTGTGTTTTTTTTTTTCGTTTTAATACAATGGTTAAAGAAATATTGTCGAATACAAACACAAGTTTCCACATCAGTGAGGCAACGGTATTGTAATATAGCATTTAAATGTGAGTTGATCTTCTGGTGGAAAATGTGTGCTGGATAGATTGATTGTTGATTTCCTTTGCAGGACATGTGGAATGTGACTCCATAACCACATATCTTGGTGGAATTACCCCAAGAACACACTTTCCAAACATCATTAGCTGATTTAATTGTATACCTATTTTTTATTTCATAGAGTATTTTGATATTTTCCATGCCTAGCAAAATGACCGCTTGTGTATAGGTCTAGGAATGGATTATTTATTTAATTTATAAATTTAATTTCCAGCCAACACAGTGGTTTTCCATTTATTAGGACAACTCTTTTCAAGCAGTATGGGCCAATAGACCTGGTGAAAGGCGATTGATAAGGTAAAGGTTCTTGCATTGCCTACATTCTCCCTAGGCATTAATATTTTATATGACTTTCTTGTACCTGTCGTATAATATAACTTTTCTATTTTCATTTCTAGGCTCTTCATCATGCTTCATATCCAATGTTTGTATAGAAACATAATAATATCAAACTTAACTGTATTTGTTTTGTTCTTGTTGTACCATTTCATGCTTTTATCACTCTTATGTTCTCTCTGTGCATTTCCCACCTCTATTTTTTAACCACTTTCCATCTATCAAAACTGTTTTTTTTTTAGCTTTTGGCTCCATTTCTTCATCATTTCTTTAAATTACTATTCAAAATTGTGTTTTATTTTTCATTTTCTACCAAAAGATTGGAAGTTTTTGTTCCTGTTTATTTTCTACCAAACCAAAATATTGCACGAGAAGCCTTTTTTGGGTGGAAATGGAGGTGCTTTTCCTATCGTCCAAGCTTCTTCCAACCTTCTCATGGGGAAGAGGAGTCTCAAGTTTTAAAACCTAGTAAGAGAAATTATCCTTTATCCTCAATCTTTGAAGCTACCATTTGTATTTATATTACAAGTGTATTATGATAGATTTCTTGGTTTGGCATGGGAAGCTTTGTTGGGGTTGAAACATAGGTATATTGACATTCTATAGCATTTTTCTTGTTGTAATATTTTTTAGGAATTACGGTGACATTTCCACCTCGTCGCTCTTGTTTGACAAATATATAATATCTAGCTTAGGATTTTCCTATTGAATATTTCTGAAGTGGATCTAGTTATTAAGGAGCAAATTGGGTTTGAACCATTCAACCCTATATACTCTTTAATCACTAAAGCCTCCATGAGATCCTCAATTGACCCCATCTTCCTAACTTGGATTTGTTAGGCACTAATCACAGCTTTTATGCCATTTTAAATCTTAATTCATCTTTCATTTTATGTTTTATAAGATCTAAAAATTTCTGTCATTTACATGAAATAAAATCCCTAAAACATCAAATCACATGGTAGGTTTTCCCCAGTTTGTGGCTTGGAATTATCTTCTGGAAATATTCTCCATACCGCTGATTAAATATGGTCTAAAAAAGAATTAAAAGGTCCACAAGATTGCACATCAATCACAAGCACTTATCGAAGATCCAAAACCGTGGAAAGGGATTTACCTTTCCACGGTTTTTAAATTTTTTTTAAACCTCCAGGTTTCATCTCAATATCGATGCACTTTCTTCACGGGTATTACAAAACCATCGAAACCCTAGGTCATTTTCCACGAATAAAATCTCTATAGCGATGCAATTTTGTGGAACAATTACCGTTCAACTTGCAGATTTCGTCGATAAATATTAGTTTTCCACGGTTTTGCATGGAAGAAATTTCTGTTCAAATTCCAAAATTTGTCGATAGAGAGACAAACATTCGTCGAAATTGTTCCACAGTTTTGCGTGGAACCAAAAATTTTCCCATCAATTTTTGGCCATATTTTCGTCGTTATAGGGACAATACTTTTGTCGATAGAGTGATGAAACGTAGAAAATGAATTAAAAAAAATCAATTTCAAGGCCACCATATAGAAGACATCTAGAAGCCAGTTTAATTCGTCTCTATATCGACAACTTATAAAGTTCGTTGTTATAGAGATGAAATAAGTGCGACGAAACCTGGCGATACTCATTGTCGTAATTGAGACGACTAAACGTGGAAATGGCAACGAAAAACCGTCATAAATTTCGTCGATAGAGATTGGTTTTCCACGGTTTTGTGTGGAAGAAATTTTTGTTCAAATTCCAGAATTCGTCGATAGAGAGACAAACATTCATCAAAACTAATCCACGATTTTGTGTGGAAACTAGATTTTGTCTAGCAGTTTTTAGGCATATTTTCATTGTTATAGGAACGAAAACATTGTCGATAGAGAGACAAAACGTAGAAAATGAATTCTAAAAAATCAATTTCAAGGCCACCGTATAGAAGACACGTGGTGGTCAGTTTTCATCTCTATATCGATGACTTATAAAGGTCGTCGTTATATCCACGAAATAAGCGTCATGAAACATCGCGAGCATTATTGTCGCAATTGAGACGACAAAACGTGGAAAGAGCAATGAAAAACCGTCGCAATTTACTTCAAGGTTGAAGGAGGAATACTAGTGATGCTCCTGCTATATGTTGATGACTTGTTTCTAATGGGCAAAGATGAACTCATTAAAGATGCAAGGAGGAGAGTTTCTATAGAGTTCAAGATGAAATACCTAGGTATGATGTAGTACTTCTTAGGTATGGAGGTGTGGTAGAATGTAGATGGGATTTTTGCTTAGTCAAGTAAAGTATACATTAGAGATTCTGAATGTTGGACTACAAGGCAATAACCACACCTATGGATGTGTGTGGGTGTGTCTAGGTATTGTAGGTTATAGGTTAGGGGGTGTTAGTGGTAAGGGGAAACATAGGGATGTGTGTGTGTGTGAGAGAGAGAGACAAAGATAGAGTGGAGGGTGAGGGAGGGGGGGGGGGG